>VZRW01008259.1:376693-731807 GCA_013398125.1 Aegotheles bennettii
GCGCCTCTCCGTACGCGTGTGAGCGGGTTTGGCCGTGCGAGCGGTACCGAGCGAGCCCCGGGCGTGCTCCGCTGGCCCGGTCCGCACCGCACCGAGCTGGCGCCGCGGGGAGTCGCACCCCCGGCCCGCGGGAGCGCGCAGCGGTGTGCGGGCGGTCAGGGGGTGGTGCTGGGAATTCATGGTTCGTGTGGCCCAGCAGCGAAGGTCAAATGCAAAAATTTGCGAAGGTGCCCTCAGTAAAAGGGCACGATCAATTGTTTTCGCATTTTAATGAGCATTCTTGCAGATGGGCTTTCCTCAGCCCCCCTCCCCAGCACTCAGACGAGACCATTTGCCTAGCAGTGCTTGCTATGACCTTCAAAAAGAAGTGAAATTATTTATTTCTATATTTTTTTAAGGTATACTATTACAGAAATTATTTTACTAAACTTCTGAAGCTTTTAGTAGATCCTTTTAGCAACACGAACACTACAACCATTAGGGTAATGCAGTAGTTTTCAACAAAAGAAAAGTCAACCAGAAAGTTCCTTTTCTGATAAACACTTAAAAAGACTCTGTTAGGGAAAACATTGATTTACATTCACAGAATCACAGAATTCTAGGGTTGGAAGGGACCTCGAAGGATCATCCAGTCCAACCCCCCTGCCAGAGCAGGGTCACCTAGAGTACATCACACAGGAACGCATCCAGGCGGGTTTTGAATGTCTCCAGCGAAGGAGACTCCACAACCTCTCTGGGCAGCCTGTTCCAGTGCTCCGTCACTCGCACAGTGAAAGTTTTTTCTGATATTCACATGGAACCTCCTGTGCTCCAGTTTACAACCATTGCCCCTTGTCCTATCATTGGTCATTATTGTAAAAAGCTTGGCTCTATCGTCCTGACCCTCACCCTTTACATATTTGTAACCATGGATGAGGTCACCCCTCAGTCTCCTTTTCTCCAAGCTAAAGAGACCCAGCTTCCTCAGCCTTTCCTCATAAGGGAGATGTTCCACTCCCTTAATCATCTTAGTGGCTCTGCGCTGGACTCTCTCAAGCAGTTCCATGTCCTTCTTGAANAATTATATTTTCTTTTAAAATCATAATTGTGTTATGAATTAGAACTTCCTATAAATGCGCACAGAACAAGAGTTAATGGAAATCACCAACTTTGCTGGCATTTCTAGGTTGGGGTTCCTAGCTTGAGGCAACACAGAACTTTAACCATGGTCAATACCAGCAACAGACTGATGCTAATCAGAAATTTTTCTGACACAGTGTCTAAGGTTAAACAGCACAGTTTAAGCAGTACCACATTGAACCCTTGCATCTTAAAAAGGAATATATATATTTTTTCATTGGAAAATTTCTGTCCTGCCTGATTGATTCACTCTCTATCCTTCCTGAGGCTCCTTTGCTCATCTAAGAAATTCATCATTATTTTCTGAATGGTTATTTCTTCAAATAAATAAAATATTAGAGAAGCCACTACAAGCAGAAATGTAGCTGTGCATTGTACTAGGGTTTTTTTGCTGTCTGACTTGAAGGAGGTTTAGCGTGGGCTACATCTTTCCTATAGCATACAGGAGGAAGGATTTTCTCAAATACAACATTGTTTCTGTGGTAACACAAAGCTGGCCAACTATTTAAGTAAGGCACTGTTATAATTAAAGTGAAAAATCCATTCTATGAAACATCGAGGTTTGAAGCCGGGTTGACAGGGCAATAAAATGAATGTGAGTCTACGTTTTCATACAGAATGAAAGAATTCACAGTGTCTGCTACTGAGTATTTAAAGTGTATTTAAGCCACGGAATGAGGAAGGCTGAACTAGATTCTTTGCCTTTTTTGGATCAGAGAGGTTTTATTAATTTTTGGCCATTCTGATTTAAGCAATTGTTATTTTGGATCTGAAAGATTCTTTCAACAACCTGTTCTTTCCTAGCTCTCCATCCAAGCCTTCTGCGTATAAGAATTCATCCTAGCAAATGTTTAATTGAAATTGATTCATTTTCATGAAACATTTAGCTTCAACCAAACTGCATTTTTCCCAGCAGGATAAAAAAAAAAAGGGTTGACAGGTTGTAATTGCATTCTGTACATAGACATTGGGAAAAATCACACAAGATCAAAATGGTAAATCAGAGAGTCTGAGTTACAAATTCTTTTACTCTCCTGCATAGAATAATAGTAAACCTTATCTGTCTTAGAAAGAAGTGGCACATGACACCAGGCATGGTCTATGTCTCCTTACACAGCAGTCACATAAAACGGTCAACACTGAAAGTTCAGTGGAAGCAGATTGCATGCATAGCATAATTAGGTTGCTGAAGCAGCCCTTGGATAAATCAGTTTCTAACAAGCAGTAAATTGATATGCTTCAACTTCTCCAAAATATACATGCCACTTACTTATTACAGCTCAGATTTTCTTGTGCCAGGGTAAGTTTTGTCCATGAAATATCCCAATGTGAGATTTTAGTGAGGCCAGTTGGGCCAGTGCAGAAGCCTTTAAAAAGTCTCAACTGTTGTAAAGAGTGGTTGACATTTTGGTAAACAAATTTGTATTTCCTGGTGGTTTGGGGTTTTTTAAATTTCTTTCTCTGTCTCCCAACCACTTCCTTTCTTAACAGGAGACTTTTTTCCCCACTCTAGATATGGATCTTGCTATAGTTACGCCAGTGATGTAGTCTTGAGTGCAAAACTGGTAGGACACGTACATTCTTTTGTCAGAACTAGTAAGGTGGGTCTTTAATGAATAAACCAACTAAGCTGTAAGGGAGGCTCTGTGAGCCTGGAATTGCTTAGCTGGCTCATTGGCCTGGTGAAAAACAAACCCACTAAGGCCACATGTTTTTTGCTGGATAACTGCACTGACCTGCCTCCCTGGAGAGAACCCTGTTTCTACACTTGAGGCGAGGCAGGGGAGCAGTCAGAAGCAGGAGGTGGAGGGAGGCAGAATGGGACTGCCTGACCTTTGGTGGATGGTGTTAGGCACATGGGAGACCCTGTCTCGAGGCAGCAAACTGAGAAGTGAGCTGGAACTAGTACCCTGAGCCTCATGTCAAGGTGTTGCAGGCAGCCTGTGAGCTCGCCCCATGTTGCAGCATCCAAGGTACCTCAGGGGGTTTAGTTCTTTCCTGGCTGTTTCCTGCAGCATCTCCCTTCCGCCTGCTTTGTGTCAGACTTCAAATTCTGAATGTCCATTTCTTTTTCCATCTTTTTTCTTTCTGGAAGAAGCTGGGAGTGGTTTCTCTTTTCTGTGCAGAAGTCAGGAGCGACATGAAAATATTTACTCTTTCCTTCCAGTTCAGCCTTAGCTGTTCTGAATAGTACCACATGCATACTTTATCATGTCTGCAAAAGCTAGCATAGGTGACATGGTCTTTTTGTGGGCCTAACATTTCTAAAAATGCAATATAAGGTATTATGTAATCAGGCAGTCTCCCTTTAAGCCTTCTATTGAATAATTATTCAGTATTGAGAAGTTACTCAGTATTCTTATTTTGAGGATAGTACCAAACAAAAGTCTGAGCTTTTGGAAGAAAAGGGGCAGCAAAGAACATTTTAAAAGCAACTCAAAAGAATGCACAACTACAGAAAGGCACAGAAATAACTAGCAAGCAGGCAAAGGACAGGAAGACAAATAAAAAGATACAGTAGCAATAAAAAAAAGCAGGAAAGATGAGCCGAAAGTGATGCCATGTGTGTGAATACACTCAAAAGCAATTTAGATCAATGGTCATAAGAGTCCCTTATGTGTTGAATCTTTTCCTATGAGACAGTGAGTAGATACACATTCAAGGTTATTCTCCTTGTTATTCAGAAGATGAAGTATTTAAAATTGCAAGTCTCTAGCATGTGAGATCACACATAACATCAATATGTGTTGGCACCTTGACTGGGGCAGGGACAGTGAACTACAATTTGAATATTATGCATTTAATAGTTATGTTAATTTATGTAATTTGATTTTTTCAGGTACATATATCCTACAAGCCTGTAGAAACTTTCTCAAGTTTCTCCTGGTCCTGGTGTTCTCAGATGAAATTGTTCACTTACTAAAATAATTCTTTCTAGGAGAACATTTTTTCAAGTGTGCTATGCTAAACTGGTAACTGGTTTTGACTAATTTATCTGTAGGTTGCTAAACAACTTCTGAATCTCTGAAAGGTTATGTTAAGAGAATGCAGGTTTTTTAGTGTATCTTCACCTGACTTTATAAGCAGACAGAGCTCTTGCTTTATTTTCTTCCAGTTGTCTGCTGTACTTCCTGGATTGCATAGATCCATATTGCATTCATTCTGTATCATTTTCTTCTGTTTTTTGATTTGTTCTTCTTCTTCTTCCTGATACCAGATCTACCCTGACAGGGTCTGTAGGGACAGAGGGTCACCACTTACAGCTGCTGGGTGTCTTGCAATACAGGAAGGAGATAACTATGATGAGGCAGGCAGAGCTGTCTAGACTTTTTTCTCTGACAGTATGCTTCCCATGGAAGACCAGAAGTTTTTTATGTTAAATAAAATTAATGGATTTTTAGGCTATAAAGTAGTTGGTTTAACTTTTTTAAAGACAAAAAGTCAGACAAGCTGAGTTAGGCAGACAAGGAGAGTTAACGGCTTCATAATGAATTTTTAGCTCAGCTTCACTGTCCTTGCAGTAAGGTTTGTTTTTCCAGGTCGGATTTTAGCCAACTGTGATTTGTAGCAAACATTATCTTCCTCTGAGAGACCAAGAAGTGCTTTCAAAGGGTAGGCTTTTTGCATTCTCTTCTCTCAACATTTTTAAAAATTCAGAATTATATGAACATTTTTTGCTCCCTTTGCTTGTTCCCACCAAATTTGTCAGACATAATTTGCCTCTGGTGAAGCCAAGTTGGTTGTCACCAATCACCTCCTTGTTTTCTGTGTGTCTTAGCATAGTTTCCAAGAGGATCTGCTCCATGATCTTACCAGGCACAGAGGTGAGACTGACTGGCCTGTAGTTCCCTGGGTCTTATTTTTTTCCCTTTTTCAAAATGGGGGTTATGTTTCCCCTTTTCCAGTCAGTAAGAACTTCACTGGACTGCCATGACTTCTCAAATATGATGGGTAGTGGTTTAGCAACTTCATCCTTCAGTTCCCTTAGGACCTGTGGGTGTATCTCATCGGGTCCCATGGACTTGTACACCCAGGTTCATTAGATGGTCTTGAATGTGATCAGCCCCTACAGCCCTGCTGCCTTCTCTTAGGCCCTGCCTTTGCCTTCTCTAACTTGGGAGGTGTGGCTTGAGCACTTGCCAGAGAACACTGAGACAAAAAAGTCATTGAGTACCTCAGTCTTCTCCATATCCCATGTGACCAGGTCTCCCGTTGCCTTCTGGAGGGGGCCCACATATTCCCTAGTCTTCCTTGTATCACTGACATGCCTATAAAAGCTCGTCTTGTTTCCCTTGATGTCCCTGGCCAGATTTAGTTCTAGCAGGGCTTTAGCTTTCCTGACCTGATCACTGGCTGCTCAGACAATTTCAGATTTCAGAAGGCCAGATGAGCAAGGAGGGGGTTCACCTATGACCCCAAGCATGGACTCGCCTGCATTCACTCCTTCCATTTAAGTTACTTCTGTCTGCCTGGTGGGAGGAGAATACGGGGACCCTTGATCTTGGTTTTGTTTGTTTTTTGGTGGCACTTATGTGCAACTGCATAGTTTGGGTGCTAATGTAAAGGAAAACCTTTCCTGTCTATTTCCTTTCTCATTTTCTTGTATCTGAAATGTAGAAGGGGTGTTCTGTAAAAAAAACCAAACCAAAACAAAACACCAACAAAAAAAAACACCAAAAAAACCCCAAACCCCAAAGTAACACAGCATATTTATGCCTCTTTTATAGCGGTGTCCCAAAGCCCACTAGATCATTGGTTTAAGCAGTGTGGGATCCAATAGATTGGTATTTTTGTTTGTTCCAGGGGAAAGAGCTTTGAACCATCCCTTTCACCAGCAGTGTGGACCTGGATTAGCATAAACCACTTGTGAAAACACATCCCAGTTTAGTGGCATGAAGCCTGCTTAGGAATAACTGTTCCCAAAACGCATGGAGTGTCTGCTCCCACGCAGGCGATCCTCATCTGCTGTGGCTGAATGCAAGCAGTCTCTAAATCAGAAATCATCCAATTGCTCTATCATGGTACATTAACTCTCCCTAAAGAAAATATAACTTCTGGAATGAGGTGATTTGCCACTGGTTAGTGTGGAGCATAAATAGAAGAGTTTGTACATGTCTGTCTAAATATGCTTCCCCAAATTCACTGAGAGTCCCAAGTTACTATTTCCCCTTTGTGTCTTTTGAAAATGGAATGAATTTCCTAAGGCACTTAGGTATTTTAGAAATTTTTACTTAGGGTTTTTGTTTGTTTATATTAAAGCAATTTTTTTCTCCCATTTGGGTTTAGTTTGTTATGTTTTGGGGTTTTTTTTCTTTTTTTTTTCTTTTTGTTTTTGTTTTTTAACGAACATTTTACTGATTGTTAAAGCAAAGAAGAAAAGAGGAAAACTCTACAACTAGGAATGTTGTGATTTTTGTTCAGTGTTAACATTAATGCTACTTTGCAGGGTTTTTAGTTTAAGAATGTTACGTTTTTCTGCAATGGCAAAGAGCATACAAGTTCTTAAAAGATGGAAATAGAAGATAGTATAAAATGAAATTGGCAATGGGAAAGTTTCTTTTGTGCTGTATGAGTTACTGCTGCATTTTGTGGTGCAGATTATACTTCAGAAATATTTTGTTTTCTCAGATAGAGGTGTTTTTTAACTGCTGTATTTTGATGATGATTTGGTAAATGCTTTAATTGCATAAAATTTAATGAAAATTTCTGAAAAAAAAAATCCAAACATATAAAAAATTTCTTTGGATATGCTGTGCATAGATTGATTTGTGTCCTTAAATGTATTGTTCAACTGCTGTGGTGGAGAGTCTGTACTTTCTTTCCAGACACTACCCCAGGGAGTTCCTGTTGCCAATTGATGAAATTCTACGGAGATAAGACACTTCTAAATAGTCAAAAGAAACTCATCGTGCAAGGCGGAAAGGTTATGGAGCACCGTCTTGTCTATGTAAGATACTTAGAAGGTATTTTTAATGCAGTTTAAAGTAGGCAGTTGCAATGGATCTTGCATGTGCCAGAGTGATCGCATTAAGACCATGAGCCAGCTGGATTATAGGAGCCAATCAGAGCAGTGGTTCAGGGGATCTTGACCAACCTAGCTGAAGATGTCATTGCAAGCACCTTTGTAACAGAAGCTCCCACTGACTATCTGGTTTAAGAAATCTGATCCTGTCTTCCCTGAGAACACTAATCTATGCCAAGATCTCAAAAAATATATTAGTTTTTGAATAAAAGAAGCAAGAAGAAATGGCCTGAATTTGTGCAGCGGAGGTTTGGACTGGATATTAGGAAAAAATTCTTCACTGAAAGGGTTGTCAGGCACTGCAACAGGCTGCCCAGGGAAGTGGTTGGGACACCATCCCTAGAGGTATTTAAAAGATGTGTAGATGTGCTTAGGGACATAGTTTAGTGGTCAGCTTGGTAGTGCTAGGTTAATGGTTGGACCTGATGATCTTAAAGGTCTTTTTCAACCAAAATAGTTCTATGATTCTAAAGGCCTATTCATGTCTGTGTAACATGTTTCAGGTATACTGCTGTGACCTGAGCAATAGTCTGGGCCGATTCTTGAAAGAATTTGGGGTCTGATTTGGCATCTAGCAATAGATTGTTAAATTTCGAGGAGGATAGGCAAGTGGAAACAAAGATGGCTTGATTTTCCAAAATAAGAGCTGTGAAGTGTTAAACACTTTTCAAAATTCACACAACCAGGTGAGGGCTGATCGATCTGTGAAAACCTGGTGCTAACTGCAGCTATCCCCTCACTGTTGGAGATACCTGCCTCCAGGTTGAGTGGCTGGTTACAGTGTGAGTCTACAAACCAGTTAAGCTAAATAAAATCAATTTAATGTAAACTTGTTAGGCTGTCCTTTGCTCAATGAAAAGAAGTTAAAATGAGATAACTCATTAGAAGGAGCAATGTTTGAAACCAGAGCTGGTAATTACATGTCTTTTAGCATTTCTTTCCAATTTTTCTTAGCTATTTCTTTCTTTCTTTACAATGATTGCTGTTTCTGAAACATGCTAAAAATTAATATATCAATTCTTTTCCATTGGGAAAAATGCCTTCTGCATAATGCATGGCATAAAAAACCCTATGCTTGCTGCCTGATACTGTAACACACACAGTAAACAATTATAAAATGTCCCATTGTATACTGTTTCCTCTCTTCTCTGAACAGAGTTGCTTTTAAAACTACATATTGATTTCCTTCTTTCCTCTTTAAAACTCCCAGGAAACGACCTCGCCTGTCCTGCAAGGACCCCTGTTTGTAAATGGTGTTTCAGTTTCACAGTTAAGTTAAAGTCTTCTATTGATCCCTGAAGGACCACTGATGAGTTCTTCAGGGACCTGGGGCCAGAACAGGAAGGACTGCTGTAAAGAGCACCCTTTGAGAGAAATACTGTGTGAAATAAAAATAGAGAACCTGCAAAATGTCCTTAAATGTATATTTCCATTAAGGTTTCAGATAAAGCACATAAGTCTCCTGGACTTTAATTACATTTTTGTCATTCAATAATAATTCACTGGGGATACTGAAGTAGGAACCCAAGAGAATAGAAAGCCACAATCACCTTGCTAGAATAGTTTCTATGGAATCCTCCTCATTTAAGTGTAAAAAAAAATTATTTTGATTCCTCCATTGAGAAGATGTCATTGTGCAAAGAGGTCCAAAATCACCTGGACTCTCAACTTGAGTGTATTCTCATTCTAAAATATAACCTTGGTTGGGTGCTTCTTCCCCCTCCAGTTCCTGGTGAAGATGTTGGGTTGTCTAAAATAACAGATGGAGCTTGTCATGGCTAACTAATGCATTAACTAATGGGCTACTGCAGGACCAGCATTAGAAGCCACATATATTTTTTTTTAATCCTTTTTTACCTACCTCAACAGGTAACAGAGCTGCATAGCAAAGACTGAAAGTTAATATTGCATGGGGGAAGGACACATGAAGGAGATCAAATTTAGAAGACTTAAATATTCCACAAGTGTTAAATTTACTAAGCATGTTTGGGGTTTTTTTTCTTTAATGTGAAGGAAATGTACAAGTATTATTGTCTAAAATGAGTGTTTCGGGGGCAAAAATGCTTTCATACAATATTGGATGTGTATGTGTTTCGTTTTAAATGGACTGAGAATATCTGCCATTATGTTTCCTTTTCCTGAGTTTTGTCAATTGTTCAGTGAAGCACATCATTGACAAAGATAGTTGCTGTGGAAATAGAGAATTACAGATTTTTTTTCATCTTCACAACACTAGGTATATGATCTCACATAAATTAAAAATAATTTGTCCAGATATTTCTGGTAAAATGGAATGATAGAATTATCACATAAAATGTTTCATTCGAGAAGTTTTGAAAAAAAGTCAGAATTTTAATTTACAGTAATTCCTGTGTGCATCCATTGGCTTTATTTATGTTCCAGATTGAATTGAAAAATCAACCTAAACATTTCCAAAATGGTCTGTTCAGTATGGTACTTGGCTCTTGCAATGACAAGGTGTAAAATCATTTAAAAAAAATAAGTGATGTTACATGGATTCTAATACTTTACCACCATATGAGCAATGTAGATATCACTGTTAAGTTTCTGACCTTGAAAGAAGCATAACATTTAAAGATTAGCCAAGATCCATGGAGAGTTATATGGACAGAATTCAGTGAAATGTCACTTCTATTCTTTTTTATGATTGTCAGAGAATGCTTGAAGCAATTTTAACAAATGTAAATCCTTATAAGCAATTTCTTCTGCTGGGAAATGCATATTTATTATTTATTTTTTGGCATGTTGACTTAAGTAGCAACATTTTAGCTCTGGTTGTGAGTTGGAATGTGTTTAGACTATGTTCCAGAGTGTTCTGACTTAGAGGAGGTGTCTAAGTATATTGCTAAACTTGGTTGTTCAGTGTTTTCAATTTGAGGGGGGTGGAAAGCAGCATATCTCAACACAGCCTGCAAGTCCTGTAGCACAAGTCCTCACCAGATGTAAAGTGTCATAGTTCCAAATTCACAGAATCACAGAATGGTTGAGGTTGGACAGGAACTCTGGAGATCATCTGGTCCACCCCACCCTGCTCAGGCAGGACCACCTAGATCCAGTTGACCAGGACTGTGTCCAGACACCTTTTGAATATCTGCAATTCACTGTGTTTGGAGAAGTGAGGAGAGAAAATTATTTATTCCTGTTTATAAGGGTGTCTCTGAAAATTTGCGCATTGCACTTTCTGTAACTCTGGTAAGTGAAAGCAAGAGAGCAGAAAGCTGACAGTCATGTGCCTATATGACTATTAAAAAGCTAACATTTAAATAAGCTTTTAAATACTCAGACTCACAGGTTGTGATGGTAAAATGAGTGAGTGAGTAGTGAGAAAATGGCAAAATAGAATACCTTTAACAAATTATAAGTCCCTTTAACAAATTATAAGTCCCTTTTAAGTCCACTGAAGTTGACTGCAGCAGTTTTGGTGTTAACATGTCCTGAACCTAACAGAAACAGTAGAATGAGGTGGAATCTGTCTTCAAAAATCCCTTTTTATTCTTTTAAACGCTACTATTAGCAGATGCATTAGGGACATCTTTGTATTTAGACAGAGCTGGGGTGTTTTCTGGAACTGGTGATGTTCGGAGATGCCTGTACGGTTGCTGCTGCACGTGCCCCTGACTGGTGAAGGTGCTCTGCTGGGAAAAATCATCCCTAGAAATGAAGCAAGGTTCAGGTTGGAAGGGAAATACAGAGGTCAACAGTTCCAAATCTGCGTAGTAGGCTTCCTGCTATTACTCTGTTTTTACCTGTCAGTTGTCCCTTTGTCAGTGAGGCCTGATTTAAGAAGCTGTCAGGCTTGGCAGTGCCCACCAGTGCAGCTGCACTGGGGACCCAGTGCTGCAGAGGGTGTGAGGAGTAAAATAATAGAAACCCTTAGAAAAAATGTTTATGCTGATGCTTAAAAGATCTTTTCTGTTCAAATCAAAGTAGAAGATAAACTCTAGAGGAATGCCTGTTGAAAACTACTGAACTGTCTATAAGGACACAATATTTTCTGTATCAAAGTAATTAGTTTTGTCCTTTTATTAGAATATGATAGCTGTGGTATTTTTTTTGTCAAATTCTGAAATATATATTAGCTGGGTTAGCTTACAAGATTTAAAAAGTGTCATGCCAGTGGGTAGCATGCTTGAAGATAATAGCAAATAAATGATCACAAAGAATTTTGTTCAATCTAGTTTAAAGAGTGCCTTACTGAACTGAAGGATGCAGCATATCTAGATGGCAAACAATTGTAAGATAAAGGAATGCGAAAGCAGAATGTAGCTCTAAAGAAACATACGTGTGAGTGATTTTCTGACAGATTTGCCCTAAAATTTGTCTAGAATCAGGTTATTTTTAAATCTAAAATTTGAGGAAAAATGACAGAAAAGTAAAACAGTTTTGGCCTAGCCATGCAGAAGAAAGTCAAGATTTCTATTCTTCTCTCCCCCCCCAAAAAAATGAAAAAAAAAAAAATGAAAACACCTAAAAGCAATTAGGTATTTTTGGCACTGTATTGCAGGAATATAGAAGAATATTTTCATTAGGATGAGAAATGCTTGCAGCTATAACTGTGAGGAAAGGAGTAACTGTGAAAAATTAGGCCCGTGATCTTTATGAAGGGGGAGATTAAGAGGAATCATGATGGAGATGTTTACTGTTCTGGGAAAGGTACAGTGAATGCAGATGCAACAAAACTGCTGGAGAGTATATGAGATTTAAATGTACCATTTCCTTATAGAGAAAATTACTGATGTGTGAAGCAGAAAATATTTGAAAGTTTTGGAAGCTTGAATATGTCAAATGCAATTTCACACACAGGGAGAAATTTGCATGCATGGGATCCCTAGGTTAGTAAGGGCGCCAAGTTGTGCAGGACTGCATGAGATATGGAAGTGTTTCACTGCCCTTTGACATTGTGCCTCTAGCCCAAATCTTTGAATAACACTGTCAAGACTTCTATGCTCATATTTAGAAGGACGTCTTAATCCACAGGGTGCAGACACATGACCTGTCACAATTCTTTGATCTCATTCAAACCAGTTGAACAGTAGGATGCTCTAAAGTGTGCTGTCCATAACTTCTGGCTAATACCTATGGTGGGTTATGGGTTGGCCACTGTGTGACTCAACAGAGGGCAGTCACTTAGCTGAAGAATTCATGATACAGATCTTGGAGTCTCAAGTTTAATCTCCCTACATCAAAACAATTGGAGATAACAACAGCTATATTGCACATCACAGTGATGTTTTAGGTCCTATGAACTGTAAAGGTTTCACCTGCTATGTCTGTCTTCCATCCAGGATCAACTGGTCCACTCCACTGAGAAGCAAAATAGCAACTGTTTACAGCATCTGAGAGGAAGCCAACATCCTAGACAATCTGGAAATCATGGATTTGTGTCAGGTTTAGTAGTACTTAGGGTTGGTTGTTTGCTGTTAATAAATGAAGGACAGTTCTCCATTCAAATCGGCTTGGACCTGTCCTTTGTTTTTGGCATTGCCTACGGTAACATAAAAGTCCTCTCTGATGGAGATTGTGAGATAGAGAAATCAGCACTAAAATGGTTTGTTTTCATTTGCCTA
The DNA here is from genome assembly GCA_013398125.1 of Aegotheles bennettii. NCBI lineage: Eukaryota > Metazoa > Chordata > Aves > Caprimulgiformes > Aegothelidae > Aegotheles > Aegotheles bennettii. The sequence continues at coordinate 389,423 of VZRW01008259.1, forward strand.
GCAGGAATGATTAAAACAAACAAAACTATAAGTACTTCCATTTTCAAAGCTTTGTAAGGATTGGTTTTCTGTTCTGTTCCTATCAGCATTTCATAGAGCTATAGGAAGTGTAGAGATCTTTAAACTTTGGCATCAATGCATATCAATATGCATAGCAATGCATATCAGTAAACATCAATGATATGTAGATGCAATTTTTTCTGCTTGTCCTTCTCAGTGTAGGAAAACATTATTGTTGCCAACCTAACCCAGGCATTGGCTCGTATTTGTTAGCAGATGAAGAACAGCTAGTTGAAACCAAACCAGAACAAGGCTGAGTTCTTGCTGGTTGGCAGAAGTGCAAAAATAGGACCCTTGGCCATATTAAGAAGCCAGAACTGAAGGAATATTGTTGCTGTTCTGGTGTCGTATTGATTTTGTCTTAGAACTGACAATATTAAGTACTGGATGAGAACAATCATGTCTTTGAAATTTGTAGAATGGCAGAGTAAAATGGAAGGGCTTAAATATTTTCTGTAAGGTTCCAAACTTCTGGAAGCCATCCAAAGCAGGCTTACCCTTTTGGGTTTGTTCATCAAACATACCATTCATGTCTGTCTTCTTGAACAGCCGATTTTACTGCTATCTAGGATGGACGTATGCAGTATAATGTTCCACAGAAAGACAAGTAAAAAAGAAAGTGTTCATCTTTTGGTCAACTTGCAAACTGCTAGCACTGCATTTTAGCTGGGGAAAGAAAAAACAAAAAAAATGGTACTAAGTGGGACATATTCTACTACGGGTATTTATTGAGGAGGAGGAGCAGGGAACCAAGGACTGAAGTTGAGCCTGGGCAAGGGTGTTATAATTTTTTGTCTTTGTTTCTCACTACCCAAATATATTTTAATTGGTAATAAATTAAAATATTTTTCCTCAAATCGAGTCTGCTTTGCCCATGATGGAAACTGATAAGGTATCTCCCTTGTCTTTATTTTGCCACATGAGCTTTTCTTTCTTATTTTCTCACCCTGTCCTGTTTAGGAGAGTGAATGAGAGGGTGGCTGGGTGGGCATCTGGCATCTGGCTGAGGTCAGCCCACCAGAGTGCTTTTTATTGTGTAAAGATTTTGGGCGCATGAAAGACAAAGGCTTTATAAAGAGCACACAATATTAAGAAAAAAAATGTTCAAGATAGTAAATAACCTTTAGAATAAAGAGATCTTTTCCTATCAAAAAGCCACCTCTCTGCTGTTCTAAATAGTTTGCCTTTGCAGTCTCCTACTAAGGGAGACTATTTCTTAAATATCTTTGTTATATTTTTCACATAGCAGTTACTGTTTGTTCCAGGCTCCAAATACCAATAGAATTAAACAGAATGCATACTTAATAAGAAGCACTAAGTTCAGGTGGAACTGATGTATTTACTTATATACATTAATTATCTTGCTTAAAAAGTGTAGCACATTTGTCTTCCTGAAGTTTCCTGTATTTGCAGTGAGGAATATAGTATAATATGTATGAGCTTTCTAACCAGAGCTGCTATATAAGAACAGTTAAGAAAAGACTACACGCAAAAATAGAGGCAGTGGGATTCTGATAATTTGTGACCTTCCATCTGTGTTTAATACTGGTGTGGTTTACCTGAGGGGTAAAGAAAATGACATCTTACGTAGTGTGAAAGAGTACATTTAGTTCAGTGAAGATTGTCTCAATATTTTTCAGTTTCCAAGTTACATTTCTCATTAGAATTAAATGTCTCCTTAATGTGAAGATGTTCAGAGATAAGAAAGAATCCAGTTCCACTGGATTACTGTTACCAGCATCTCATTATTTCTGACGCATATATGTGCAAAATTTGCTTGCAATCTAAAATGACAATCTGGAAACGGAAAAACTAAACTAGCTTAATCTTTATGCACATACTTAATAACATATTTGCATTATTTATTTGGAAAAAGGTTAATAAGAAAGGTTTTCTAAGTCAGTAACCTGATACCCATGAAGATGTCCAATGTTACTCATCTCTGAAATTTACTAGCTGAAGATGCAAAAACTTTCAGTGACTGAAAAATAGGCAGCTAAGTTGAAACTAACAGTAAGACTTTAAAATGTTTACAGTTATAGTGATTAACCACTGGAACAGATTAGGAAGAGATGCGATAATTTCTCTTTGACACAGAGACTTTAAATTGAGAGTGGGTGTCTGAAAGCTACGGTGTAGTTCAACAGTGAACTCAACTTGACATAGGAATGTCTGAAGTAAGTGGCATTGCTTCTGTTGCACATAGTGTCACACCACGTTCCCAAAGTTGCCTCTGGTTTAAGTATCTCTGAGTTTCTGTGTGTCCATCTTGCCTACATGGGAACAGATGGAATAATACTGTGTGGTCAAGAAGGAAAATTCTCTTAGACACGGCTATCAGAAAAATGATGTTAAATTAGATTAGAGGAAATCGGCAAGCTCGAACACCACTCAAAATTTTAAAGACATGCAAAAGAAGAATGGATGAGCTACTAATACCATTTAACATGTGATTTAACTTTATGTGGTTTGCGAGAAGGTTGACTTGCACTAATAAAATGTACTTGAGGGTGTCTGAAAGTTTTCCATGAAAATATGGACAATTGGCTGTCAGGAAAAAAAAAAAGAGGGATCAGAAGTCTTACCTTACAGGAAGTTAATTTACTTGCATACATTTAATGATTGCAATTTTTGTGTTTTTCTGTGGGAACAGAATAGCATGAAGTAATTTTGCACCAGTTTTAGGTAACTCCATGAATGCTTTGTTTTAATAGGCTCAAATGGAGAGGTGCATATGATATGTGTTTTATTCTAATCATCCCTTGAAGAATCAGATGATAGACCTTACTTGGAAGTGAAATACCAGGCTAGATGTGCTGTTCTTGCGATTGCTATGCCAAAATCATGTGTTTCTATGGCAACAGAGTTAATCTATACTGTTTCAATTGGATGAACCCTGATACATTTTCCTACCTAAAGTAATCTCCACTGTAGTCCTAGTGACATTAGATTGCATAAAATAAATTGTCTGAGTCTAGTCTTTGTCACTGTTTAACCAAGATGCATTAAAGAATCTGAGAAAGGTAACACAGCAGTCCTTATTCAGTACTACATTATGATGTGCAAAAACTGCCTTCTCTAAATCACGTTTTCTTAGCTACTGAAGTAACTGAGTCTAACCAATCTGACTTTCTACCTTTTGTCTGATCACCTGCAATGGATGCATTTTGAAATTTAACTTCTCTAAAAATTAAAATTTTATTGGAACTGCTTTGCCACACATCCTTGCAAAAATTCAGCTGGGAAGACATCCTCACAAGATTTCTAAGCTTGGCTCCCACCACCCTGGGTCAGCGAGCCCCTTAGAAAGATCTTGTATCTTAGATCTTGTATCTTAGATCTTGTATCTTAGATCTTGTATCTTAGATCTTGTATCCAGCTTCCACAGATACCCAGATCCATCAAAAGCTTCAACTCAACCTCGTGCGGTGTGCCAGCAATGCAGATGTATTGCAGTTTCACCTTTTCAGAATTTATGGTTTTAAACCAAATAGAGACACCCATAGATTTTTATGTCTAAAAGAGAAAAAGGAAAAAAAAAAAAGAAAAAACCCTCCTTTTTAGCGCAAGGAAATGCAGATCTCAGTTAAGGAAAAACTGCATATCATGTGTGTCTTCTTCTTCTATCTCTGGCCTTAAGCTGAGGCTTCTTAAGGAGTCAGAAATTCGTATCCTATGGCATTTCCCTGTCAGTGAAAGCCTTTTTTTTTCCTGTGAAGTTTCCTTCTTCAGATGAACTTACAATTAGTAAAGACATCTCTGCTCCTGTAGTTACTCATCTTTCCAGACCTGCTTTGGCTTTCTTCCTCAAAGCGTGGCTTAAAACTTAAAAAGGAACTTGCATAGCTTTCAATTTCCTTTGTCAAATGACCCTGGATGTGTGAAACAGTTTACTACATTTTCATTGTAGACGGCTTGTTATTTCACTTTCCCTTTAATTCTTCAGATCTGTAAGTGTAAAGCAGCAAAAGCGACCTATTTTGTTCATAGCTTGTGCCACTTCTTTGAGGAATCACAAAAATTTCACAAATGTGGTAGGTATAAGATTTCTTTTTCATCTACACTGTATTCTAGCTCACTATGGAGGAAAAGGACAGCAAACAGGGTAAGAAAAGCCTGATTTCCAAAATTAAATTCATACTCTAATGCTGGCAAAGTCCTAACCAACCTTCACACATATTAAGAAGGCGGCCTTGAAATATATAATAATCCCATATACAAGCAACCAAAATACTCCTTAGATCTCATTTCAGAACTGCAGTTCAATCAACATACTCCAGATGGCACACAATGATGATAAAATTATGCATGTGCTACTTTGAGGGATGGAATATGCAAACAGAAGTAGCTTGTTAACACAAAGCCCCTAGAAGCCGCCTTCAGGATTGACAGTCATCTGTACACTCCGAAAACTAACAAAACTTTAAGCTCTTTAAAAAGATAGTGGGTTTGGGGAAAAAAATGAAAACACACACACAAAAAACCCCCTGTGCTAATCTCAGTTATAATGCAGGAAACACAAATGTTTGAAGAATTACCATCCTTTATATGCTAATAAATATTGAATGGCAGATGTTTTCCAAGCTGATAGATGATTAATTTAGCCCTTAGTTACAAAGAAATACAAGACACTTGAATTTTTAAGGGAGAATATTACTCAAACATAATTAGAAGGGATATACATATAAGTTTGTATATTAAACTACCTTTTTCTCATTCTGAGTAAAACTTTTCTCTGTGATTAGTCCTAATTAAAATGCAAGCTGCAAAGCTGCAAAGGGCAATGATATCTGAACATTCATATTATATTTCAAGCGTAATTCCATGAGGCATCATACATGCCTGTATATACAACACAAGATAGAAGACAATTGTCTGCTTACATTTCAGCAACTAATTAAAACCCCTAATGTATAAAAGTTTTACAGACTAAACTATAGAAGCTGAAGAGGCTTCTGAGTTGTGGAATAAAGTCTATATTTCAAGCAGAATTCTGAAGCGTACAGGATCTGACTGCTGGTTCTGACTTTGTGCTGAATTAAGACTATGTTTTTGAATAATTACAGAAATGACACTAGACAGTTTCTGGAACTTCCACAGTTTCAATGTTAATACAATTTCTGACAAAAATGCAGCTATGTTACAGAATCCGTTCAAAGATCTTACAAATTAGACTTCTCACTTTGCTGGCCAAAAGACCGCCTTCAGACCTCATGAAAATGGTTTTCCTGAAGCATTGGGCCTATCTTAGGCTAGGCAAATGGTAAAGCAGTTGTCTAAAAGCAACAGAGAAAGCCAGTAGTAGAGCAGCTTTCCCTACAACAACTCTGAAGCATATTTATTTTAAATAGTTTGTTCTGTAGTCTAGGTGGTTTTAGATAAATGCCGCAGCAATGCTCTTTGTAAATGCACAGATCTAGGTAAGTACTGTATTGTGTGAGGGGGCAAGGTTTACTTTTTGTAGTTCCACACATTGATTCTGATGAACATTTCATGCAAAAGGAGTTTCTGTAGTAGAACATTTCAGAATTCATGAATAGTAATTGAGCCCTTTAGTTCTGCACTAAACTTAAATCCATTATTCTCCATTTAAAGCAGACACATCATGTTGCTCTACAGAACACTGCTCTGTCAATTCAGTGCTTTTTTCAGTGAGCTAGGCTAGAATATTAAGCACTCTTTGCTCTCAGTATTCTTGCTGTGCTTGGCACATTTGGATTTCATTTGAAATAGGCAAATAGCGATTCTGTTGTTCATAATGAATAGCCTATACATGTATATGCACCTCACCCTTGAAAGGGGGAGCATGTATTATTTGCCTCATCTTGAATCTTTGGCAACCAGTTTGCTTTATTTCCTTTCCCTCTCTGTGTGCACATAAGCACTGAAATGTAAAGCGTAATAAAAGTCCCTGACAGATTTCTGTCTTCTATACCAAACCAGCCTGTCTGCATCGGCATTCAAAGCACACATACTTTTTCTGTCATAGACAAATTGAAGAAATGCATGTAAAAACAAAGGGCTAACTAAGAAAGATTGAAGTTTCTAAAAGTCCCCTTCCATGCTGAATGTTTTTCAAGCATTTGCTAGAATGTAGCTATTATTGTGCCTAGATTTTAGTAAGCTGATGCAGCCAGATATTGTCCCTACCATGCTAGTGGAGATACAATTCATTCTCTTCCAATGTAATATTTTTTGTTACTGAAGTTCTATGAATACACAGCTTAAACCCTGCTAGCATGTCCTGTTAAGTTTCTGCACTGGAAGAATTTTGTGTTCATCATAAGCAATAAATCATGCAATTTTTGCTTAAATTAATTATCTCATTTGAGAACGGTGTGCTAAGCTGAATTTTGTAAAAGCATACCAAAATCTGACATTTCCAGCCTGCCAATTTTTTCCCTGTTAGCTACAGTCCTGTTATGTTTGGATCTCCATTTATAAGGTTTTCCTGCCTAGAAGCCGTGGGGAGGAGTATTTGAATAGAGCATCTGACAAACATCTGTATCTTTTGCTTAACACATTTCCTACACAAATTCCTATGACAAAGAGAAATAATGCAAGGAAATCTCTCATTTCTATCCTTAATGTTCAAGTAACCTTAAAATAATGAGATTCTAAGGAGAAATTATTATGATGCTTATACAGCAAGCCACAAAAAGTGTGATGTTTCTCTCTTCTGTATTGGCAAAGTTGAAATATAGTTGTATGGGATAGTTCTCTGTTTCTCTCTGAGCCACTTCTTTGTGTATGGGGTTGAGATATGAAGCCTAATGTTTCTGTCTGCATTGGTTGATGGTATTAGCTTCTGTGCATCAGGTATATGTTGGGGTCAAGGTTGTTTGGATATCACAAGACTTTAACAGTAAACAGCAAAAGTTAGACTGTCCTTAGGGAGACAGTATGCCCAGCAAGGGTTTCTTCAGCATGGTGCATGTGACTTCCAGCTGCTGCAGCCCCATTTATACCTCTGTCAGTGGGTGCTGATGGCACTGAATAAGCAACGTGTTTTATCCAGTGTGATAACACTAATGCAAAGGGAATGTCTAGTTTCCAGACATGTAGCAGGACAAAGCAGCTTGAGAAGACCTACAAACATATTCTGCTCTTCCCAGCTCAGGAGATGTTAATTAAGTGCTCTAGGATTAGCAATTATAACTGTCTTATTTGAACTAAAAGACATCTGAGGAATGGCGATGCTAGTTTAGAAAATGGTTTAAAATGCAGATCACTGTCTTGCCTCACAATCAGTTTTTCAAGAAAATAAGAAGGTAACATTTCAGAATATAAAGACTGTAATTTGAATTTAATATTAATGCTCAGACGCTTGGATCGCAAAGATAATTGACCCAGAGCCTCATGTAGTGTACAAAGTAGATGCTCACCTGGAAAAGACTTTTTTTTTTATTTTGTCAGAAAATGGAGACATTCTACCATGGGCTGAGTCTTGTTCCTTGCAGAGGTCAAACCAGTGTCTGTTTGAAAAATTCATGATCCAGAAAAGGTAATTTTTAATGAATATTTATGAGAGATGTCCTTTCTTATCCGAGCTGTGCAAGTTTTCAGAAGCTTGCCACTAAGTCTGGCCTCCAATTTTTAGCAAAAATCTTACGAGTTCAGTCTGAGAAAACAATCAGGTTACTTTTTTGTCTAGCTTTTTCTATTTTTTTTCTGGTATTTATCTTTTTGTGTAGTAAGATACCTCACTGTGATGCTTGTGTATGCATTATATACAGGCGTTTTTTTCTATAGGAGACTAGTACTTTAAGAGGGTTAATGTTTTAAATTATTTCTGTTGTTTTAGTGTTAATCACTTTAAAAAAATAATGAAAATAAACATAAGCTGATGTGTTCATATAATTAATTTCTATAATGAACTGTAAGTAGTTGTTGCTGAAGACCAATAACTAGATGGTTTTCCTAGACTAGTCTTCTTTTTGTCTCAAATCTTACCTGCAAAGCCTCAGAGTACTGCCAAATAATAGGCAAGAAGAGTATTTCTTTTTCAGTTGCTTTGGGTTTCAACATTATTGCAGCACTTAGAAAAAGAAGCTGAAATTGGCGTCTGGTCTTGTATTTGTAATGGCTCTTAAGCACTGCATGTCTGAAGAGCTTGTTTTGTACAGATCAGAAAAAAAGTGGAGTCTGGAGCCAGAAGTGCTCCGAGATTCAGTGACTTGCGAAGGCTATGCAGCAGGGAAAGGCTGGAGTACTATTATGACCAACTTCCAGACCAAGTCTGGAATGTCTCTGTGCAATGTTGCCTTTAAAAAAGTCCATGCAAAATATTTCAAGAAATAATACTGCTCCTTTGTCTAGATAGAGTCATAAAGAATAGTTAAGGTATTGGATTCTGATTTCCTCTCATAGTTATACAATTTACAATTACTGTGTGGAATTTCACTCACTTTCCTCTCCCTTTTTAATACCTTTTGTGTGTTGAAAAGACTTGACATTTTTTGGTCACTATTTCTCATATGTGAGAGGTTTAGCTAATATGTCTTATCCTCCTCACCTAAAAAATATTTTTTTTAATCTTTTATATCTTATTTATTAGGTATTTTATTTAAAATTATAACATAATGATATATATGTTATTTAAAATCATGCATTTTAAAGCATGCAATTTGATCAGAGTGATGCATCTTTTGCATAACGGCACCTTGCTAGATACCTTTATGCCCCATGACCGTCCTGGGGCCAGCAACAAAGAGGCAAATATTTAAGGTACATTCAGTGAGGAAGGACTCTGATAACACCACTGACGTTTGAATTTCTGCTCTGCCTGCTTAAGAATTTCCTTTTATTCAGGCCCTCTGGGCTGGCTCCCTCTGGAATTTATTTCAGAGTTAATCCCACGTGGATGGGAATTATTGATGACTTAATTTAATATAGGAGTGAAATTCTCAGCTGATAGGTAAGCAAGCATAGAGGCAGTATGTTGTCTCATGGTTCTTTTTAATGCTCTAGCTGGTAAATGCTGGCTTTGTAGACAATATCAAAAGCAGTAATACCTTTCAATGGGATCTGATAAGGTCCTGGAAAAAAACCAATTGCCTCACGATAACATCTTGAGTTTCTTAGGTCTTTTTGAAAGATTTTAATGTCAATTATGTGTATAAAAAATACATTTACCTGAAAAAACAGGGAAAAGTATATTAAAGGGAGAAATGAAATCTCATGTGAATGTTCAAAATCACAGTTGAGTGTATATGATATTTTATGGGGAACAAGGGAGAAACCAGAACAATCAGCCCCCAGATGAGTTACAGTTACAGGTAAAATTTCATAAATACCCAAACAAGTTAATTTCAATAGCTTTTAAGATACCCCAAGAATCCACAAGTTCCAATGAGTGTCACTGAAGTTAAATCATAAAATACTCTGTAAAACTGTTATTGTTATTTTTGCTTGTGTATACACAAAAGAGAAGGAAGAATCTTGAAGAATAGTGAAGGCCAGTGTACAACTTACCTATTTTGACTCTGTGTCCCTATTTTAGATAACTACTTCTAATGGATTTGATGAAAGGTGTGATAGAGTGTCTGTTGTAAATGTTATATCTCAGAAGTCACTTTGAATGGCAACAAAATATTAAGGGACTAAATCTAGAAAATTAAAACAGAGTTAAGGTCTTCTTTTGCTTAGAGTTAGATCTGGCTGACACTGTCTGTGCCATTTTTTTTCCCTCTTTGATTATGTATTTTTCATTTCGCATCGATGAACGCATTGGAAAGAGTGGTTCTGTGCCCATCTACTCCTGTGCCTTCACTGCTCATGCATAATTTAGCTTTGAGAAGATGAAGTAGGAGTGGTGGTTCACCTGACTGCAACCTTCTGAAATAGATTGATTTGATGAGGAAAATCATGCAGCGTTTATTGTTGGGTTGTTTGTTTTGTTTTTTTTTTCCCCAAGAATTTAGCAATGGTGCTTCCATTCCTGAATAAAGGGAAGCATTCTCAAAGTGCAAAATAAAGCATCTTTTAGAAATAACAATCAGTACATAATGAGACATGCAAGTGGCTGCCAGCCAACAGTATTTTTTTCTGCCTCTTTTACATACCTTTTGTACAGTCCTACACCTACACACTGTTTCTCCTTTATTCCTTTTTGCGCTGTTTGGGATTATGTGTCAATTTTTTTTTTGCATGGAAAAGAAATAGTAATATACTTACAACTCATGAAGATACCTTGTTTTTTTCTCATCTGTGACTGCAGTCAAGTCTTGTCTTTAATTGAGGGCTTAACTGATTAATCCTTTTTAAGAAATCATTCCTGCCAGATTGAAATACATGCCTCTCTTTGTACTAGGCAGTCTCTTACTCCATCACTACCTATCCTCTTCCTTTACTCCCCTCCTGCACTGGTTTCATCACTCCCATTTTGGTTGCTCAACTTATTCTGGCTAGACTCTGTAGATAACATTCAGTAAGCAGACTGAAATGTATCTTCTCCTCAGGTCAAACGCTTTTAAGAAGCTGGTAGTTTCCAGCTGAAAAATAAGAGGTAAAAGCTTTGATACTCTGAGTCTGTCTTGTTGGCAGTCTTTGGATAAGCAAAATAACAGAAACATCATCTCTTTTTTCTTCTTCTTTTCTCCTTTCTTCTTCTCTAACATCTAGATATAAAGGTGATAGGTCCTTTCATTTACAATTCAACAGAATACAGAGGAATTGTTGTAGTTGAAATGCAAAAGAGTATCTAAACACCTTCAATAGTGACCTGATTTTTTTAAATTACTTGTAGGTTTTAGAGACAAGAGAAACAAAAAGAGTAACTACAAGAGGATTTTTTTTCTTTTTGGTAGGATCTGTAAGTCACTCTACCAGAAGCCTAGAGAAGGTTTAAATACCCTCCTTGTCCTCTCCTTTTGTGGGTGCTCTGAGAGCAGAAACAGGTGCATGTCTGATGATGCAGGACAGTCTGCTGCAGGCACCTGCAGAAATGGGTGCAAAACCCGTATATAGGATCATGGGAGTCTTGCTTTGTCACTGTATATAGCAGTATGCAATGTCTTACCAAATGTTTGGGGGGAGGGAGGAGATGAGCAGTTTGGGAAATCAGTGTCAAAACTGACTTGATAAAAAGATTGCGATCAATCTTAACTGTCTTTAATAGTTGTTTTTGACTGCAGGTTTTTATTTTCTGAACATAAATGATTGTCTGCTAGCTATAATTTATAAAATGTTTTTTTAAATCATACATTTTTAAAAAAATCCTACTAGGCACCGCTTTTATGCTTAGTTTGGCCTCATACTTGAATTGCCAGGTGTTGAGCTGTGCTCCTGACACAATGAAATAGTTAAGCCTTTGTTTAGTGACTTCACTGAAGTAGGGTTTAAGATTTGATACATGTTTGCTTTAAAAGAAGATCTTACAAAAGAGCTAGTAATTAATCAGCCTCGGAAATCAGTAGCCACGTTTAATAAAATCAAGGTCCGAGTATCACCGGACAAGTATGTCAACGAAGGTCTAGCCTGAACTAAAGTGACATTTTGCATTTCAGGGTTTTACTGTTTGTTTTTTTTTCCCTCTATGTTCTTTTGAAAAGAAACAAGCCAAGTTAAAATCCCAAGCACAATCCTTGAACACTAAAAATGAAAAGCATCTCTACAGCCACAATAATATGACTACTGCAGCTTTTCTGTCTCAAGGGCATCTGCTTCCGGTTTCTGGACAGTAAAACGCCTTCGTCTCTCCCCAGAATAGGCAGCCTAGCTTCAGGGCTTGGAGCCTGACTGGACTCTGCAGCCCTGCATCACTTCCCTGTCAGGAGGGAGTTCTGCAGCTCTGAAATCTGCCTTGGTGTGGATTTATCTCTCAATTTGATGTCACAGCTTGGTTTTGATGTACCTTCTCCTCAGGGAGCTGCTGGGCAAGGTGTTTATAAACCCCTACTGAGAGTGCCTCCAAATAAACATATAAAACTTGACTCATCTATATGCAGTCACTTCTTCCTTCCTAAAAGTATCATGGTAGAAGGATTGATTATAGAAATTCAGTCTCCTTATCTGAAAATAGAAGAGGACATTTTTAGAAACCCCATAATATCAGAAGAAGCTAAATAGTATTGAATGTAGTGAAATGTAATCAGGTTGTGAATAACCTGTAATTCACATACTTTACAAAGGGTTTTAAAATAGCTTTCTGGGGTTGAAGTAATTTCCCCCCCTATTATTATACTTACAAATAAAATACTTTTTAGGATTTTTTTTTTTAATGTAGGAAATGGAGATTCTAAGATCACAGTAGGCTGCAAAGGAAGATTCCAATTTATGCAATAATTGAATAATCTCCCTAATATACTCTCTGTTGGGTACTCAGACACATTTGAAAGCCTCTGCAAAATTTGATACTCCTCTGTGGCTCCGCTGACTCTTTTGTGTTTCAGAAGTAATAAGAATGATGCATTAAAAATCATAGAGGCAGGGCACAGAACAGAAAGGTAGAAAGGGAACCCCCCACCCTGTGTGCTGGGCAGATTACAATCTCTTCCTAAATGAAAGCAAAAATTATTCCACAGTGCTATACAATCAAAGTGTTGGGGTTTTTTAACAAGCCGATAACTCATGTACTCGATTGCTTGGGGATCCCTGCTTCTATGACAAACTGCAGCTGACATTTTGTCTTAGGGCAGGAATCTGTGTGTGATGGGACAGCAAGCTTAGTCACAGTCTTTCTTAGTCTTTCTTCTCTCAGTTATTGTGTGAAATCCATCACTTGCCATGTTTGTTATCACCCTTCTGATTTGTTAATTGATTTTGTGCCTTGTGACCATTTGAACTCAAAGAAGTCCTTTTTAAAATTGAGAACTTGGGAGGTTTTGTACAGTTAATTAACAAGCAAAATAGCAGTCACTGAAGTAATTGTCTGGGCTCATAGAAATAGACTGTGTGAGGGAAATTAGTACTGATTGTTTTAAAAATATAATGTGGTAAATGATTTTTTGTTTAACTAAGAATATATGAATAAATAGCTCATTAGAATATTGAAATTAAGATAAAACTATTTTAAAAGAATGAGTAAAATTAACTGCACAGAGGAGCTATCCAAAAAAAAGTGTTACTTGACAGCATTGGAAATACCTGTGAGGTATATTTGATATGTCACTATTAGTTATCTATTAATTGGTTACTGAAATTAGATATATACATAACACATCAAAATGAATATTCCTTCTAATCAAGCAAGCACTGCTATTTAGAAGGATAAGTGAGTTTTAATGAATGCTCTTTACTTTTGGTAAAATATTGTGTTCCTATTTTCAAGAATATTCTTTGGAAAGGCAGTCTAATCAATGCTCCTTGATTTAAAAAACTTGATTTTCACTTATGTAAATGAAATTCAAACTAACATTCTTTTCCTTTCTAACTGAACAGAAGCCCATGAGCATCAGCCTAGAATTTGTATCCTAGCTTCTATCTGAATAGTTTTCCTCTTTGTTTTTTTTCCGATTGAAGTGAAAACTCAAAGTAAACTGTTGTGAAACTCAGCTATTTCTCTGACAAAACTTGCCTGTATTAGAGATAGATAAATTTTTTAACAGGAAAAAGTGGGGTGTATTTTTGAGAATCCCTGCAAGCTTCTCCCATTGACTTTAAAAATGTTACTTTCTTTTTAAGTAAAATAATTGGTCATCTCTTTATCTCCAGAAGAAAAGTTACTCAGAAGAATTTAGGGGACAAGTGGAAGACCAACTTCAGAATTAATCTGAGCTGATTCTGTGGCAATCGCATACTAATGTATGTAAAAAATTCATATCAGAAATAGTGTGGCCAGCAGCACTAGGGAAGTGGTCATGTCCCTGTACTCGGCACCACTGAGGCTGCACCTCAAGTACCGTGTTCAGTTTTGGGCCTCTCACTATAAGAAGAACATAGAGGTGCTGGAGCAAGTCTAAAGAAGGGCAACAAAGCTGTTGAAGGATCTGGAGAACAAGTCTTACGAGAAGGGCCTGAGAGAACTGGGGTTGTTTAGTCTGGAGAGAAGGAGGCTGAGTGGAGACCTTATTGCTCTCTACAACTACAGAATCACAGAATCACAGAACAGGTTCAGTTGGAAGGGACTTTAAAGGTCACCTAGTCCAACTCCCCCTGCCATGGGTAGGGACATTCTCCACTAGACCAGGTTGCTCAGGGCCCCATCTCACCTGGCCTTGAACGTCTCTAGGGAAGGGGAATCCACCACATCTCTGGGCAACTTGTTCTAGTGTTTTACCACCCTCATGGTGAAAAACTTCTTCCTTATATCTAACCTAAACCTACCCTTCTTCAGTTTAAAACCATTACCCCTAGGCCTATCACAACAGGCTCTGCTAAAAAGCCTGTCCCCATCTTTCTTATAGGCCTCGTTATAAGCAATGAGGTCACCTCACAGCCTTCTATTCTCCAGGCCAAAAAACCCCAACCCTCTCAGCCTTTCCTCGTAGGACAGGTGTTCCAAGCCTCTGATCATTTTTGTGGACCTACTCTGGACTCGCTCCAACAGTTCCATGTCCTTCCTGTGCTGAGGGCTCCAGAGCTGGACACAGTACTCCAGGAAGGGTCTTACCAGAGCAGAGCAGAGGGGCAGAATCACATCCCTTGATCTGCTGGTCCAGTTCTTTTGATGCAGCCCAGGATACGGTTTGCCTTCTGGGCTGCAAGTGCATATTGCTGACTCACGACCAGCCTTTCATCTACCAGTACCCCCAAGTCCTTCTCAGCAGGGCTGCTTTCAATCCCTTGATCGCCCAATCAGTATTGATACCAAGGATTACCCCAATCTAAATGCAGGACCTTGCGCCACTTGTTGAACCTCATGAGGTTCCCCTGGGCCCAATTTTTGAGCTTGTCTAGGTCCCTCTGAATGGCATCCTGTCCTTCAGGTGTGTCAACCGCACCACTCAGCTTGGTGTCGTCCATGAACTTGCTGAGGGTGCACTTGAGCCCACTGTCTATGTCATTAATGAAAAGATTGAACAGTACCAGCCCCCGTACAGAGCACTGGGGGACACCACTTGTTACTGGTGCCCATGGAGACATAGAGCCATTGACCACCACTCTCTGGATGCGATCATCCAACCAATTCCTCACCCACTTAACAGTCTACCCATCAAATCCATATCTCTCTAGTTTAGAGAGAAGGATGTTACAGGGCACCCTGTCAAAAGCCTTACAGAAGTCCAGAGAAATGACATCTGTAGGCCTTCCTTTGTCCACTACCTGAAAGGAGATTGTAGAGAGGTGGGTGTCTGTCTCTTCTCCCAAGTAACAAGCGATAGGACAAGAGAAAATGGCCTCAAGTTATACCGGGGGAGGCTTAGGTTGGATATTAGGAAAATTTCTTTACTGAAAGTGTTGTCAGGCACTGGCACAGGCTGCCCAGGGAAGTGGTTGAATCACCATCCCTGGACGTGTTTAAAATTTGTATAGATATGGTACTTAGGGACATGGTTTAGCAGTGGGCTTGGTAGAGCTAGGTTAGAAGAATTAGGTTATTGCTTGGACCTGGTGATCTTAAAGGTCTTTTCCAACCCAAACAATTCTATGATTCTAATGAGTTGGTCCGGCAAACTGTATTGAATTCACTGCTTGCCACTCTGAATAGAACCACTGGTTGGTTTGTGATAGTAGCTGGAGTCTGTGGATACTCTAAACAAATTTCCCACTGACACTACTCAGGGGAGCACTGAGGGTTGCATAATTGGAGTTCAGTTTCATGATACTCAGGGATTATAGACAGAGTCTAACAACTGTGAAGTGAGGTTGAGTAGCAATGTATTTAGGAGTTTTTGAATGATTGGGCTTTAAATCAGTATAAAATAACATCTTTAAAATGCATACTGGACTTTGGAAGGGAATTAACAAGTTGTGATTAAAATGTGATTCTTTAAGCACTGGCATTTAATTTCCTTCTGTGTATATTCAGCCCTGCTGTTGTTTTTGTCATAACCCTATACAGCTTCCAATTATCTGATCTCTTTGTCTTTGACAAGCTGCTCTTCTTTGACATACCAATCCAGCTTTGAAAGCTATTAAAATTCAGTGAATGCCTTTACCTCAGGCCACGTAAAGGGATCAACCAAAAAGTCTGCAACTTTTGAAAGTTCACATCTGCAGCTCCTGTTTTGTGGAGCAACAGTGACAACCAGCGGCCAGTCACCTAAAATTGGCCAGATTATTCCTTGTGGATGTCCTTCAGATTACCAGCCACCCACATCCATTCTTCAAAGGTAAAGGTCACAGGTAATTTATTTCTTTTTACTTGTCTTAACTCTGACAATGAGTTTTAAAGAAAAGAGACAGTAGATGTGCTCTAGCAATTCAGTACAGAGCTGCCACGGTTAGATCAAAAAGGTAGCTACTGACTCATGTTGTCCATGTTTTAGTAGTGTATGCACACATGTATGACCATTAAATGTTACAGTGACTCACTGGTGGTATATGACACAGGGATCAAATAAAATTTACTGTGCAGAACAATCATGCTTTAGTTCTTCTGCAGAGAAAAGGAAAAGGTTTGAAGAAAAAGATTATCCTTTTCTACTCATCCACAGTTAACACATATAATATATGGCACTTGAATATAAATAATTTAAGAATATCTTGTGTTGTCTGCATTTTTGTTTATGATTTCTTCCTTGAAAATACAGATTTTATCTGAGAGAGAGAGTGACTCCTGGTGATGATGCTGTAGAAGCTAAGGTAAAATTTATCTTATTCATTGCTTTTTAGTTTAACAAAGATAGGTTTCGTTTACAGTTTGAAGTTTGAGCTAGCAGTAATTTTCCAGAAGTTCTCTCAGCATCAGCAGGACTGTTTTTGTGGAGAGGTGCCCTTAACTTGAGGAAGATGACAGAACACAGCCCGAAGGAGTTTGTTTCATATTGCTTAGAATTGTTCCATGCATAATATTTAATGTCTTAACGCAAGGTAAATAGTTTACATCAGGCTGAGAATACCAGCTCTTTAAGCATCTTATGACATTTCTCCACCTTATCAAGGATCCTTTTTCCCCTACAAAACTAAAGAGAAACCCTCCCACCCCCCAAAATATTCAAACCTTCATTTCCTCTTCTCTGGCACTGCTTTACGAGTGCTTATGGCAAATTCGCTTCTGTAATCATAACTTGAACCCATCTGGGGATGAGATTGGCTGCTAGCTTAGTATTTCCACTTAACATATTCATGATTAGCATGCACAGAAGGAGTAGAATTAGGATGAATGTTTTTGGAACAGTACAGATAAATCCTCATAAATGTAGTACAACAGCTCTGGAAATGCACCGTGCTGAAATGTAATGAAGCTGAACTCTGTAGAGAGTTTGGTATTCTCAATACCATGCCTCTCCTAATGAACTCATTTAGATTAGAAAATGGATTTAATATTTTATTGGAATTAACCTGAGA
This sequence comes from Aegotheles bennettii, assembly GCA_013398125.1. Taxonomy (NCBI): domain Eukaryota; kingdom Metazoa; phylum Chordata; class Aves; order Caprimulgiformes; family Aegothelidae; genus Aegotheles; species Aegotheles bennettii. The sequence goes on from VZRW01008259.1 coordinate 406,874, forward strand.
CAGTAAAGAGGATTACAATTTCTTTCCATAAATATGGTGATACTACAGGATGAGGTAGCATGTTACATGAATATTAAGCATTTCATGAGCATTGTCATGAAACCAGAAAGAGTATAAAGTAATTAGGTTTTAATATAGTGATACTGTTCTTATAATAATTAAATTTGAAAAGTAATAAAAGTCTATTTGAAAATTCTTTAAATCCATATTTTGTTGCATTTTCAGAACTTTAAAAATGCTTAAAAAGAAAATTACGCCATGATTTCCCCAAACAATTAATTTCAACAGTTTGTTTTTAAATATAGAAAACTAAAAATTCCACAGGTCCTTAAGACATTGAACAAAGCACATTCTAGGAAAGAGAAAAGGCAATAAGTTTATTCCATTTTCTCTATAATAGTATCTTCCGGTGGAAGAAAGCATGTGGAAAATCTTAACATGAGTACGTTATTTTCCTTTGTTTTTCAAAGCCTTACAGAGTTGTGTCCCAGTGTTGCTTCTTTCTCTTAGACAGTCTTTTATACTCACAAATGTGTTCTTAATCACAGTTTATGTTCTCCTACTTTTAAAGGGTTACTTACTGAGAAAAAAGACTAAACCATTGTTATCTTAGTTATCTTTATAGATTGCACACTAACACAAAAAGAGATAAACACAAAAAGAGAGTACTACAAAAGTGTAGTAAAGTTGTTTGAGCATTACTGTAAGCAATTTTATAAAAAAAGAAATTTAGGGCCTACAATTGCCTTTCAACATGGACTGTAAAAATCATCTCCTGCATATCTGAACAATTACTAATTCTACCAACTGAAATGCAGTGTATGCTGTGCTGGGGAATAGCTTTGAGCCTGAGGGAAGTACAGAACAAATACAGGTTAAGCTGAATGATTCAGAATAGATGGAATTGGATGTATGGACTGACTTCTTGAGAGAATTTCCCTCTGCTATCAAAGCTTTTCACTTAAAATGCCTGAATACACATAATTAATTTGAAAGGTCACTAAGAAGGATTGTTTCCCTTGTAGGATCCTTTCAGCAATTTAACAGCAGAGTAACATTTACAATCTGTTTAGGTTATGAGAAAGATCAACAACAGAAAATCTAGCACAGTCAGTCCTCAGAGTGATGTTTTTTTTGCTAGAAAAAATAATCTTAAATACAAGTATTGGGATGGGAATGTGGAAAGACAACAGTCTCAACAAACAAGAGCTTATTGAGGATAGACAGGAAGTAGCTGAGGTGGCTAAACAAGAAAATATACCATATCATGACTATGGTAACTTAAATAAAATTCAATAAAAGTTAAAATAGCTGCATTTAATGTGAAATAATTTTTTCTCAGTCAGTCCCAAAATGTACATTATACAGCAACATAGAACCTGATACAAGACTACATATGTTTGATCATTGCTGCCTGGCCAGGGCTTTATTTGGTTCAGAAATTCTGAAGGACAGTCCAATAAATCAGAATTTTGTTGTATTGCAATCTACACTGAGTGATGGAATAAAAATTCAGTTTTGTTCTGTTTTTTTAAAAGAAAACAAATTAGTTTTAAAATCTCATGGGTTTATATTGGTTTATTGAGCTTGAAAAGGTGTTTCCAGAATACTTCCTTTTCTCAGATACGATGAATAATGAGTACTCCTTTATTTTCCCTTGGTCTAGGTCTTGTTATACCTAAAACCACCCTGAATTTTTTTTATTGCTGTTACACTATGCAGCATGGGAGATGTAACTCATTTTATTAAAAAAAAATGGGGTCCTGGTTATGAGTCAAAAAATTATGTATGATGGGAGGAAAATATATTTCAATGTTTTAATGAATCATTTCAAAATGCTTTGCAAGTTGGTACTGATCACAACATTAATGCACTCAGAATACTTTCATTATTCTTAGTATTGTGTATCAATGAAATCTGGGAACAGCTGGGAGTCATGCATACTTTCCCTCAAGGCCAGATCTCAGCAGACTTCAATTTGCAAAATATTAAACTCTACAAATTTGTCTGGTCCCTAACTAGGTGGTGATAAATTCTATCTTGGATTTCCACTGGTTTAGAACAAATGTATTCGTATCCATGGACTGGTGAGTCAGTGTTATTACTTCTAAAAAACAAATAAACAAAGAAAAAACAAGAAATCAAACAGGAAGCAAGATCCTAAAAATTATTTGTTAACAGGTCTCTTTTTTCCTAATTTCCATTGTTGTTTGTTGTTGTTATTCTCTTGCTTTTGTGGATCTGGAAATATTTATGTGCATCACTTATTTTGGCATTCCTGACATATTTATGAAGAGAAGTACAGAATCACTTACCTACATAATAATAGTCTGCTTGACTGGCAGTTCGCAGAATCACAGGATGGTAGGAGTTAGAAGGGACCTATAGAGATCATCTAGTCCAACCCCCCTGCTAAAGCAGGTTCATCTAGATCTGGCGGCACAGGATCACATCCAGGCAGGTCTTGAATGTCTCCAGAGAAGGAGACTCCACAACCTCTCTGGGCAGCCTGTCCCAGTGCTCTGTCACCCTCAAAGAAATTTTTTCTCTTGTTCAGATGGAACTCCCTGTGTTCCAGTTTGTGACTATTGCCTCTTGTCCTGTGGCTGAGCACCACTGAGAAGAGTCTGACCCCATCCTCTTGACACCCACCCTGTAGATATTTATAAGTATTTATAAGATCTCCTCTCAGTCTTCTCTTCTCCAGGCTAAACAGACCCAGGTGTCTCAGCCTTTCCTCATAAGAGGGATACTCCAGGCTCTCCCCCACCCCTGGTTAATTATGGCATCAGACTTTTACATTGTTCCGAGTGCTACCAGCCTCAACACTTCTGGGAATCTGTCTTTCTCTCCTGAGTCACCAGTTATCTCTTTTGCAACCGGACACTGTGGGAAGTGAGAAGGGAAGAACACAGTAAGAAGGATGAAAAGTAATGAAAAGACCAGCTGGATACTTTCTTCCCCCTCTTCTCCTCAGCTTTGTTTAAATAATTTCATTTGCTTCCTGAGCCAGTTCTGACAGCAATTTTTTCCTGAAGAGGTGGGAAAGCAGCCACAACAACCTGTCCGAGGACGTTTGCCTTAAGGCAGAATTGAAATTCCCTAGAAGGCTAAAATGCTGCATATAATTGTATGAGTGGTTTCTCCTTGCAAGAAAAACTGAAGAAGTGGCACTTCTTTTTACATTTTGTTTTTTCTATGCTTATAGCATAGTCATAGATGAAGGTACATATTGGGCTTGTACAGTAAGCAAGTGGGTTACAATAAGAAATGGTAGAACTAAAGTTTTTAGCAACAATGTCTTAATAGTACAATATTGAGTTGTAATTGTCCTTTTGTTATAAATACATTTTCTTCCTTGGGCTTTTATCTCCATTCTCACTCATTTTTTTTCATTTTCATAATTAATTAAAATGGTGATGTTCTATAACCAGTGATTGAATTATATGATATTACTTGCCTAAGGCGATCGAAATTAATCAAAATAAGGAGTGAAAGTTTTGCTATTTTTAATACAGCTGATTTGATTCCTGCTGTTTTGATCAAATTAAATGAAGGATCAAATTAACCAGTGATTAAATTGAGTAAAAGGCACTTTGTATGCCTGAAATATATTTTAATTAATTTCACAACACCAAATATTAACTGATGTTTTAAAAATTCATTTGTATTTCACTGTTTAATTTTCTAGAAACTATTTCCTTCTCAAGGTTAGAGTCTTTTACAAGGGAAAAAACAAGCTTTTAAAATACTTTCCTGATTAATCCTTTCATTTTTTCCCCATATATTTTATGCTTGTAGGTAATCCTTTGCACTCATAAACTATTGTTCTGAAGCTTCTGAACTCAGCCTACAAAGACTTGATGTGCCAAAGGCCAGTTTAGCACAAATCTAAGACTCCTCAGAATAGAACCTGCCAACCTGAGCAGGAGGTTTTGACCACAAGAGACCTCAAGCTGTTACCATTTAACCCACATATATGCACAAGTGTTAACTTTTTGTTATATAAAGTTTCATTTACATTTTGTTATATCACGTTTGTTCATATTGTGTTTGTTTAATGGGCTGGGGCAACTTTTTACTCTACACCACTACCTGCAAAGGAATTGAGAAATGAGATTTCTGTTGTGGTGGGAAATGGTCTGCATGAGAACAAAATAATTCTTTTTGTTGTTGTTGTTTGCATGGTAAATAGAAGCTTGAAACTGCACTCTTGACTCCTACTGGGAGTTTGCAGTGACTGATGAAAAGTGGCTGACCTAGCTGGGGCAGAACTGCAAGAAGCTGAGCCAATAGGTAATTTTCTTAAAGGTAGTTTTTACTACCTTTTTGATGTTCCTCAAATCAGAGAATAACATAGCAAAAAGGTGAGGTGAGGAACAGGGTCCAATTTTGTGAATTACAATTTTAGGTAAGAGTTACCTTATATTGAAATGCTTCTCTTTCACTCTTTACTATTAATAGATGTGAAATAAAGCTGCAAGTGTGTAAACATACCAAAGATTGATTAAAAATACTCAATGTTGTGTATCAAGACTGAGTGAATTTATGCATTTGAGGCACTTAGAAATTTCAAAAATAATGTATTGGTTATAAGTGGAGTATAATCTCATTAAAGTCCTGGAAAAGCAGACTTAAAGGATTAGTTCTATTTAGTGTGATCAGCATGGTCAGTCTGTGGCAGCTATTTTTGAGTAATGCATTTATTCTCGAAAAAAGTTTTTTAGTGGGAGGAGAGAGTAAATTAAAAATGGACAGTTAGAGCAGTACGAAAGAACTATCATACTCTAAGTATTGAAACTTTTTTTTTTTATAGAAACTTGTGGTGTCATTTTGAAATAATAGCCTTTACTGAAAGGTGAGCAATTGGCACAAGCTGGATCCTAGCTTATTCTGTGCTTCTGTGCTTGGAAGTGATTGTTAGTCAGTGGGACCAGAAGCTGGAAGATAAAATTTTCATATTGGCAGGTTGATAGTCGTGGTGATAACCTTAGGAGGAGCATGTAAGGCACAAGCTGCTGGACAGTGAAGAGATTTATAGCTGATAAGAGTCAAAGAGTGGAGAAGCAATGGAGAACTCTAGCATTGCATAGCTTATAAATATCAGGTTTGTGGCCTTAAGAATAAGGTCATCTTTACTCTACTGCCTTGTCTTACATGTACTGTACAAGACCAGACCTTTAGGTTGCACACTTTCTTTGGGTCTCTGCTTAACATGGGTATTTTGTGTTGTTAGGGTGCACAGTGCCTACACAAAGCTGAGATGATGTCCACTGGTGGCATCTAAGTCTGCAGGCACCTGCAGTTTTCCAAAGTGGCTTACTAGCTAGGAAAACAAGATGTCTTAGAAACCTTACATGCAATTGATTTCCTGTCACATTTTTTATTTATATTTTATAATGAATGTTGAATTTGGTAAAAAAAAGATTTTGAGGGTCCTCTTCTAGCCTAGCTATCAATTTGGAATTAGATTTTGGATCTGTTTTTCAATAACTTTTTCTTCCTATTCACTGACCTGCAAAATGAATATAATTATATTTAATTATTTATGTGATACTCGCATGACTAATGCATTTTAAGATCTTTGGATAAAGGCTGTCATGGAGCAAAGTGCTTTTAGCATGTTTACACTGTGCATTTTAAAATTGCAATTAAAATATTTGGGAGGTTGTTTTTATGAGTGTTATTAAAGGATTTTGAGAATGCTTGGAACTGCACACAGAGTTTAATGCAAAAGGTCAGATATATAACTATATTTCTATTGCATCCTTGACAGCTATTGTATTTTCTGTACCAGTTTTAACCTTAAATATCAGTTACATGATGACTGTGAATTCTTGAACCTTGTTTATTATTTTCTCAAATCTTGCTGATTTATAGAAGTAGTTCTTCAATCAGCAACATTTCTTCCATTCAACTTTTTTCCTACTTCTCACTTAATTTTAAGAACATCAGTTATTTTAAAAAGATGCAAACAGTAAACCCCAAACCATTTTAAAATTCTATTACCTACCTGTTACTCTATTTTTTTTTTTCTGATGGACATAATCAAAATTCTTCTGCTTCCTCTTAGGTGTTATGTTCTTTACATGACATCTAGAGGCCAAAATTGCTGTGAGCTGTAATTAATCTTTCTATGAGGCTTTATAGACCCGTTGTTAAACCAGAGATAGGAATCACACTGTCTGCATACATAAAATTATTGAACATCCCAAACCAAATCTGCATTCATAAACTGTATTTCATGGTGTCATCGTCCAGCAGGTGTAAAAGATCTGTTGAGGAAAAAAAAGAAGTGTGAAAAACAAAGACTGCATTTGTTTTATATGCAATTCCCTGTGCAATTAATTCATATACAAGTTGTACAGTAATCTAATTAGACCATCTGACATTTGCCTGGTGACAGCCAGAACCCTTTAGGTAATCAATAATGCTAATAAGTGCCTGATTAAATGCACCTTCATTTCGATCTGTATTCTCAAGTTGATATGCAAATTCACCTTGCCTGTATCATTTCTAATTCCTATCTTCTTTGCTTTTAACTGTATCCACATGCACCCATCAAAAGACCAAAAGGACCAATTTTTTCTTATAAAGCAGAATACGTTATGCAGTTGTAACTTCATATGCTTCTGTGAGCTGCTTCAAAACATCTAATTCAATAAGCTTGAGTTTCATTAAGTTATTGTTATGTATTTCTAAACATATCACTAATACAGCAAGCAGAAAATAACCCAAATGGCTTTAGAGATTAAGTTTACATAGTCTAAATATGTATCACAAACAATTATTTTTTCATTTTTCTGCTTTATTAACAGGGAAGGGTTCATTCTGTAGTGATGCATACAGGAAAACACCCCCTCTGAGGTGAAAGATCTTTTTCTGTAAATTGCTTTCCTTTTCAGATCTGGTTTATAATTTTAGACTATATGTTTTAGCTTATTTTTTTTTTCCCCTAAGACTGCGTATCAGTCTTACTGTTATCCATAGCCCGGTAAAACCACTCTCCCTCAGGATTCAGTCCATTGATTAGCAATTAGCTAAGCTTATTTGAAGTGATAAACACCTTAGGCCTTTAAACTGATGTCTACAGTGAACCTTCCAAACTAGTTTATACTTATTCCTATAGCCTTGAAACCCGGTTTGGATTACTGATGCTCAACTGCAGGTCCTTGTCTGTGGAGTGAGGTCACTATCAACAATAGTAATCATCTTCTGTATAACATTTTGCCTAAAAATGTCATATTGCCTTAGAGGTCTTTCAAATCAGATCACGGTGAAGTCTTCATTTAGTACTTCTACTCAGCCCCCTGCACTCTGGTGCAAAATGGCTGGTCTGGGATTGGTGGGACGGGCTGGTCCCACCACCAGGGCAGGTAGGCATCTACAAGGCACCCTGGGAATGAAAGGGGAATTTTCTACCAGTGCCAGGAACTGGAGGAATTATCAGCACACTTGAAGAAATTCTTGTTATGTTCGTCTGTAGTCACTGACCCTATTTGGCTACAGTTATCCATTTCTTCAATAAAACACTATTTTAGCAAAAATATCAAACGCCATGTTGTTTTTTATGTTCTCATGAAGGATAATCATTATCTTTAATTGTACTTCTAAACTAATTTTAATTTTTATTATTATTCTTTTTATTATATTCTTATTAATTTAACACTTTTTTTTTTAATAGCGGACTGTTAATCAGTTTTATGTTTCAATGTCAAAACCTAACACAGCACAATGCTACAATGTGTTAAAAGTACCTGAGAAAATTACAGGCCTAAGTTTTGATGTCTGTTGTTCTAACTTTCTCCCCTAAGTTACCCAGATATCTTTGAAAATATTAACTTTTGGCTTGCATATTTCAAATAAAACCAGCCTACTCTGAAAAAAACCCCAAAAAACCAAAAAAACCCAAAACAAAACACAGACCAAATAAAAAAAAAACCCCAGCAACCAAAACATATACAGACAAGTACACATATATTTCAGAAAAGTTTCTCTCTGGTTTCCTGTCCTGTAAATTAAAAACAAACCTGAAGATGTAAACCCAAAGCAAAATTAAAAACCCTCTTTCCAGTTCTTACTATGTAATTTAAATCACAGTTTTTCCTTAAGTGTATTCAAATACTTTAAGTAAACACGTGAAATAAGAAATGATAAAGGTGACTTCAGATAAAATAAGAAAGTGTGTTGAAGGCTTTACTGGAAATACCAAAATATGTTTATTCATAGATTGCTCAGAAATAGTATTTGTAAGTTTGTGTACTATGCACATAAGTATTTACAAATAGTAGCTTCATATTACTGAAGTTTTAGCATATGTTAGGATGCAAGATGATTGGTATATCTCAGATATTCAAATACTGCTTTAAAAAAAGATATCTTTTAGAATTAATTTGATTTACCACCTTTCCATTTCCTCAAAATATTTTTCTCCTAGTAGGACTATACATGAGGGTTAACATTGCTTTGAGTGAAGTTTGGGGGTGTTTTTTGTTCTATAACAATGCATTTCAGGAGGTTTACCACTTCTTTTTAGTATTTTTGTGCTTAAAGAACCAATTCATATCCTAAATTGTCTAAGGAATATGTTTAGTGATGTTACTGTTTTTAAATTATCTCAAAACTTATGTATTAATAATGCACAAGAAAAATGTGATGTTACTGTATCAGTTCTGATTTTACCTATATCTTAAATTGTATTTTATTTCAACTTTAAGAGTATATTCATCAGCACACTAAAGCAGGTAGAGCACGTGTCTTGGTTCTGCTGGAACAGAATTCTAAAATAATTTTTCTGTTCAGAGAAACTGTAGTTTTGAGAGACTACAGAGTCCCATTCTTTGAGAACAAAAGAGATAAGATCTGTTGTTTTCATTTATACCCAGCTCTGGTGTGCAGGTTTCCATAGTGGCCAAGGTCGAGGGTAGTTTTGAGCCATGTAGGTGCAGTGGGCCCAGGTGAACCAAGGGCAGCTGACCCAAGCTGGCCAACCAAAATATTCCATACCATAAACGTCACCCTCACTATAAACTGAGAAGTTGTGAGGTTCCAGGGTGCTTCTACCATGGCTGCCTTCTCAAAAGGGTCCTGTCTGACTCGCCAGTTGTCCCATGCCTAAGGCCTACTCCTCCGATTGCTGAGATCGCTGCTGGAGCTGTTGTGCTTGCAGTGCTGGCACTCGGCCCTCACTGCTAGAAGCACTCAACTCTGACTGCTATCTGAAGCTGAGTATAACTTTGTATTAGCACTGGGGGTAATATTAGTTCATTACTATTATTCTATTAAATCTGTTTTCATTTCAACCCGCGGGTCTCCTTTTCTTTTCCCGATTCCTCATCCAGGTCAGGTGATAGAGCAACTGTCTAGCCCATGACAGCATGCCAGCCGGTTAAGCTGGATTTTATGGTTATTTTGCCTCTACTCAGCACTGCTAAACAACCAAAGCATGTTGATGATGCAGAAAATCCTTAAATTGAAATATTAGTGACATAAACCTGTTGGATAAGGGCAAAAGGGAAAGCTCAGTCTCTGAGTCACTGTTTCTACAAGCTCCATGGATATGTATGATTACATTTTTCTTGATATTGCTGCTTCCCCCAGTAGAGGGAATGGTGTGAAGGGGAGTCTTTCAGGAACTGTTGTCCAAGTATGTGCCCATGTGATTTTTAATTTCCATGAGAATGGATCTCAGCACTCCTCGTGTTACATTTCTAAAGCCTTTACCCAGTCTCCCTCAGACTCTTGGTATTGTACGCACCTGAAGTTTTGCATGCAAATTTGGTTGACTAATTAGTTCTGATGTCACAATGACCTACCAGTATTTAGTCTTATTGTGGTTAAATAAAAAATAACTGATAATAACAGATAATAAACTTAACTTCCAATTTGCTTTGAGGATTATATACAGGAACTGAACAGCTTTTAGAAATAAACTTCAAGAATATATAGTATTTTCTTTTTGAGATCATTAGTGGAAAAAGACTGACATATGCTAAATAGATCAACACTTTTCTTAAAGGAGTAAAATTTTAATTAACTTTAACTCAAATTAATTAACTACTTTGTAATTTCTGAGAAAAATTAATTGTCCTCAAAGTCTGTAGTAATTTTGAGGATAATGCATTACATTCATCACTTACAACGGAGAAGTCTTTACTCAATGAAACTTTGTCAATACCAGTAGTGTCACAAATGAGTTTCCCCCTATGTCTTCTCCAGGTTGAACAACCCCAGCTCTCTCAGCCTTTCCTTACAGGAGGGATGCGTCATTCCCTTAACTTTCTTTGTGGCCCTTCCCTGGACTCTCTCCAGTAGCTCCATTTCTCTTGTACTGGTGAGCCCAGCCTTCGACACTGTACACCAGATGTACTGCACTTGACACACTGTTGCTGAATAGAGGAGAAGCATCACCTGGCATATTTAAAAATAACAGAAAGCTTTGAGAAATTCAGTTTGGTTTATCTGTTAGTGACTTACATAATCTTTCTCAGAATCAGGACAACGACAAAGCCCTTTGAAACCCCTTTTGATTCAGTGCTTCTGGTTAGGCAATGACCATAGAGAACTGTTCTCCAAGTATAGACATAAGGCCATTTTTACCTCCACTCTACCATATTTTCACATAGAACCTATTGCCCAGAAATCTATATTGAAAGTCAAGGCATGCAACATTTAGGACGAGTTCAGTTCCCTGTACATAGACATCCAGTAACATTTTAGGCAACATAAAATATCCTACCTGGCCTCCAGCTGTCAGCTAGAAGACAGCAGATCTCCTTTGGTTTGTAAGTCATACCTGCCAACCTTGTATGGTTGTCTTGGATGACTTCATGGTAATGAATATTATAGTTTAACAACTGAATCCCATCCCTGGTGTCTGGTTTTATGGTTTTTTTCCCTTTACCCCTAGACTTTTTAACTTGTTTTAAAAAGATTTTACAAAGATTTGACATTATTTGCTCTTGAAAGCTGTTGCTTGTTTTCTTGTAATCTTCCAGGTGTTGTATACTTTGTTTGTTATTTATCCCAGAACTATCGTAAAGAGTGAAGTTAAGCTTGTCTTCTAGGACCTCATCTGTCTTCAACATATTAAGTGTTCTGAATAGCAGCTGATGACAAAATAATAATCTGGTCCTGATATAATAGTGTAGCAAACTAAATATACCAGAAGTTAGTAGTTTGCTGTGGCTCCAACTGCTGAGCTTTTGGATGCATCCTTACTTCTGCTGCTTACAGCGTTATCTTTCTGTAGAATAAAAAGCTCAGCTGCTATCCACCAGGCATCCTCAGCAATGTTAAAATCAGTGCTTAATGTAACATGATTTTAGACTTATATACATGCAGATATAATGACTGAATCCTGTTAGTAGCATCTTTTTGCCTGCATGTGCCATCACAAGCTGGCAATCATAGCAAATGCTAACTCATTACTAGGGTAGCAATATTTTTTTACTATTTGGAGGAAGCAGATTATTAGCAGTTTAAATCCAAGTAATAATCTACCAGTAGGATCTTTGACATTTATGCTTTAAATGTATTTTTAGTTAATAGATCCTTAAGAAATCAATGAACAGCTCTGAAATGGTCATTTTTCAAATGGCTAATCTCTTCTTCAGCTTTTCCATTGTATCAGATATCAGGATCATTTAAGGCTGAGCACAAACTATTTTTCTCTCTCAGAAAATCTTTCATTTCTTTTTTTATCTCAAGTTTCATCTTCAGCTACTGTATTTAGGCAGCCCTTGGAATTTAAATACCAAATATCTTCCAAAGGACTCCAGGTTCCTTACAAAGACAGAGAAAATGAAATCAGGTTTAAAGATGGTAATTGTAAGTGCCTGTATCTTGTAGCTTTCAGGTACACAAAACTCCCATTGATTTCAATGTAGACTTATTTTCACCATCTGTGTCACCAGTGAGAATAATCTTATTCATAGGTTTTATAGAATATGAATTGTAGATTTAGTCCTGATATATCACCTTAAAAAAAAAAAAAAAAGTAATATGCCAGAGTTTTTTACTGCAAACTTTGCACCAGCTTTCCAGTTCCAGAAGCACCTCCAGTTCTCAGTGCTTCCTATTCATACCACTGCTGCTTTGCAAGTGACATAAATTAGAGCTGTAGATTCACCAACTCCTTTATTTTCAGAAAAACTATTTTAAAAGGTCTTGTCATTATGGTTTAAAAAAAAATTATCCTTGAGTTGCCAAATTTCAGGCAAGGTTAGGGTATTTAATTTTAAATAATCCTCAGAAAAGACAGCTTGAAAAATGGCAGTATAAATAGGTAGAGTGTATTTATATCTTCAGTTCACACATTTCATCTGTCTTGTTCTCATTAATCAGAGTGAAATGTTTCAAAAATTAATCAATTTATGAAGTCACTACAGGAGTACACACTTGTACATTTCCTTCTTTTTATTATTTTTCAACAGGGATTCAATTAAAGGAAAAACTGGCAAGGTTAATGATGCAAAGGGAGTATTTTTAGAAGGGAATTTCATTGGACTTTGTAATATTTCCACTATTCATTATTATACTTTCACTGATTACTACAAAGTAAGTTTTCTACTATACCTTAATCTAGTTTTCAGGAAGTATAATAAAAATTAAGAGACTGTTCTTTAGATTTGATGCTAATACATTTCAAAGAGCAATTTTTTCTTTTTGGACTGTTTATAAACTGAATTGCTGGATAGAAATTAGGATTTACCTTCAATGTATCGATTAGTTATTCATCAATCATGTTTTGATGACAACTTGTCACATAGCCGAAATTACTGAAGTACAGTTTACACCTTGCTATGTGTTCATCTGTGTAACATTAAAATCAAATTTAATTTATTTTTTTTGTTCATGAAAAAACTGCTGAACAAGAAAAAAAACCAAAACATATGCTATACAGGCTTTGCTAATTGAATACGTATAATGTACTGTTATGTTATACTACTATCTAGTCTAATAAAAATTTTGTTGTATAAAAAGCTAATTATAGGGAAAGTAGTCTTACTAATAAACTCTTATCAATTGTGTTGATTGCAGCCCTTCACCTCTCAGAAGATTCAGAGAGGAACAACTAGTGCATCTGAGGAATTTTCCTTCTCTTTCTGAATTATGTGCTGCTGGAGAACCGTGGATTGCTCAAGCAACAGGGTAAGCCACGGGCACACCCAGCAGGTGACTGCGTGATGCTGCTGGGCTTGAGAAGACTAACAAGCAATGCTGCTTTATTTTCAAGAAAAACAGTGCAAAGTTCTTGAAGAGTCTGGGGGCCGGCTTGGAAGACGTGCAGCTACTGGGGAGACTTTGAGGTGCTCTTCAGGCATCAGTGCAGTAGCAAATCAGCTGTATGTCTGAACTCTCAGGTCCTGGAGAACCCCATCATTGCTGTGGGATTCCTGATTCAGGGCTCGAAAGAAACAGGCTGTGGCTCCCTCCAGCAGCCACCTCCTGACACTTCGTGAAAGACTGATGAAAGCCCAGCACAGTGAAAAAATTTTCATGTATCTCTTTGTCCCAAAAGGTTTGCATTGATGGATTATCATTCCCTTGTGCCAAAGGTGATACAGTCCTGCCCCAAGCCTGCAAGCTCTGCTCAACTGCAGTTGCAGTGGCAAGGAATCCCAGAGGCATGTGGTCCTTTTTTGTCTTAGAGGAAAAGAAAGTCTCAGATTATAGACATCAGTCCATTACAGGTATCCCTCTGCCATAGCTGCAGCAGCCTCATGTCTATGACTTCTTCCCTGGAGCTCATGGTGGCCAATAGTGTCCAAGGTGATCTTGTGAGGGGGAGGCAGCAAGCACCAGCTTGTCTTGGGAACGTTGCAACTACTGAGTTAGCTGCTGAGGAAAATGCATACTTTGGCTCAGGCTTTACACAAGCGATGGTGGTATTAGGGGGACAGTGGTATATTAAGGTTGTTTACTTGAGCTAAGGAAAAGCATAGTGTGGTGCTTACTGACGATCTCTGCAGAGGTGCTTGCAGGTGAGGAAGAAAGTGTTCACGGAATAGCCTCGGCAAGCATTGGAATACAAGCGTAAGGCAGACATCTGACCCAGCTGGTGGGAAGGTGGAGTGGGTGCATGGCTAAACTACTCTAAAGTCAATTCTTCAAACCTCATACAGGGAAGATTTGAAGAATCTCAGCACCAGGTGATTTGATCTGTGGCAAATTACTTGTTAATGAGGACATAATCCTTGTTGTCAAAAACAGGTTTCTGTGCCTATGGTAGGAGGTTTATAATATTCTGAATATAATAAATTTAGGCTGGATTAACAGTGAGTAAATGGTAATCTAGAGAACCTAAAAATGGATATAAATGTTTTATATGTAGATGTATGTGAATACAGAATACACAACTGTCAGTGCCCTTTTAATGGGGAATAACACACTATGTATTTATTCATACTGGGTTCCTAGTTAGAAACTTACTTTCAGACAGTCACAGAATCATAGAATGGTTTGGGTTGGAACAGACCTTGAAGATCCTCTATTTTCAATGCCCCTGCCATGGGCAGGGGTACCTTCTACTAGACCAAGCTGCTCAAAGCCCCATCCAACCTGGCCTTGAACACTTCCAGGGAAGGGGCTTCTAACACGTCTTTGGGCAACCTCTTCTGGTGTCTCGCCACCCTCAAAGTATAGAATTTCTTCCTAATATTCGGTTTAAATTTACCTTCTTTCAGTTTGAAACCTTCCTCATCACTGTATCACTACCTGCCTTTGTAAAAAGTCCCTCTCCAGCTTTTTTGTAGGTCCCCTTCAGGTACTGGAAGGTGTCCCTGAAGCCTTCTCTTCTCCAGGCTGAACAACCCCAATTCTCTCGACCTGTCTTCACAGGAGAGCTGCTCCAGCCCCCGATCATCTCTGTGGCCTCCTCTGGACTCACTGCAACAGCTTCATGTCCTTCTTATGTTGGGGACTCCAGAACTGGACACAGTACTCCAGGTGGGTCTCATGAGAGAGGAGTAGAGAGGGAGAATCACCTCCCTTGACCTGCTGGCCACGTTTCTTCTGATGCAACCCAGGATACAGCTGGCTTTCAATGCTGTGAGAAAAATAAGTATGATAGCAAACTTATCTCATTATTAGATCTTCCACAGATATTTGAGTCCTGTGCACTGTAAAAAAAAAAAAAAAATTATGAAAGTCCTTTGAAGAACCTCGAAAGGACCAAGACTATTACAGAAAAAAAAATAAATTCTAAAGATAAAAGCGAAGCATTGAAATACCTTTTTTCCACAGAGCTAACACAAAAAAACATTGAATCAGAGGCTGAGCCAATTAAAGGCATAAAGTCTTTGCACTGTGTAAGTGAAGTGCAAACTGGGAAGCTAAAATAAGAAAAGCCAAACAAATATTTAAATGTATAAACAAACATATACAGTAGTCTGAATAGGTAAATAATTTACTTGGAAACTGCAGAGAAAAGACACATTCATGGTGATATCCTGGCCTATTAGTATCGCAAATGTGAAAATGTATATATATATTTTTTTAATGTCTTTCCTTTACAGAAAGAAGGGGAAAGGTGGACTACTGACTTTCATCCTGTAAGTACTGAGATCTGCTCTCATGGAGTCAAATCCAAAGTTCCATCAAATTTTGCTTGTAACCTCAGTGGATTTTGCATTCAACCCCCACCATACAATTTTTTTCAACTTGTCTCTCCATGTTGAAATAGTTGTATAAAACCTGATTCTAGTATATGATGAGCTCACATATATGTTAATATTATGAACCCCATAAACAGCATACATTTCTTTAGATTATTGAACTGTGACACAAATAATTATTCATGCAATCTTAGAAAAAAAGTCAATAGCAGAATTCAGTTTGGTCTAAGACATACTTCACATCTCTATTTTATAATAGGAAATTTCAGCACAAGTGATCTGATAAGTAACTAAATCTTTCAGGAAAGTTGTATTTATTCATTCAGCCTGGTAAAGGGTTTAGGTGTTTCTACCCGAGTGTGTTTTGATTCTGTTGTCCTGATTATGAACACCTATCCTCATTAGGATCATATCCAGGAACAAGATTGTTCACACTGATTCAGTAAGTGTTCCCACTGGCAGAAAACTGAAAGTAGATAGTATAATAAGTCATCATCTGCTACAAGGATTCCAACCTTTTTTAAAATGCTGGACATCAACAGTCAACGGATACACCTGGAAATTTTGTTGTGATTCTCTCGATGTCCGCTTGGCCATGATACTTATGTCTAAGTGTAAATATAAGTTTTGAAATAGAAATAAAAAAATTGTTTATTTTAAATTAAAAAGACATTGGAAGAGACTTACATGTAATAATAGTCAGAGGAAAACAAGATATAAATAAGACTGACAAATTTTCAAGGGTGTTCTTCATCTAAATAAAGATAAAAATTAAAGGTAAGTGGTACCCCAGAAGAAGATGATGCACTTATAGAGCAAATGAAAGACATGCAAAAAATAGTCTATAGAGATGTTGTCATTAATATTATTATTCATTCAACTAATAATATTACTAATAATATGCATAATGAATAATAATGGATAATCAATAGCAAGTAAGTACAGCTGGTGATCTGAGAGGTCACTTTGGAAGTCCCACTCTTGAACAAGCAGATGTGGGGCACTGACAGATGTCCTGAACTCCAGCTGCATGTAAAGGAAGGGAATTCACAGCACAGTACATGAGTTGCAACATCCTGATGGATACCAAAATTAGAATTTTGTTGTGTGAGCCTGCTGTATATTTTAATGGAAAAAAGGCTAGAAACCTTTGGAAAGGTCTATAAGGGAGCTGAGATGGTATCTCAGTTTACATGAAGATACCCTATAAAGTAGATTCTGAATGCAGCTAACCCTTGAATCTTCTGTTTATTGCAAAGCAAGTTATATTTTTTAGGCTGTAAAGAATCAAGGATTTGTGAAGGGGCAGATGAGTGTGGCTGCTTGTTAGAGTCTGGCCACCAATGAAGAAAGAAATCCTGTGCAAAACAAGTATGCTTTAGCAAGGATGAGAGGTTTTGCCAGTTTAAGTTTTTACAGAATCACAGAATGGTTTGGGTTGGAAAGGACCTTAAAGATCATTCAGTTCCAACCCCTGCCATGGGCAGGGACACCTCCCACTAGATCAGGTTGCTCAAAGCCCCATCCAACCTGGCCTTGAACAATTCCAGGGAGGGGACAGCCACAACCTCTTTGGGCAGCCTGTGCCAGTGTCTCACCACCTTCACAGTAAAAATAACTTTTTCCTAATATCCAGTCTAAATCTACCTTCCTTTGGTTTGAAACCATTCCCTCTTGTTCTATCACTACCTGCCCTTGTAAAAAGTCCCTCTCCAGCTTTCCTGTGGGCCCCTTCAGGTACTGGAAAGCTGCTCTAAGGTGCCCCCAGAGCCTTCTCTTCTCCAGGCTGTATAACCCCAACTTTCTTGACCTGTCTTCATAGGAGAGGTGCTCCAGCCCTCTGATCATCTTCGTGGCCCTTCCCCTGGACTTGCTCCAACAGCTCCATGCCCTTCTTATGTTGGGGACTCCAGAACAGGACACAGTACTCCAGGTGGGGCCTCATGAGATCAGAGTAGAGGGGAAGAATCACTTCCCTTGATCTGCTGATAGCTCTTCTTTTGATGTAGCCCGGGATGCTGTTGGCTTTCTGGGCTGCAAGGGCTCATGTTGAGCTTTTCTTAGACCAACACCACAAAGTCCTTCTCCTCAGGTCTGTTCTCAATCCATTCTCTACCCAGCCTGTATTTGTGCATGGCATTGCCCCGACCCAGGTGCAGGACCTTGCACTTGGCCTTGATGAACTTTGTACAGGTTGCATGGGCCCACCTCTCAAGCCTGTCAAGGTCCCTCTGGATGGCATCCCTTCCCTCCAGTGTGTCAACTGCACCACACAGCTTGGTGTTGACAGCAGAATTGCCAAGGGTGCATTCAATCCCACCATCTGTGTCACCAATAAAGATGTTGAAGAACAGTGGTCCAGATACAGACCCCTAAAGAACACCACTTGCCACTGATCTCCACTTGGACATCAAGCTGTTGACTGCAACTCTTTGAGTGTGACCATCCAGCCAATTACTTATCCACTGATTGGTCCATCTGTCAAGTCCATGTCTCTTGAAGGACTTTTAAGAGTGCTCATGTTGTCTGTGAATTTGGTTTTTAAGCAGAGTGGACACATTTGTAGTGATCAGTTAAAATCATAAAATACAACTATGATGGAACAAAGTAATTTTTACTAATTTTCATATTGAAGGATGTTCTTAGAACATGTGACATTCAACTCTGTGAATAATCTTGCAGGTAAAACTTCAGCTACTTGAAAACCTTTGTGCAGTCATAGTGAAAGAAAATTATACACAAATTTTACATTTTCTTCTGTAAAAGGAAGAAATCTCCAAGAGTCCTGATATCTGTATACATGAAGCAATAGTGTGGGAAAAAGCAAAGTTTAATTTTAATAGAATTATTTTTAAGCAGAAGTCAAGAACGGGACAGAATTGCTTAAGCATTATTTCTGCATATATTGACCATGCACACTAAGTCAGGAAGATTCCTTCTAAAAAGTACCTTTTCTATGCCTAAACACATAATTTGTTTTCTAAAATGAAAGCCAGAAAAATTGGATGTAATAACAATATGACTGTTTCTGATACTTATGGTATGGTTAATATACCTGAAAATAGCCAAAAGTGTCTGTAACATTTGTAAATTATCTTGAAAAGTTCACTGTCTGAGTCATCTTAGATTAAGTCATGGAAATACTGGAATTTTGCCAGTAGTTAATAATTTATAGGGTGTGTTTTGTTTCTTTACATAAAATTAATGGATACCAATATTCTTCTCTTAGTGCAGTTCATTTGTAATGTGTGCTGCACCTCAAGTTTTTACCTTCTATAAGACTATACCCAAGGCTTTTTTTATTTTCTATAGTTCTGTAACCAGTCATCCACAGTATTTTATTTATTTATGGCTTCCCTCAAATAGTCCTTGCTTCAGTATCTTTCATTTTAAAATGAAATAAAACTTTACTGGGCTATGTCTGGGAGATGCTTGGGTCTAATAAGTTTATTAGCTTTTCCCTTATGAATTTTGTAGGCTTCAATTCTTCCACTGAGATGGGCTTTCATGGGTCGATTAAGTGCAGTTATTCCCTAAGTGGAAAATCAAATTAAATGCAAGCCAGGAAAATAGAATGGTTAAACTATGGCAAGCTGATGTGAGGTTGGAGTGAGTATGTGAGAGGGGCAGTCATCCTTGGAAGATGCTACTATGTACTTTTCCTTTTCTTCCTTGACTATATAATATGATACAGCCCAAAATACTGGCAGCTTTTGAAGCATTAATGTTGTATTTCTGCCACGGATAGAGCTGATGCTGATCATATTGGGGGAAAAGCCTGGTTGCGCCTTACCTCCTCCCACAAAGAGGTGCCTGGAGTGTTTTGTTGAAACCTGCTGGGAAAGGCAGTCTGTCTCTTGACAATGACCCAGAAAATCACTTGTGCAAAAGGAATTCCTGTTTTGGTTTCTTATTGTCTGTGAATGACAGACTGTACCCAACAGTGGGACCTCTGCCTCAGTGTGCTTGCTTGCATGGGAAATCCTGAAAACATTTTCTGTGCATTGAGTGAAACAAAACAAAACTCAAATTATACATCCACCGAGAAACCAAGTGAATATAATCCTATCTTCTATATTTCATTGATTTTTTTAAAAAATAATGGTTTTAATTTATTCTGTAAACTTTTTCCCAAATAAATAAACAACTGGTAGATATTTAGGACATGTTCTGATCTTATGCCACAGAATATTTGAATGTACATGTGAATAAATACTTAAGGAAGAGAGAGAAGTAAGTTTAATATTTCCCTGCCTTTATTAACTACACCAAGCATTATGGAAAATATTGCATATCCCCCTCAAAAATTCATAAAAAGTTTTTCATTCCTACTGTGGATTTTTTTTAGTCTCTGTTTCGTACTTAAATTCAGTTTGGATCTGTGAGTGTGAGTAAGGGCTTAGGGCTTGTTGAACTCCAGCTGAGATGCCTAAGGCTCTGTAGCAAGGCATAGAAATTCAGAGTTATTATCCACTGATTAGAAAGCAATGTTTTAATATGGGGTTTGGAGTTCAGCTGCTCTTTCATTTAGTTTGACATCCTCCTCATTTGCCTTTCTGGCATCATGCCACATGAGCTCTTGATGAAGCTTATCTCTTTACTCAGTAGAAATAGATCTAGGAAAGAAAAAAATTAAAGCCTCATATTGTTTATAAGTGACAACTCTGCAATTAAAAGTGATACAATACCATTTGGATGATAGAGTATCAGAAATCAGTGGATATCACTGGAGAAGTCACCATGCATTTACTATAAGAAAATCCAATGTTCTCTCTAGATTACTCAACAATACCCATCAAATAAATTATTAAACATGGCTTCTGTATTAGGATAAATGAATGAGTACTTATTTATAAAAACAATTTACCTGCAACATGGAAATTGAGAACTCTTTGCTTGCTTGTCTGTTTTTTTTACAACTTTCTAATACCCAGGTATATATGACCTAAATGGAAGATGAGTTTGTTTTAACTTACATAATCATTCAGACAACTGAATTTTTATCACAAGTTTACTCATAGTTTGGAGTTATTTGCAGTTTGAAAACTCAAGCTTCTGAAAAGCTGCTGTTCAAAAAAAAGAGAGATGCAGAGACACTGAAGTACAGCTCCTTCTGAAGGGATGGGATTGTCATCAGTGTTCTGCAAAATCTGCCACAGTGACGTCAACTGCAGGTTAAACAAAGGAGTCAAGTTAAGAGCTGTAAAGGTGTCAGTGATGCGAGATGCCTAATTTTCTGGGCTAAATACAAGCATGTTGTGAACCAGTCCTTTTTCTAAAGCTTTTGACATAAACTCTGTAGAAGTGAGGTACCCAGAAATACCTGAGACTCCTTAGGAGTCTGCTCCAAAGATGTGAGGGTCTCAGTTAATTTTAAAAAGACCCAGGTTAGCCCCATATCACAGTGTTATTTAAGTACTAATTACAAATCAAATTATCGTACAGTGGTTATATTCTACATGCTGAAAGCAGAAATTTTCTGTTTCTGAAGAATATTTTCACTTAACGATGAACGGTAACTAAAAATTAAGCAGACTTGAAAACTAAATAATGCATAAAGTCTGTGATACAAACAGGAATATAATCCCTTTTTCCAGGACCCTAGTCTAATACCTTATCCATAAGGTATCCTTTTGCTGCCAAGATCATTTATCTAAAAATGGAATAGTAGAACTAGAAAAGATAGAAGGGAAATCAACAGTTATGGAATGGTTTTTGTATTAAGAACAATTTTATAGACAAGAACTCTTCTGGCTGAAAGAGATCACTGAAGGTAGAACATGATAGAAGACTGTAAAATTAGGACTGTGATAAAAAAACAAATTATGTTTCTCATAAAAGGAGGGATTGATTGTTAAATTGAACAAAGATAGACGTAGAGTGGATCATGTCACCATAGGATGGTGTGGCATTAGACTTGTTCTAGAATGATCACAAACACTGATTAAAGAAAAAGCAATCTAGGGATATTAAATTTATTTGATAATTTTTAATTATTTTAAACCACAAATATATTAATAAAGATTAAATACTGATATTTAATTTTTAATTTGTCTCAGAAAGTCCATAAACTGTAGAAAACTTGAAGCTGCCAGAGAATCCAACATAATTTGAGTGCTCTGTCCTTGAATGTTCTCCAGGCGTGCTCTACTGGCTGCACTCAATAGAAGGGGTACTGGGCTAGGCAGATCTTTGCAACTCACTTTAATAGAAATTATTATCAAGGATACAGAGGACCCTTTAAGCAAGTTATTAAAATGAGAAATTTAAATGTCTAAATCTAAATGTTTGAACTAAAATACGGAATGTGATAGTATAGCAATCATTATATCAATAATGTTGCTCTGTAATAAATGAGAACTCTTATTTTTCATTTATGTGACCTATAATATACATGCTCATTTAGTTACTGCAACTATCATTCCAGGCTTATGCAGTGATATTCCAGGGGTAATTGAAGACCCTTTATGTGGATTATTGCTCGAATCTTAGTTGTCTAAAAAATTATTTAAATTTTCTGTATTGTTAAGCAAAATATTCATAGAATAATATCAACTACTCTGAAAAGAACTGGTTTTTATTGCCCCTTCCAAATATTGATTAAGGGTGCAAAATCTAGTATTGTGCCATTGATTATGTTCTTTTGTTTTAGTTCTGAGAACTTCATTGGAACTGTAAGTATTTGTTTTTTAAGTTACTTAGAACTTGTGGTCTGGCAGGTTTTGCCTAGCTAACTATACCTTCTTTGAGGAAAGATAAAGCTACAGAAAAGATGAAGAACAAAATGTACCTTATTAGTGGTCCTAAAACAAATGGGATAACATTCTGTGAAAGCCAGATTGCATATATGAAGTAAAACTGGCCATAGATAAGAATATTTTTGAGCTATAATATTGATATCCATTGGATGAATCCACTTAGTCCTGTATCCTATCTTGGAGAATGACCAAAATACGCTGCTTAGGGACCAGGGCAAAAAAATAGAAGACACACAGTGATACATCTCAGAATGCTGTCCCAGTCTCCACCAATTTGCTGCTCAGGGACTGTCTGACCCTGACTGTCTCACCCTCAGGGGTGTCTGTATGTAAGTGTATATTTAATAATTCATTGTGGTCTTCCACTTTTGTGAACTTGTTCTGTTTTCCCTTGGCATTGTGCAGCTTTTTAGCATCCGCCACATTGTTTCCCCTCTTGGCCTTTTCTTCACAATTCACCTCTTTCAAGAGTATGACTGTTGTGCTTAACCTATGATGCAAAACAAAATATGAACATATATGCTGAACACTTGAAGTATAACTGACTGTAACTATTATGTAGAACAACACAGAATGTTTCAGGACAGTAGTGTTAATCCTTGTTGTCAAAGTTCACTTTCCATTACCACTTTTCACGTATATCTTCTGGAGCTGTTAATCCGCTAAGCAGTGCTTCTTTTTACATTGTTTTGTTTCTAGAAAAGAAACAGGTGAGGGCACAGCACTGAACAATTGAATCGTTGCGTTTGGTGAGATTAAATGGCTAGCTAGCTCACAGAAGTTTAAAAATTAACAGAATCACAAATTAAAACCAAACAAACCAGACTCTTTCCCCCAGATATGTTCTTCCTCTGCCTCTGGGAAGTTGTGCGGTTTCATGCAAGAGAACTCAAGACAAGCATCTGAAATGAAGTGCAATATGCCACTTTCAGGTGTAGTTTGGGAGGTTGTCCAGGCCCATCACTGGAATATTGTTCAGCCTGTCAGAAGATTTCTTTGACAGAGACAGAACTTTTTGTCACTGTTACAAGGTAGAAAGCTTTTAGAGCTTAAATATAGCCAGCAGCTAAATGCTTTAATCTGAAGTTTAAAAGAAAGAACAGGACAAAGCTGAGTAAGAAAGCCTTGGATAAAGCAACCTTATTATCTAGAAGGTTTACTTTAAAGGTTATACATCAAATACTCTTTGCAATATTCTGGAACTATTAAATGTATATTTGCTAGGAAATTTTGTAATAATTCTTCTATGTGCTTTTTCTGTGTAAAGAATTTTACATATGCTAACACTGGATTTTTCTTGTAGGATTATTACTGATGTTTCATATGGTTGTAAGATGACCAAATTCTAGCTTATTCTTAAAAAAGGAATGTATGCAGAGTTTTGGCAAAGGGCAGTATAATGCACATTGAATTCTAGGTAATACTGCATACCTGTCTCATCTTTACACAAGCGATATTATGTCTACAAGTATTAAAAGTCTAGTCTTTTTATTGTAGAAAAATAGATTATAGTAAATAGTTACACACTGACATTTCAAATGGCAACCCATATCTGAGTTCCAAAAAAGTTTTAACTAAAAATACAAATTCTAAGCCACAGCAACAGCATGTACCTTCTTTCTTCTCATAAATTTCTAAACATGAGGCTTAGCAAGTAGGCTTTTATAGTTGAGAAGGGAGAATATTTCACTTCTATCCACATGATTTGTACTTCAGCATTGCAGATCTCCAAGATTTTATAGAAATCTTGGTATGTGTATGTATGAAAATACAAAGATGAAGAGAATGAAGGGTAGCAGGATAAATATACATAGTTTGTCCTTGGTGATTAGCTCCAACTTTTTTCTGGAGTATAGGACGGAAAAAAAAGCTTTTCTGGGGGACCTAGGAAGTGGATGACTATCTAACTTCTGATAAAGGAAAAAGAGGGTTTAAAAATAAAAAATTCCAAAGTTTTGCTACATCTTTCATGAAAAAATCCTGCAGTTCTCCTGGTATTCAATCTCAAATTTATGAAATAACTATGCAAAAAATAGTTATTTTATTTCCTTCTTATGCTGATTGCAGAAATTTGTAATTCAAAACAGATAAGTGGTTTAGGATAGTAAATTATGATTTCAAAAATGTCTTCTTTACATAAGTACTTTAATGGAATTTCTTGATAGCTCTCCTTCTCTCCAAAATATAAAAGGGGAGCATTACTGTACAAAACCTAATCTTGCTCTAGTACAAATGCATGATAATACTGGTGCTTGGGAAGTAGTTTTATCTGATGTCTCTTTGGGTGTCCACTGGCTTTTGCAGGTTCTTGAAGAGAATGCATTGTGTATCTCACATTATCAAAGTAATTTCAAATGACACTGAAGTGTGGTGCAATAAATGAATTCTTTTTATGGCAGGACTAAGCAACAGGATGCAGAGGCTGAGGAGTCTCTGACATGGGATCTGGAGGAAATGAAGCAGAGAAATGAAGGGACTTCATTCCTAAAAATGGTATTCTGTAAAATCTAATTTTTCTTTCACTTCAGAAACATTTTCTCTTCACCTGTTTCTTAATTCATTAGTATGGAAAGGCCAATTAACTTTGGAAAACAAAAGAAAATAAAGATATTGGAAATTTCTGGAGTGATTAACAATGGGATAACATAATGACTTTCAAATATTTGTATATATTCCTCTCTTTTTAAGAGAGAAAAATATAATCAAAGACACTACTTGGGTTTAGAAGAAATGTTGAGTTAGATTTGAAGCCAAGTTAATTCAAAGTGATTAGAAGGAAAATGCTCCTTTAAGTTAAAACATATTTTCTTTAAAATAATCTTATTGGGAGATACGATCAAATTCCTTGTAGGCCATTTTTTATTATCATGTCAAACAGTGGAAAACATACACTAAAGAAGAGTTCTTCAGTGTCAGAACCAAGAACAAAGGTGTTATAACCTTGGCATGATTCTACACAATATTCTACAGAAAAATGAATTCCCCTGCGCTATTTTGTCTAGTTCAAAAAAGATGACACTAACAAAGCAGCGTAGTGTTCCCTAAACTTCATGTTCTTGCTGTCTACCTAGGTTGGCATATTTTATTTTCAGTTCCCTTCATTTTACTTAGAGATTCGCTTGGGAGACACTGTTAATGTTGACGAAGAGCCTGGTGTCACTGAGCTCATGCTGATAAAGACAGAAAGAGAGAAGAGCTGTTCTAAAGCTTGTTTGAAGATTAAATACATCTCACATCTAGACTGGGAAGTTTTAACTTTGAAACCATAAGAAGTTGCAGTGACTCAATGTGAATGAGAGATGAGGTAGCCATAGCTGCTTTGCAGCATTAAGAAGCATTAATCTAGGATACTGTTACACAAACTCTTACCTATTTCTAATGGAAGTTACATTTCTCAAGCAATTACAGTTATAGAAATGATAATTGGAGTAAGAGGGGCTCAGAGTTATTTAGAATATATGGACATCATGTCATCTTTTAACTGTTAAAATCCAGCTGGTATTCAAAATGAGGAACTGAATTATTTAATTTGTTTGAAAAGTTAGAAATGTAAGATGTCAGGATTGCAGTAAAGCATCCAGCAAAAGTCAGCACTGATGTAGTGCTGTTCTGTTTTCATTATCTGCTTTATTAAATTCACAGTATTTTTTGTCTCTATCTACTTCACAGAATAGGTAATTTGAGCAGAAGTTCCAGCTGTTCCTAAGTATCCCTTAACACTCAACTTTTCACTGACGAGAGGTTTTTCTCAACACTTTCTGTGTTGCTCAGTATTTTTCAGAACAAATTAAGCCTTACATACAGCCTTGTTTTGTCATTGTTTTTGTTGTGCCCTAAACTTGTTTGTGTCTGGAAGGATCAATAAGCAACCACCTGTATTTACAGCCAGAGGTCATTGTCTGTGGCTCTCAAGACATCTGTGTGACAGTTTGCATGAATTCCAGGGTCATTCCTAGTTTGCTTTACATAGAAATGGTTTCTTAGAACAATGAGGCATTTATGTATGTAACACTTCTCATTTACTCATGTCTAACTAATTGTGATAACTTTAGAAGCATTTTTCAAATTTCTTTATTTAAATTTGTTTATTGTCTTCAGATCACATACAATCTCACCTCTTTCCTTGCTGCCATGACAGAAGTGGATTATTGGATCCCATTCAGCCTTTCAGTGTCAGTCGTGCATCCCACAATTTTTCTGTGCACTAGGGAACTTCTCCTTAGTCAGCCTAAGCATTTGTGGAACAGTCTTAGAGACTCCTAAACAGCTCCCAAGGTCTGTATAAATACACATATATATGAAGTCTCTGTTCTTGAACTGATCCAGAAAGGCATTTACACTTTTAGGGTAAATCCTTCACAGTTCAGCACAGTTAAAGTACTGGGGTTTGTTTGGTTTGGTTTCTTGGGACAACTTCTATTCCTTACTTACTTTAGGGACAAAGGACAGAACTAAACGTACTGTGAAAATAATAAACAACTACTTCCAAAAGGAGAGTAGTTATTTTGAAGCATGTTATTCTAATATTGTGCAGTGTAATTTCAAATTATTTTCTTTCATACCTGAATTCTGAATTTCATTAATTTACAATTTTGTCAACATAAATCATTAATAATACTTTAAATGAAGAGATGACAACCTCTATTTAGCTTTTTTGTCTGCTTACTATGTAGTACTGGAATACTGTATTCTTTTAAAGAATTTTTAATCAAGTGTCTTCTATTTAGAATTTCTATGTCACACCTATATCTGAACATCTAATTTTTTCAGACATATATTTATTTATTTTCAAAGGTGTTTTACCATATGAGTTTTGGTTTTTTTTTTAAAAAAAAAAGAAAAAAAGAAAAAAAAGAAAAAAAGGAGTTTGTGGGCCTATGTCAAAATGCCATTTTTTATGATCCATTACATGTCAGCACTTCACTTTTCTAAGGGATTCCTGCAGCAGTTTGCAATATTCTTTTCTCCAATAAACAACTTACTGTAATTTTGCTTCCTTGATTTCCCTGTAGGTCTCCTCAAACTCAGTATATCCCTTTTTGAGGGGATAATCAGTTTTCAGTGGCCGCTATTGTGCATATGAATGCAGTTCTCTTAATGAAGATATTGAGTCTATTGAATAAGGAGTTGGCCACATACGCATAATGAGCCCTGAGACCCTTTAGTACATGATCATGGTTTATCAACATAGAACACTGACCAACTATTAAAGAGAAAAGGATGTAGTAAGAGGACAGGTAATTGAGAAACTCATAAGAAGCCTTGTAAGATTCAGAATGTTATCAGGAACCATTCTACCCATTCTGAAGGACTTTATAAAGTATGGGATTTGGAAGTATTAGATAGAATAAGGTACATAATACAGCAAAAAGCAGATGTAACTCTTGACTGTGTTCTGAGTGATATCACTGTCCATGCAGTAGCTAAACCAACTATAGTATAGTCTAACAGATGGTAAAATGTAATGTTTGAAAGATATCAGATAATAAAAAGAAATGTGGAAAAGCTGTCAGAATTAGAGATAACTACTAACTTATTCTGCAGCAGTAAGAGTCCATGGGTCATTCACTTGATAGGGTGTTCTTGATGGTGGACTTTGAAAAGGAATTCCCTATAAATCCTATAGGGAAATAGAGGATCTTTTTAACCAGTAAAAAAAAATCTTCTAAATACTGTCATTTCAAATACACACAAAGCAACAACGCTGATCATAAATTTGTAGATCATGATGTGAAAACCTTTTCTCTCAGATATGAGGGAGGGCTTCTTATACAATTTATATTATTTGTAATAAGAATGTCAAAATGAGAAGCCTGACTTGGAGAACATCTATCTTTATTTTACCTGTCTAGAAATCCAACCAAGTGAAAATGAAATAGTCTATGTTTTTCATAATCTTGTTTATTCTGCTATATATTACAGCAGAGAAATAAATCCTGTGATTGAGATTTTCAGAAAAAAACCCTTACTTACAGTTAGGCACCTGCCCAAGTTTTCAAAATGTTTAGCTTCTGTTAGTTTCCATTCATCTCAGGGACATAGGTAAAATTGTTTTTACTTTGTTGCAAACTCACCCAATTTCAGTACAGAAAAATGCAACCTGGAAAAATGAACAGGTCATAGGTGATGGATGGGAGAAGCAGATATATCTGAAACCTGTCTGATGTTCTGGAATTTAGTCTCCAACTATCTGTCCTTTGCTTAGACTTAATTTTTAATACTTTTGTTGAAATAAAGTTATTGAGTCAGTTGAACTGGAGTTCGACAAATAGGTAGAAATTACAAAAGCAGGTCTTATGACTAGGTAGAATCAGATTTATTTTGGAGGTTCTTTAAGAGAATAGAAATTCTGCAAGAGTAACTTCCCTTAATTTTTAAAAGATTTCCTTTTACAAATGGTGGGGGTTTTTTGTTTGTTTTATTTTGGTTTTGACTAGATCATCAGTGGCCACAACCTGATTTAAGTTTCTTCAATGTAAATTCTCATGACCTATGTTGACTTAAACTCTAATACTGCAGTCTTTGCTATTGTTATGCTATCTCATTAAAATCTACTGGGTAATTACAGATGGGAGTAACTGCAATCAAAATCTTGTCCCTGGTAATTTAGTTTAACCAGAGAACAAAATTCTGTTTGTAAGAGAAACTCTTTAAAGTGTAAGAAATACTGGTAGTAACAAATTAAGAGAAATTTTACTTGACTTTTCTTTCTGAATTATATAACTTTCTCATCAGATATGGGATTATAATTTCTGACATGAAGTTCTAAGGGAAAAAAAAATCTGATTTGTTTGGCTCTTTTTATCTGTTATCTACCTTATGTGTAATGAATCTAGTTAACAAAAACCTTTTTGACATACCTCTAGATTTCAGTTTTGGTTTAATAGCTGGAAAATTTGGAACTTCAACTTCTTTGAAATTGTTATATATTTGGTAATGTTGGTTGCATTTTTTTTTGTAATATTAGAGATTAACATATATTAACATTACTCTTTCCTTAGAAATTAACTTTTAATATATGAGAATCAGTTTCTTATATTGTTAAAGTAATAAAAAACCTAGATATAAACTGTCTCAAATTGTTAAAGAACTAGAATAGAATAAATTAATAGATCCAAGCAACTAATTTCTGGTTTTCATATTTTCTTATGTTTCTCTACTTTAGGTCTAAGACTGCAAGGAGAACTGGTCAAAGCTGGATTTAAATATATTTAAAAAGCAAACTACTTATGTGACAGAGAAGATTATTTTAAAATGGCTTGATCCTTGAAAGGAATTCAACTTTCACCACTCACTGAGATACAGGAGTTTAATAAGGTAAGAAATATGTTAGGTTATCACCATTAGGAATTAGCTGTTTCTGAAGGGACAAAAATTAATGAGCCCTGAAGACAGTAAAGATAATCTGATCACACTAACAAAGAACAGTTTAGTTGACAAACTTCTTGACTGGGGAAGAAAGTTGAACTTGATCTTGGCAGGAATAAGAGTTTGCAAGGAGTCACAGTATGTTTGCAGTTTAAAGTAATTAATTCAGTACATGTGACCAAAGCTTGGGTCTCTCAGAGTTTCTTGATAGCTCTGAGAGCATAAAAAGGAGAAAACTTCCTACTAAGTCTGTACAGATGCATGTAGTGGTGCTAGGAAGGATGCATCCAGAAACACCACTCTGACCCCTGTAATAAAATCTCCTCCTTGTACAGGGAAGATGAAGTCTCGAGAGACCTTACTGAAGTATTTTAACTTTTTCTCTTCTAACTCCTTAATACAAACTGAGTTTTTTCAAGCTTAAAACTTGATTAGGTTTGGATATTTGAGGAGAGGGGCAGTTGAGTTGCCATGTTACATCTCTGAATTCAGATTGATCTTGCTTCTACGTGTCCCCTGAGCTTTCTGGTGAAATACTAATACAAGCACATTTATCAGATGATAGTCTCAAAAATATAGTCAGAAATGATAATTTGAAGACTCCGTATCTATCAGGAAGCCAAACCCACTAGAGAACAGAGCAACACGTTAAGAAGTACAAGATTATCTTGAAAGATATGAGGAAAGTCTTGAGGGGTCATTCTACCAGAACAAATTATATCTAAAAAAATATATAATAAAATAGACAGTTGCATTTTCAGTGAACAGATCCATAAAAAGACTGTGCCAACATAATTTTCTGAAATGACACTACAATAGATTAGTTTGGTAAGGCAGGGGACAAAAATTCAAATGTTCCAAGGAGTCCGAAGTCTAATCCAAACTGTTGTAACTCATCTGTAAAACCAACATATAAAAAAATCTGTCAAGAAATAGTTTTTGAGTGCATAAAAATATTCTAATTTTTCCTTCTTATTCTGCTTTGAAAAAAAGAGAATTTTTGAAGCATTTAATCCAAAAACAACAGAAGAAAGTATTTTGTCCCACACAATGAAACAATTACCTTCTAAAATGAGACAATGAGTTTCAAGATTTGGCTGTTTCATACCACAAATTCAAATGTTTCACATTAGAGACAACAACAATGTCAGTGGAAAGGTAAGTTGGAATTTGTCTTTTTCAAGCTCATCTTTAAACAACCTTAAGTTGTTTTGGTAATCTGTTGTGATTCTTCAAAATTTAAATATCTTATGCCTGTACATTCTCCATTTTTCATTAGTCTCTTACTTCTAATAGGAAATCTGAGTAAATCACATATTATTTCAATTTTATTAATATATATGTTCTATGAATCCATCATTCGATTCTGTTCAGTTCTGTAGTATTTTGTGAATCCGTCATTTTCTGCTATTCAACTCTATGAAATGCTGTAGATATAATAGCATCCGCTATCCATTTTCTAGTTCATTTACTTAGATGTCCTCACCACCCATATAATATAGAAGGAAATCCAAACATGTTTTTTATTATTTGTGGCTAACCATCAGTAGTCCAAATTACTATTTTCACTGTTTCACAAATACTTACTGTTGCCATTATTATGTTTCTCTATTTATCTACCTTGTCCTGTAAACTTCTCTCACAGTAATAGATATTTTGGATAGTTCTATTACATGCCATCTC
Source organism: Aegotheles bennettii (assembly GCA_013398125.1). Taxonomy (NCBI): domain Eukaryota; kingdom Metazoa; phylum Chordata; class Aves; order Caprimulgiformes; family Aegothelidae; genus Aegotheles; species Aegotheles bennettii. The sequence goes on from VZRW01008259.1 coordinate 438,300, forward strand.
CATTTACTGTTTGCATCATCTATATAGCATACCACACATCCTTCATGCAAAAAGTAGAAGCTACTTTTATCATTCAAAATCGTAAGTGCAGCTTTAGGCCAGAGTCATCAGAGACTGCACAGACTGCAGAAAATACTGTCTTTTGTGGTAGCCTGTTGCCCATTATTCACAGAAGATTTACTGCAATAAAAGAGACTCTTCTGGGTAATCTTTAAACTGTTGTTTCCACCAAGGGTGACTAGAATTCCTACTAAGTGCTGTATCAGTGGAAAAACAAGAAGGGAGGTTTTGAATCATGGATCTATATATCCATGTGACATTGCCTTCCAGATATCACCATTTGCACTTAAACCTGTCAAATGTTACTATAGGAAATACAGGCTAATGCAGTCATCTCCTGATAAGGACATAATGTCCAAGATTTTATCCTATCATATAACAAAAAGAGAAATATGGTTAAAGCTAACCTCTGGACACCTACCACATAGCTGGATTATGAAAGACAGACACTGACACACCATGTGACACTTGTATTGAATACGTTCTTTCCTTCCGAAATAGAAACTGGATTAACACTGGATGGATTTGTTACCAAAATTTAGTTAAATGGAGTTAAAACAATTTAAAGACAGGATGTCTTGTTTAAAATGTAGGAATGCATGGACATATGACATGGGTGTGAAGTCTACAGTTAAATCTTCAAGGTAATTTTGAACATCACCACCAGGAATCACCGGTCCCTGTTGTACCAAATGAAGTTTTGCAATCAAAGTTAAGTTTCAAGAATGGCTATCAGGGATCTCTTCACAGCTGCTTTTGTTGGATTAACTTCTATTGCATTTCACAATGTACTCTAGGGAAAGAAAGCCAGCTAAGTCACTTCAGCTGAAGATAATGGAGACACTGGGTCAGATTTTCAGTCCTGTTCCAACTTTTTCTTATAGTTTAACTATATTAGAAATTAAATACTTTCATCTGCTAACAGGTGGGGGGGGAGGTATTTGGTGTGAGGAGAGGGAGGTTGAAACATAAAGGAAATAATTCATAGTTGCACAAAATTTCATCTTTAAATACTCTTTTTTCAGCAGTCGAGAATCCAAATTGTGCTTCTGGGCGGATCAGGAGATAAGTGATAGTGGGATATAGCAACTCTTTAGTTGGGCTTCTAAGAAAATCAGGCTATGGATCTGGGCATATCTATGTGTTTCCATGTGCTGTTATAACTCCTTATCCTCCTTCCCCTCAGTAATATTTTAATCTGTTGTTCAGTGCCAGCAGAGAACACAGGCAAAATACAGTTTTATTCAAGGTTTACAAAAATTAATTGTTGAGCAGAAAAATATACAATATCAGTGTTGCAAATGTGAAGAATAAGCAGATTGCTACTGCAGTACAAGATGTAAGAACCCTATATGAGAGAACGAACTTCTCAAATGCACCAAGAGCTTCATAAGCTCTTGCCACAGTTTTACCTACCAAGGCTGGTACTCAGGAGGCATGAAAACAATGGAAGCAGACTTCATTAGCTATGATGTTTGATAACTACTTCTTTCCCTCTAGAGTTCCAGTGGGAATCAGGTCAATTGAGTAGTGACAAGCTAATTACTGCTTGATGGTCTGGCTTGTTTTATCTTCATGATTTCAGTTCAATTCCCCATGGGAGGCTTTTGCATCAGGAGAAACCCAGCATTGCAACAGAGCCCATTGAAAGCTAGAGGCTTTGACTGTGAAGAACTTCCTTTTGAAAAAGAGATTAGAAACTTCAGCATAAATGCTGTACTGCAAGATCTCATCCACTTACGCTGGTAGATACATAATTTCTCTGGCTTTCTACAGGTAATAATTTGCTATGAAGGCTTAAAGTTCACAGAGAGCTAGCTTCTTTTCCTTCCAAGAGGGAGTGACTACTTTAATAATAGTTTCAAGCAGGATGACAGCAATATAGGACAACAACCTGTACCCTTTGCTCTGTAGGTTAGAGAACTTCCATACATCTTGCTTCCCTTTATCAACAGAAGCTTTTGGAAGAATTTCATTGAGTTTCAGTCAGATTGCCATTTCATTTTATTAAAAGAAAAAAAATCCCTATTTAGGGGTTTGGTTTTGTTTTAAGAACTAGCTAGGTTTCAGATAATGCACTTCAAGAGTGGAGTTTTGTGAGTGAATTGTGAGACCCCTTGACTAGATAGACCCCTTTGTGAATCCTTGACAAACAGCCAACTACAGGAAACTTAACAGCCACTTTACTGGAGCAATATGAAGAAAATGGAGCTGATTTTTAGCTCAGTGACAAATCATACATTTCTGATTTAAGTCTAATACTGTAAGAGGTACAAAATGGACTCTGATTCTTTGAAGTTATTTCCTTCAATGTGTCTTTAAAGGGTATATTATTAAGCTATCCTAATACAAAATGATCAGCTGAAACTAATCTCACTAATGAGGTCCATTTGTTCTTTGACAAAGCAATAAATAGTTTTATCAAGAAAAAACTTAACTAATAGTTTAGCCACAGCCTTATAATTAATTTTCTTCTCCAGTGCTAGCAATCATGGGAACAAACAGTAAATTTTTCATTTGTTCATCTCCTTAGAGTAACTGTTTAGCACAGATATGCTTGATTAATGGATTTAATTTGTTCCCTTCTCCTGTAGTCAGTTTTCATATTACACTGGTTATCAGAGGATAGGACAATAATGTAGGCACTCTCATTGTACTGTATTCCATCAGTGTCAGGGCTGCCTTCTATCTCCAGGTCTGCATCTTTAACCTTTGTAGTCCTGCCGAATCTTTCATCAATCTGTGTTACAGTCACCTTGGGAAGGAAGAGCAGAAGCACTCAGTCAGCACTTACAGGTGGTAAAGTGTGTCATTATTTCTTACAAAATGCTGGCAGCAGTGCACCTTTCATTTCCCACAGAGTTATGATTTGTGAGATGAGCAACCCTTCTGTTACAGAGGAAAATGTAAGTTAATAGCCTGCTTACTGCCTCAATTTTATATTTATATTTATGTGTGTATAGCAATGCATGTATAAGGATGTACATACATATATGTATAAATTATACTTTTTTTAACCTTAGAGTTTATATATATATATATGCAAACTATATTTTGGTGGTTCTAAAATTATTACTACTGGTTATATTACATATTGGTTCAAGTAACATAATAAAAAATAAGACAGACTTCAAAAACTTCCATTTCACAATGTTAGGGCCCTCCCAGTGGAACACATATAATTGTAGAGACTTGTTAAGGTTATTCTGGGTTTCAGGCTAGCAAGTGCTGCATAATTGGAAGGTACCATGTTCCTTCAGTTTCTATTATACTCAAAAAGAATTTAACCAAATTTAGTGGGAAATATATTACTTTTGTAAATGGCACACTATATGCTTATATAATAAATCAAGTTTAAAAGATCATTAAGAACTACTGAAATAAAATGTGGTTAAGAGTGACACTGTAGGTAGGCATCATATTAATTCTTTGAGGATGATGACATACAACTGGGAAAAAGAATTTTAGTAAGCTTGTAATTTATTTTCAGATTTTGTTATCACCAGCTGTAATGATAAGAGTTATATATCTTCTGAAGTATCATATGCATTTCAGTATTGCACAGTGATGTAGATTTTTACTTGTGTTCTACTGATTTTGGTAGTGTAGAAATACTGTGAGAGACAGTCTAGGCAAAGAACCTTTGCAATATAAGTAGACAGACCAATTATGCAAGTGAAGAAAAGAGATGAGGATGACTTGCTCAAAGTCCCAGAGCAGGCTGGTGTCGTAGCCAAGTGTAAGTCTGACATCTGGATCCTGCTCAGATGTGCAATCCACTGGGCATACTGGCTGCCTGTGGCACTTCTGTTTAAGTACCGTCTATCTGTGTTATTTCTGACATATTAAGCTTATGAGAACTGAATAATACCATGACACACGCTAGACACTTTAATACTCTGTCATATCAGGAGGAAAAACATCTGTTACACAGGGTTTACTTTAGAAGAACATTACACTAAATCCTTCATTTGTCAATGGCAATAATGACATGACAAGTTGTGAAATATTGATGCAAGTTTTTCTCATTCATCAGGATCACACCATTCATTTTGCCTATTTCAAAGGTAGTTCCAGATGGAGTGACAAAATGTGAGCATCAATTGATATATTTATTTATGTGACATTTCTTTAACCTGACCCATCATAGTGAAATTGTGAAATGAAAATTAAAACCTCCATAATTTGTGTTAGATACTTTCTTAATTTTGATAATTTCATTATGATCATGATGTCTAAAGCCAAATGTAAATGAATACATAAAAAATATCAAAAATAGGGGTTTATTTAATTAACAATGGAATATTTTAGGAACATTTTGAAACTAATATTGACCAAGGTGATAGTTTTGGAAAATGTCATTCTAGTTCTGTTTTTTAATTAGTGTATTTCCTTGTGTTTGTTCCTTTGAAGATTTTTTTTTTTCCTCCTGTCAGTTAAAGACAGTTTGGTTTGCCAGACAAGTTAAGGATGGTCACACATAAATATTGGTTCTCCTGATTTTGAGAATGTCTGAACCAAATTAGTTTTCATCTTATATAATCAGGAATTTTTCTTGTCTCAGTGAGCATACTTTAAACTCCATAGCAAAGAAGCAGTCAGATTTATATTTTTTTTCAGTATAATGTATACTTAAAGTCTATTTAAAATCTGTGGAATTGATTTTTAATTTAGAAATTATAAAATAGAATACAAGTAAGGCCAGCATTTTGTCTGTGCTGTGAAATTCTTACTTGTGCAAGTTTTCAGGGAAAAAAGAAACAACTGGAAAGATACTTTAATAGTTGTATTTTGAAATTATAGAGATATTGTAACTAAAAGCCTTTTAATAGAGAAGATTTTGAACTACCCAAATTAATTTACTTTTATCATCTTTTACTACTTTTTATTGTCTAGGTTAGCTTTATAACTAATTTGGTTAACAAAAGACAATTGAAACAAAATTTTAAAAATCAACACAAAATAGGAAAAAATTCCTAGCCTTTGCAAAAAGAAATTAATAGACCTTTTGAGTAATTTGAGTGGTTTTAAGTATGCCATCCCCTGTCTGTTGAGTGAAGCTACTCTATTATACAGAACTGAAAAGAGAAGCAATCAAATACAGAAAGACCAAAAAAAAGAAGAGTTGACTTCTAATTATGTGTGTCTGGTAATGCTACCTCACTAACACTTTGTAGAATAAGAGCCTTTTGTTAGTTTCATAAATTTCCTACATTGATCTCTGCCTCAGGCTGAATTCTTCCAAGAAAACCTTAGCCAAAAGAGCTCAGTTGTTTCTAAGAGAATGGCATTATTACAGAGGTAATAACTTGGCATTCTACAGAGCCAGACTTAGGAACTAAGGTAGATGAGGGGTGCCACAGATAGGAATTGAAACAAAGACTTATTTTGTATGCTTCTAGTTAATTCATTTGAGTCTTTCTACAAATGGTCCATAACTGATTGTAGTTATAAATATTCAATGAGTAGTAGATGGTTTTTTATTTCAACATTATTTGAATACTTTGGAGGCCAACCTATTGATGTATTAATTAATTCACTGAGTATTTGAAAGCAAAATTTTATCATTCTTTCTACTTCGAAAGAAAAAAAAAACACCTACATCCTAAAATATCTGATGTGGAGATAGTAAATCATTGATCTGAAAAATATAGTGAAAAAGCCAACCATCATATTTTGGAAATATTGTGCAGATAAAGTGAGCTCTCCTTGTATAGTACTAAAACCACAGAAATTCTATAAGGAAGTTAATAGTTCTCTTTTTAAATTAGAGTATTGCATGGGTTTTGGCTGGGATATGATTAATTTTCTTCATAGTAACCTGTATGGTGTTTTGGATCTCTGATGAAAATGTTTTAGCTACTGCTGAGCAGGGTTTACACAGTCAAGGCTTCTTCTGCTCCTCACTCTGCTCCAGCAGTGCATGCGCTGCGGGAGCACAAGAGTTTGTGAGGGGGGACAGTGGCAACAGCTGTCCCCAACTGACTGAAGGGGTATCCCAGACCGTATGGTGTCATGCTGGGAGACAAGGAGGAAAGGGGTACATTTGGAGCGATGACGCTTATCTTCTTGAGTAACTTACATGTGATGCAGCTCTGCTTTCCTGGAGATAGCGGAACCCCCGCCTCCTGGCAGGAAGCAGGGAGTGAATTCCTTATTGTGTTTTGCTTGTGCACACAGCTTTGGCGTTGCACATGAAGTTGTCTTTATCTCAGCCCTGGAGTTTTTGCACTTCTCTTTCCCCATCTCTCTGGGGAGTAAGCAAGTGGCTGTGTGATGCTTAGCTGGCAACCAGGGTTAAACCACAATAAATATGAAAAATATATCATGTTGAGTACCACACAGTAATTGTGTGGTACAATAAAAATACTGTTATGAGTAAATGTCTTCGTTTCTTGTAGGAAAAAATTGGGAATAATACAGTAATTAAATCATAATTAACCTATTTTTTATTTCTACATTAAATAAGGTTGACTTGAAACCATAGTTCTGCAACTTCTCAGGTTGGAATACTTTATAGGATAAATTCAGTAATGTTTTTTTTTAAATGTAGCACTGTGTATGCTTGTGTCTCTGAACATGTAACACAATATCTATTCAAACTCTGTCATTAGCATGAGGGCTAACAAGCATGGAGATGACTTAGTGAAAGGTCAGGTGCTTCATTAAAACCACCTGTCAGCCATTGGAGGATTTCCAGCAACGGCAAGCTATGACAAAAACAACTGAATTTACATTATACGTCTGCACAATTAACTCTAAGGAAATTAGGGGCAATTTAGAGGAATAGCTGAGAGACTAGTCAAGATGGGTTATACTTATCTGTACTAAACCAAAGTGCCTCAATGTCCTGATGATTAAATACTATTATCTCTGTAGAACTGACCATTATGTCAAACAGTTTGAGACTCAAGTCCTTAGTCAAAAAACAGGACATAAGTTTTTCTTAGAAAAGATAATTGAATTCAGAAAGACTCCTACCACCATCAGTAGCATATTCCAGAGAAAATGGAAATCACTCAAGACTGAGTTTCGCTTGGGAAGTCTGTGAACATCTTTTAATGCATTCTGTATTTGCCATGTGTCCCATATGACTAGCAAACCTAAAGGTGAAATGAATGCTGTGTTTCTTCTATACGCCAGAGCTAAAGGCTGATCCATAGAGGGGCTATTGCTTTGCATTAGTTTTGGACTTCTATCTGAAGGGCTTACATCTGCCTTAGTGTTGTTTAACTTGGCATGCCCAAGTGCTGAAAGGCAATTAAAACTTCTGGAGTAATTCAATAGATAAAACCCAAAATTAACTGTTGAAACAAGAAATTTGCACTATTAGAATAAGATTACTTAAAAACTCTGATCTGACACATTGACAGAGGATCTTGCATTCCTGAAGGGAATCATTCCCTTTTAAAGCCCTGTTACAAAAACCAGGAACAAAGAGAATGAATTTGAAGTAGATATTTTTAATTTGGAGAAGGCGGAGTAGAACTCACTTTTTGTGGATGGCCAATTGTTACAAGTGGTATGTAAAATAGGCAAGACAATTTATCGAATGTTTATTTTATAGGATTAACTTTTCACAATTAAAAACAAACAAAAAAATGTTATCCAAGTTCCTGCCTCAAGAAGTGCTTGGGAGCTTTAGTTGAAGGGAGGAACTGCAATTATTCCACTTAGGTAAAAATTTTGCTATACTTGTATTTAGCCTACTTGTATTACCAGAAATAAACATATCAATCAAAAACAGAATGAAGAGCAGGAAGCAAATGGAAAGAAATATGTATTTTAAAAATCCATATTAACATTCCTGAAAAGGAAATTAATTTATTTGAATATTCAGAATTAGCTGCTACATAAGAAGATCTATAAATAAATGCTTTTTATTAAATTAATGTCTGTTGAGTTAGATGATGTTCTTGACATATTTGAGAAGCTCTCTGGACCTTTCTTTCTCATGGCATAGGAATAGTTTTTCTTTTTTCTTTTTTAAATCTGAAAATTAAAATTAATTAATTTGGCATTTCCAAAACTTCACTATGATTCCAAAACCATTTATTCTACACTCACTTCCCCCCCCACACACACACCCCAGCTGTGCTTTTGCAGTTTGCCGAGTTCCTCTTTCTCCTCTGTTGCCTCTTTTTCTTTATATGCAAATTTTGGCATAGAAAACTTTATTTGTGTATTTACGCACTGTAACAATGTATGTTCTAATAATTTCATTTTTTAAAACCTGGTGCAAACTAAATAGCAAGTAAACCAACCTCAAACCTTCCTGAATTTTTACAATACCTGACAGAAACAAGTGTCTTCCAAATAATGAATGCTGGTGTGGGGCTTAGAAGTTTTGAGTTCAGATCTCTTTAGTTCCAGAGTTTTCCTTCAAAAAAAGTCAGTTAGCATTTCTTCACTTTTCCAGATACTAAAAAAAACATTTTCTCACTTTAGTATTATGTGACAGTAATGGAGAGGCAGAAGTCCTTAGCTACTATACTGGTGGCGGAATATTCATTATAAAAAATGGTTAGATATAATTCTTTTTTTTTTTGAAAAAAAAAACAAACCACAAAATCTTTATTCTCTGAGTAGCCTATAATGCAACATATATTGCAAATACTTACTTTGGTTTAGTTTGGTTATTTGGCATTTATTACATAAATATATATGGCGGAAGTTTATAAAGTTGGCATGATCTGTATCATTTGCTATTTCTGCTCTGGTATTGCTGCTGTTAAATAATGGCACACCTGAAATCCACTAGAAATAGAAATCAAATGTACCAGCTGGTTTGTCGAGAATACATTGTGTCTGTGAGGTCTGGCAATTTGTTGCCTTCTGACAGGAGTTTCTGATAGTGATATGTTTCTGTAAAGTCCAAAATAATGTTTCCTGGATTGTATTATAACAGACAATTGCCTGGAGACAAGCAGAATACTTCTGAAAGCTGGAATCCCCTTAAACTAGAGTTGTTGGAAAGGAACTGTTAAACGCTTTTTTTCCAGAAGGGCTCTGTTCTCATGACAACATTTAAAGAAAATGCAGTTAAGCATTTTGGAAGGCACTGATTTGAAAAAGGGAAAAACACGTATATATATAAACATATACGTATGTATACATATATGTATGTATGTATATAGGTGTACATGTGTTATATAAACAGCAAAACATACAGATGTGTAACTGTACCCTATGGCAGTGTACGATCAAAGCCTAATCAGTGACTCAGTACCATAGATAATAACTGTAATGAAATTGCACTAGCTTCAGTTTTCAGTTGTACTGAACAATGCAAATTCTCTAGGAAATTCCAAGTGCTTAGGATCCTTAAACGTACTAAAGCTCAGGTCTCTGCCATTCTTTTTTCTCTTCTATTTAGTGTGCAAACACAGGAATGCTATCACAGTCTGTGCTTCCATCTTCAATTTTCTGTGAATATGCATGTGGAAAAATTTCTTTGTAATTCTTTTGGTAATGTTTGCATTTAAACGAGGAGTAAATCTGGTACAGTTTGCTTAATGATTTCATGATATGTTTTTATGGATAACAAAGATTTGAGGACCTGCAGAGGCCTTTTTTCATGTGCATTTATATGCCAATACCTTTGTGATAAAAGCCACAAAGAAAAATATTTTCCAGACAGACTTTATTTTGGTTTATTTTACTTCTAACACGGAAGATAATAATTAATATAAATGTACAGCTTTACACAGAAGTGAGGGAGATCTTGTCAAGGATTGCAGTGAAAGCATGACTCTGCTCACAACATCTTCAAGCAAGTGCAGCTCCTCTTATGAATGGGACCAGTGACATAAAGTGTGATATGAGGCAGATTAGCTGCATCTCAGTGTTTTCTGGCAGCACATTATGTTGATGTCATGTTCCTGAATTTCGTTTACAGATATGCTCCGTGAGTAATTGTAGCATGCATCTTAAAATTGTAATCTGCTTTTGATATATGGAAACAGAGGAAATCAGATTGAGAGAATCTTTCAAATGACTTTGTGTGTTATTTAGCTTTGGAGTATGTGGTTTTCCACAAACAAATCTTTTCCTCCACTGCTTTTCTTTAAATGTTTTCAGTCTCCTAACAGACTATAGTTTAAGTTAAGAGAAATAAATTGATGGCCACTGAGGTTTTGAATGAGTAGGTTTACCTGGTTTTTCCCTTAATGCAATAAATCCTAATGGCCTGGATAGTATTAATGTTCATACATTACCCTAATGGTCTGAATGCAATTAATATTCTGCCTTAAACATCAGTAATTATTATCCAAATTATATTTAACATAAAAACAACATCTGAATAGATCCCACCTTTCTCCCACACATCCCTGACACATGGAAGAAGTGATTAGAAAATGGATTATATGATTTCCTAATTGTTCCTTACAAAAAGTTAAAGAAGCCTTGTGAAATATGATAAGCAGAGCATCCAGTGTGAGTATAATACAGTCCATGTTTCTGTTTAAGGAATAATTTCCAGATTTAACAAAAGAAAGTTTGCACAGGCACTTCACAAACCAGGGTGACATCATTCTGCATACAGCTGATTGACAGAAAATTTTAGGACATGTTAAGTCAACATATGTGCAAGGAAATCCTCTGAAAATACCAGTCTCATGTATTAATAAAAGACTGCCCATCAGCTTGGCTGCTCTGGAGAACTAAAAGTCACGTGAAACTGGAAGAAATTTGCTGAAAAATTCTTAATTTCTTTTTTTTTTTTTTTTTAGGAAATCTCAGTTTTAAACACTAACATTTGCCAGTTAGATTTTATTTTGTTTGTCTTCTGAGTGTGATGTCAAGACGTTTCCATCCTCACTTCACATTAAACATAGACAGTCTACCCAGATTCCTTCTCTTCCTGCTGTATCTTGTAAATTACTCTTTTATGGATTCATCTCTGTTCACAGCTATGAGAGATAATAATCTCACTTTACACCTACAGTTAGTATCTTTCTCAGTCACTGCAACATAAAAAACCCATAAGGGTCATGCTTGGAAATTGCCCACTTAACAATGGTAGAGGTGAAATAAACGGTTAGGAAGAATTGTTTTGCAAGCAGCTACTTTCCCCTCTGATGTATTTGTTTTGCTTTGGGAATTTAAAGTTATCTTTGCATAAAAGTTGTAGTAAGATGAAACAATGCATATATTCCCTCTTGTAGATAACCAAATAATATTGCACAGGTATTTTATTGCATTCTTGCTATTTTGTGCCATCTCTGCCATTTCACAAATATCATTAAAACTGAAGATCAGCCATAATATGTTTAAGATTTAGCATAAAGAGGAGTTATGTGTATAGATTTTCCTTGTTGAGCAGCAGACTAGCCTCTCTGGAATGTATGAGTGTTTATTAACAAATCCACTTTGCTGGCAATTATCATTGCAACCAATTAGCCCTGCATTCACTTCTTGGCCGCTTGTCAAAGTAAAACTCAGTTTCTCAAAAAATTATTTTTGCGAGATGGGCTTGCAGGAGCTATCTTTTTTCTAATGGTCTTTTAGTGACTGGTGCCTCGTTTTATCTGTCACAGTGAATATAATGCCTATGGATTTCAGCAGAAGACAAAGACAGTGAGAGAGAACACACTTTATTTATCTTGACACTGGTGTTTGAGCAATGCTCTGATACATAACCCTCAAGTCATCAGATGGAACTGAAAGAACTTTTGTTTTGAAGGCATCTGAAAGCATCCTTTCTAGGCTTCTTCAGCTAAACCCATACTACCCTATGGGCTTAGTCTCATAATTCACTGGCAGGACTTCATACCTATAAATTATGAGAATTGATAAAAATTGCTCTTTACCTGAGACTGCTTTAGTGATTCAATTTGAGAAGCTCGGGGATCATTTTATGTACAGTCAATTTAAAGAAAGCATTTTCTACAAGGCCACTTTCAAGGGACCTTAGTTGACAGAAGTCCATTTGTTTGGACACAAAGACATACAAATATATATGCAGGAAATATTTCTCACAGCTGACAGTGACATAGATTCAGCCAAAGAAATTAATACTTAATTTCTCAGAATGACTTCAACTTGTTAAATATACTCTAGGTTTCCTGTTGCAAAACACCTTTCCTGGTATGTTTAATTTCCTGAGTCCAGCCACTCTGTCCTTTTGAGGTGCTCAGTTCTTGCTCAGTCTTGCACATCCTAGTAAAAGATCAGTGGACCTCATGCCAGTGGGGTATACCTGGACCTCGTCAGTGAACGAGACAAAATACAAAGCAATGATACAGAAAAAGAATAGTACATAGTATTTATATATGACATTTCTGATTTGCATCCATCCTATATTGCAGAATTAGTATTTCCTCAGTACCAGATTCCACTAAGCGTGACATGGTTTTATGTGATTCTGTGATTTAAAAACATGCATTTGTAGCTATATGTTTTGTAGGTCACATCAGTGTAAGTGTTTCCTTAGATATTTACTAGAAGATACATAAAATTGTTTGAGAAATTATCCAGAAAAGACACTGAAACATTTTAATGTCTGGTAAAATCTTAAAGAACAGAGAAGAAATCTTTGATATAAATGTACTTTCATTAATCTTTTATCTATTGTGAAGATTTTATTTGATAAATAAGAAGGGTTCCAATAGTCAGTATTTTCTGCAGTAGCTGTAAAGAGCCAAAACTAGAAAATTCTTTACCTTCCTAGGTGTGAGTTACGTTTTACAAGTGTTTGCTACTTGCTTGTTCTGTGGTGGTGAATTATCAAAAGCCTGAGCATCTTTTCTGACAAAAGACATCCTAAAGCTTTTTTTTAAACTGGAGATTTCACTAAGAGTAGAATCATGTTTTAGAGCAAATTAACTGGATAAATGAGAAAGAGAGTATGTAAAGCTTGAATCAAGCTAACAACCTCATTGAAACTTTTTCAAGCCCAGGCTAGGCAAAATGCTTTAGGGTTGATTATATACAGGTAATAAATATAACTCTGCAAATGTACCTCATGTCTTACTTATCATAGTCTCCCAAGGTATTCCAAATGTATGCCAAATTGTGTCGTGCTAATTTTATGATCTCTATAAAGCAAATTTCTTTTATGTCATAATTGTTTATAAGTAAATTTGCTCAGATGAATTCATCTTTCCCTATACTTATGAATTCCACTGATTTTCTGTAATTCTCAATTCATAGCTGGGTAGGATGCTCAAAATGCTAAGAAACGTGCACATGATGTGGGGAAGAAATGAAACCAGGGCAAGCCTTTCATAAGTCTTTGGTGGATATTTTTACCTAAATACTGCCTGAAATATAAGGCTGGACGATAAGTGATCTCTTAATATTATATTGTGGAATTATATTTATCATTTGTCTCATGGTTAAGGTCAGAAATACTGTGGGTGGTTTTTTTTTCCTTTTAATAAATGTATTTGGGGCTGTATACAAATGCATTTACAAGACCTGACATATATACAAGTCTTTCTGTAAAGAAGAAACAAGTGTGTATTATTGTATTTTTTCATTTACTCAGTCAATCAAAATGGGAGAAGAAAACCTAACTGAACAATGTAGCAAGCAATGTGGGAATCTATTATTTTAGTTGGATAGATATTGGCCTTATATAAATTGGATCTACAAAAAAAACCCGCATCCAAACAAAAAAACACCTACTAAATTAGAACTCTTGTGACTCTTTAGGAGGGGGGAAAGGACAGCAGTTGATGTGAGGAACCTCAGTCTCTCAAGTTATTCTAATTTTTCCCAATTATAGTAGGTAGTAACCAGAAGTGGTACTATATAATTAAATTAGATGGAAGGTAAGCTCATGGATGAGAGAAATGCCTGGATTAATATCACTTGAAAATAATAGAAGCCAAATTTCTCATTAATTATGTGTATTCAATGCACTATTTCTTCACTTTCTCACCTGTTTTGCAGTCAAAGAAACCAATGGAAAAATTCACTTTTGTTCTATAGGTTTTGTTCAGGCTCCAGTTAGATATATATTTTCCTGTTATCATAGAATCATAGAATCAGAACTTCTCCTTAAACACAACAAAAATTCTACTTTGACCTGCTGGCATTTGTTCTTCTATGTTGCCTTTGAGCTGGCAAGTTCAAACCACTTGTAAACTTTAAATTGCAGAAAAAGTTTGCAAAGCAGAGAAAATAGATATATAAATTAATTTTGAACCAATGTTATGTAGCAGTTAATAAATTAAGGATAAGAATAGGCATTGAAGTAGAATACCATATCCAGTTTGAAACTTGGCTGTGAATTTTGGTAAACAGACTGCAAGAATGCAGTTTAGAGACACAAGGAGTCTCTAGGCTGAGGACCTCAAAAAGAAATAAGGGATTTGTATGCCTCAGTTTTGGGATCTCTAAGGTATATTAAAAGAAATTGACTTTTAGATGACTGACAACTAGAATTTTCTGAAAGAAATCGGATCCCATTGTGGGTTTTCATATAGCAGGTGGAAAATTAAGACATCCAGAGTTAATTACATGTGAATATTTTTGCCAGTGTCCTTGCTCTTATGAAAAGCCAGACTGTATCAGTAGGAGAGTTGGCAGACTTCAGACCAATCTGTGAACAGTTCAATAATTTTATGAATTGTATAATCTTAAGTATTGTTGTAGCTCCTTCAAAAGGTGATGTCCTCATATTGTCCTCCAAACTTGACAGGAACAAAAGCTTGGTGCTAGAACAGGGATGTCTATGGAATCAGTGAATACTCTCTCTGTCATTATGGATTTTTCCATTTGATGTATCAACACATTCCAGTTTCTTTGATTTGAAGATCCCCAAGAGTGATTCCTCCAGTGACAGTTATTTTTAGAATAGTCTGATATTTCAGCTGATAGCTGCTACCTGGATAGAAGCTTGAAGTTACAACACTATACTAGTACACGTATTAGAAAAGTGTTCTCATTAACTATAATTTCCATACCTGTTATCTAAACAGAATAAATAAATACATACTTCCATTATGAATAAATATTTCTTGTTTAGAGAAGAGTGACCAGTCTCGTAAGTCTGTATTTAGGGAACATATTTGTAGTAAGATAACTTGCTGTTTAAATAACAACTTTCAAAAGTGGTGCATGCAGAAGTGGTTTAGGTGTTCAGGCTTTCTGTGTGTCTTCCTCTTCAGACATATTGCCTAAATATTTGAACTTTAGCTTTGAAAATTGTAAAAAAGAATATTGTTTAAAATAACAATGATATGGACAGTTTTCAAAACATTGTACAATGGAAAAGCTTGCAGCTAAAAGTTACTTGGTCATGTGTGAAGAGAGAAACTAGTTTAGGGAAGTACAATTGAATGATGTTTACACAGCCCAGCCAAATCCAAAAATAACGATGAAGTTGCAGCAGACAAAGCCTATCATTATAATTTGCTTAAAGACTGTGTGCAGTGTCTTTGTTTTGCTAGTATGCGAATCCCACAATTTCAGTTTGTGCAGTTAGATATATGAAACTCACCTTTAGCTCTGGAGCATTTTTCCCCCATCCATGGAAAATGCTGATGCAGGCTCTCTCCCATCTTCCATGAAAAGGTAAGATGTTATAGGAGACAGAACTCTCTTTCATGGTTAATTTATATACTCTGGGATTTTTTGAAATTTTTCCTTACAAAGGAATTTTCTCTAAATATTTCTATTTAAATGCAACAATAATATAAAATTAAGGCAGAGAAGATACATTATTTTTAACCATGCAAGCATAAATTCAGTAAATACCAATTATCTACTTTACTATACCATATTGATACATACTTTACATTTTTGTGACAGTCTTATATAGCAATATAACTGCTCTGTGCACTTGTATCATTTGTGTATACAAAATAAATAAAATTTAGATGGGGCTTTTATACATGTGAATACACATACTTGTTTTATTAATGGCTATGTTGTGCTGTATTGTAGATATCTATCTTCTATTTTTACAGAAAGTGCACTTTCAGCTTCTAAATCTCAAATTAAACTGCCATGGGCTAATAAAAAAAGAAATAAAGTCTACCGAAATAAATTGCCTGTGAAATAGATTTAAACTTTGTGAGAATTATCAGCCTCTTACATCTAGTGGTGAAGGCAAAATATGAAGGAACTATTAAATTCATATCTCAGCAATTACAAAACAGTATTTCTGTGTCTATGGTACATGAGATTAAAGCTCTCTGAGACATCTGTAAAACCAAGGAATCTGTAATGATAACTAAGGGAATTAGCAAAGAGATTAAGGAGTAGATTGCTTACCAGAGGGGCTAAAAGGTTCACAGTTACTCACACACACATATTACCCTGCGTCCATATTCCCCTGTAAGTGAATGTTCTCCATTGGAACTAAGGCTGGCAGAAGCTGGTCTTCAAGAAATGTAACAGATAAACTCAGCATATGTCATGTGTAGTGATGTTTGAAAGTCCATAGAAAGGTAGGAAAGGAAAGGAGGAAATGCAGAAAATCATGTAGACTGATAATCTTAAGTAGGCTGGCTAAACCCCAAAGTGGAAACCAAGGTAAAATAATGACAAAAAAGAAAAAAAGTCTTGCTTAATTATTGAAGAATACCAGATTTATTTAGAAAATACACATTTTAAAAGAAAAACAGATACAAATAATTTCTGTGTGGAAAATATACTAAAGAAAAATATGGACTTTTAAAACAATTATTGAATTACTGAAGGACTAAAAAGCAAAGTCTTGGGATTGTAATAAGACATATGGAGAAAATTCAACATCCGAAAGACAGTACTAAAGTAGGAGACTCTCAGAAGAAAAGTAACTTGCAATAAATGAATCACAAAATCACAGAATGCTTGGAGTTGGAAGGGACCTCGAAAGATCATCTAGTCCAACACCCCTGGGTTGGAGCAGGACAACCTGGAGCAGGTCACACAGGAATGTATCCAGTTGGGTTTTGAATGTGTCCAGAGAAGGAGATTCCACCACCTCTCTGGGCAGCCTGTCCCAGTGCTCTGTCACTCTTAAAGTGAAAAAGTTCTTCCTTATGTTCACCCAGAACCTCCTGTGTTCCAACTTGCACCCATTCCCCCTCGTCCTATCACTGGCCATCACTGAGAAGAGCCTGTCTCCAGCCTCCTGACCCTCACCCTTTACCTGTTGATAAACATTAATGAGGTCACCCCTCAGTCCCCTTTTCTCTAATCTAAAGAGACCCAGCTTCCTCAGCCTCTCCTCATATGGAGGATATTTCTTAATCATCTTTGTGGCTCTGCACTGGACTCATCCAACCCACACTTCTTGAGTTTGCCTATGAGGATTTCATGAGAGACAGTGCCAAAAACCTTACTGAAGTCACTGCTTTCTCTCCATCCATCCAGGTAGTTGTCTCCTTGTAGAAGGCAATCATGTTGGTCAAACATGATTTACCCTCAGTGAACCCATGCTGACCACTCCTGATCACCTTCTTGTGTTGTAGGTAGAGATGACCTCAAGAATGAGGCGCTCCTTCACCTTTCTGGGGATTGAGGTGAGGCTGACTGGCCAGTAGTTTCATGGGTCTTCCTTCTTGCCCTTTTTTGAAGACTGGAGTGATGTTTGCTTTCTTCCAGTCCTCAGGCACCTCACCTGATTCTTAATGTTTCCATTCAAGGAGACACATAGAATAAGAATAAGACTGATGCCCTGAATATGTGGATGAAAGAACTGGCTCCATAAGCAACAAGAGCGCAGAAACATTTCTTGGATTTTCTCTTTCCTTTCTACACTTCTGAAACCATTTGTAAACACAGCTGTATGTCAAAATTGGAACCATATCCTCTTCAGTCTACTCTAAAACTTGGAGGTATTTAGTAGCTTGTTTAAAACCAGCTGTCTAGCTATCAAGAACTTTCTAGCCAATGAGATCCTTAATGCTTGTCATTGGTTTGGATTTACCTTCAGAGTTGTATGGAAGATAAAGTGGAGACTTGTGACAGATGTGATGTGAAAGACAGATATTCTTGTAACTAATTTTTAATCCAGTCTTTATTATTTTTGTTCTTTATACTCTTCTTTTGTTCTTTATACTCTTCTAATTTTTTAATTTCTTTTTTTGCCTTTTTTTCCTCTTAACAAGCAGATATTAAATGTTGATATATGCAATGGGGGAAGCTCACCTAAGTCACAAAAAGCAATTTTATGGGTACATGTGTGTGAACTGAAGGGCCTCCCAAAGTAGATAAAATCAAACCATCTGCAGTTTATGTAGAAGCTAAAGCAGACAGGAGCCTCTGGAAGAATGACAATACTTTTTAAGAAGAAAAGTCACTTTAAGCTGTTTGATTTAAACTTTACTCCACAGGAATTCCCTTTTTTTCCAAATGATAGCTAATAGCTCCATCCTGCATGTTATCTGGGATTTTCTCCCTCTGTGTCTTTCTGAAATTAATTAGTTCAATTAATTAGTTCCATTACTGTTTAAAGGATCACATAGCTTGATTAGAATGCAAAGCTTACTACTAACTACTTACTACTAACAGATGACACTGTCACATCATCATGTAGCAAGGTTGACACAACACTAACATACAACAATTACCAAGTGTGCGTTGTCTCTTCTTCCTTTAAGAGCATTGCATTTATGATACTTGTTTTATACACACTTTCAGCTTAAACAAAGTGACACACAGATCCTCTAGGTGACTCGTACCAACTTCTTCAGGAGGGCAGCCTTGAGCCAAATGACCCCAAGAATGAAAGATGTCCTTCTCTTGGTAGTTCTTCTTGTATGGGGAGAAGAGCATGATGGGAGAATGATGAGAGAGGGAGGCATACCAATATATCTGTCTGCTGGAACTTCCCCTGGGCCTTATTCGTATATCAGGCCTCTCCTGAAGAATTTTCAATCCATTTTATGGGCTGAAGCTGTGTGAAACTTATTTTGGTACTATAGAGCAAAGCTGAATATCAAGATTATTAGTCAATTTAGTTTTGCTAAGTTATAGGATGGAATTTTTCAGAAGTGGTCTAACATTACTGTTGTTGTACTGATGGCCTAATGATATGTTTAAAGCAAAAGAAGCATTCATATTAAACACGGTTAAAATATAGTTAAATTAGATAGAAGTAATATGTGTTATTAGGCCAAGGGATGTTGATGGAAAGGAAAATAGGACATATGTTAAAAGAAAGCCAATTAGGAATATACAGACTTGCATGCATTTAGCTCAAGTGTCAATTATTGCATATTCTGTACATTCACTGGATGACTACATTAACATTCACAGGATGTGTGTTTCCAAAGGTTAGTACTTGAGCACACAATTTGGTTTGGGTTTTTTTTACACAAGTATCAGTGTTTCATGCCTTAGGGGCTCTCATGCAGGGTAAAGGAAGGGCAGGGTCCAGTATAACTTTTAGCTTGAACTCGCTAGTGTCTAACTCTTTAACCTCTTACTGTCGGTGAGTAGCGAGTACCTGTTGGAACTTACTGTACCATAGCATAGGTTACAAATTTCTGTATATCAAATCCATAGTTTATTGTCATAGGTCCATCATCTTAATTTTCTGTAATATAATTACATTCTAAACATAAGTTTTTATGTAGCAAGGGAACAGAGCTCTGCTTAACCCTCACAGTACACCTTTTGTATTGTTCCAGGCAGAGGTGTCTGTCAAATTGCTCCACGATGACTGCCAGCAGGGTCTTCCAAGGCTCTTCTGGGAACAGTGTGTTTCTTGCAGAATTTGTAAGGATTAGTGGTATATATGTTGATATATTAGCAAGATTTTATTCTACACCAAAAATTAAGGTCTTAAATTAAGCTGACCTAACCTTATGTGAAACTGCAGAGAAACAATAATTTCTACCACCCTATAAATAGGTATTCAGAAGCATACTTACAGCCATATTGCCAAAATGACTTTTTAACTAAATTTTCAAAGCAATACCTTTTCTTTCTCAATTCTTGGTTTAAAAAGATTATTGAAATGCTAATGTGGTAAAGAGCTACATTTTTATTAGACTTAATGTTATAGTCACTTGGCCAATTCAGGAACTAAATGAATCTTTTGATAAAAATACAAGCATACATATTGAGTTAGTGCTAAGGTATATAGAAATTCTGTAAAAAGGCTTTGTGAGCTTTACACAATCCACAGGAAATGACAAGGGTCAATTTAAGAAGAAATTCTGTTGCTAGGAGACAAGAACTGCAAGAAATGCCAATATTGTTTCCTCATTTTAAACAGTAAATGGATTGAGAAATAGTAACCATAGATTAACAAGAAATAAAGCCAAGCAGGTCAATGAGTGGGTTTGTGTGAATTTATCAAAAATTTAATGCAAATGTAGGACATTTGGATCAAACTCTCTTTCGTGCTTACTGCAACTGCATATAGAAGCAAATAAAGAGTAGACAGCAAATCCATCCCCATGTATTGAATCTATGTTTTTGTTTATATTGTACCTGTCATTAACATCTGAAAAACCATTATGAAAATACAAGTGCATCAGGTACACTAAATTTATTACAGTATAATAAAAAATATAATAAAGTTGAGAAGGAAAAAAATATCATTGCCCATTATAAGCTTGGAAATGTAGAACTAAATTTTAACTATTGAAGTTAGGGATTCATCAAAAAGGTTAATTGTCTACACAATATTCAGCATTTCACAACAAATCAAAAAGACAACTGTAAGGAGAAAAGTACAGGTAATACTAAATTGACTCAGAAAATATTCTTGTCTCATGCCTTGATACGCTCTCATCTCGCTTCTTTTAAACCCATCCAAAATGCTTCCAAAAAGCATTATTTTTTATTGCAAATTTCTAACCAATCCCTTTTTTCACTGTCTAAAATTTGTCTTTGCTTTTGAAGTGTATCTCAGTTTAAATTTAGTATACTCTCTATCAGATTAATCTGATGAAATCTACTTTCTCAATACTAGGTCTTAGCTCTCCATTTCTCTTATAACATTTGTTTTTTCTCCTTTGGTCTCCAAGTGGCAAATAGGAAGAGTATTCCTAAATAAAACATTGGTAAGCTATGCATCCACAATCTCAATCCTTTTATTTTGTCTATGGAAATTTTTTAACAGTAAGTGGAGAAAGTTATGTCACAGAAAAATTATTTACTTATGTAATAGATTTTACTGTGGCTCTTTGCTGATAGTCATTTTGAGAAAATATTTATGCTTCTATTTCTGATATTTATGGTATAGAATATTTTTTGAAAAAGGTTGGAAGAGTCCTCTGGAAGCCATCTTGTCCAACCTTCCCCTCTTATGGAGATAATTGCAACAGGTTGGATGAGGGTCTTGTCCACTGTTGTAAATATTTGCTTTTCTGAGTGGAATTCAGAATATTTGTGTCCTGGTTTGATCCAGGACAGAACCAATTTTCCTTTAGTAATTTTACTTTTCAGTTAAGTCTCTTCTAAGTAACTGCACTTGCTGAAATTAACTACGCATTTTTCAGTCAATGTCTCTCTCTATGACTGATTATGCTTGATGTTTATAGTTACTGATGGAGGATGGTATGCAAAACTGCTTGATTCTGCTAAACATCTTATTCTCCAAAAAGAAAGGGGAGCAGAGGGGTCAAATCTGTGATCCTGCTACGGGGGAGGAGCAGACCAGACAGATGACTCGAAAATGATTAAACTAAGTATTCCATCCCATATGCATCATACTCTATATAAATCCGAGGAGCCATGAGGGTCAAACTCTTTTTGTCCATGGCTGGCATCCTGGAAGGACTCCGTCCATCTGCCTGTGGTCCCAATCCATGAGTTCCTGACTCTGTGTGTTCCTGCTTCCAGCTCCCATCTGCCACTGACTCCAGAAGCCCAGTCCAGGATTTTCCCTTTCCGCCTTGCAGCATTGGAGGTAACATGACTGTTACTGGAGGGGGGCACGATATTGGCTTTGTATGTATTTCATTATTTTCTTTTTCATCCCTACTCTTTCATTAAAACTGTGTAGTTTAGTTTCCAACCCGTAAGTCTCTCTCCCCTACATTCTTTCCTATCCCTTTCTGGGGAGGAAGGGGGTTAATAGAGATCATCTGTCACTCATCTAATTGCCAGCCCAACATTAAACTATGACAATTTGTCCCGTGGGAAATTATAACATTTATTTTTATTTTTGTTCCTAAACTTCAGTTTTGCTCCTTTGTATACAGAATAATATTTTCCCCAAGTTAGTAACACTAGAAGGATACAAACACAGAGACGTTTGTATCAGTGGGTCATTTGCAAGACTGCCTGCAATATTTGGAATACAGAAGCACCAGGAGTCTTAGCCCCAAGAGCTGGATTCAGGGCTTCAAAAATAAGGAAATTCATGTACAGATTTTGTGGGTTGAATGAATTAACACTTTGTACCAAATCCAGGCATTTGTACTCTTGCTGTTGTATGCATAGTAATTACTTTTATATAATTTTTGGGGGGAACAATTAAGGAATATTTGAAAATAATTAGGAACAAAAATCAAAATTGATGATTCCAAGACTCAGACCTGTCTTACTGCACACTACAATTAAAATACCTATGCTTTTTCTAAATGCCTTAAATTAAGATAATTTTTTTGTGTGTCCTCATTCATCCTTCTTCTACTATATATCTGGTTTTTATAACTCATCTATATGTGCTGAGTCACGGTACAGTAACAAACTAAACATAGGGGAGCTTTTATTGGAACTCTGTTCATATGAAAAGCTTTTTGTGGCATGTTGTCCCAGTTTATAAATGGACTCCAGTATATATAAAGCATTTTGTCAATGCAAAAATGAAATCTGTATAAATCATGACTCCAATAATATTTTACTCCAATATGCACATATCATTATATAATATCATATTGCCAGGCCTTTTGAGATGTTTTTTACTGTTAGTAATGAATCCCTTTGTACAGCAAAATGTTATTCATTTCATGAAATAAATGACATGCTAATTTTAACAAGCCTCTAATTCCTGTTGTAGTGGTTTTACAGGCTCTGAAGGTCTCCCACTTTCTGCTCTATAATTATTTTCCTTTTAATTTTGAAACACTCTGTGATTTAGTATTCTACGCCCATGCCAAATTCATTTAAGGGAAAGCAGTCCCTTCCGTTCTTTCCCTCTGAACTCCTGGCAATGAAATTCTATTCCAACTGATAAAAAGCTGAAAAAAAATGGGGATTTTCAGAACAAAGTTTAAGACAGGAAGATTATTCCATGGAGAGGGATCATCAGCAACAAAGCTGAAAGCATCCTACGTTTTCCAATAGCTTCATGCAGCTGACACAGTGTCCTTACTGGGACGTAACACTGAGGCACTCTGACTGATATCAGATGTTTCTTGTGATTATACAGCTGAATGAACAGCACATCAGAGCTTAAACCCCATTTACTAATGGTCATGAAATTAATTCACACTAAGAAAGGAATCTGAGATTACCAGGAAGATGAGCTATAAGTGCCCTTGAAATACATATCTGCTTCTATCAGAGCATACTGGCTTTTATGACTTTTTCAGACCCTTACTGGCATAGAAATAATGGTGTCTCTTGTTCACTACCACGCCTGATATCATACTGCTAACTACAGCTGATCTTCCAACTCTCCAGAATTTTACCCAGGCTCACACATACTTTTTAGTTTTGCTTATTACTATTCAAATATTCTTGGTCTTTGTTAAGGTTACCCTGTTTCACTGTACTTTTACTCTTGTTAGAATACATTTCTGATGCTTAGAAATGCTTATAACTCTCTGATGCCATCTCTGTTGGAATCCCTCCTCCCCGTAGAGCTGCCCAGAATATACAACGGTATGTATTACTTTTTAAATTTCACTTGCCAAACCAGCATAGCATCCAGCATATGTAGATCAGCAATGTCATCAGTAGAGAAAGCACAGAAAAGTCCGGCTTTCTTCTGTACCTAATAACAACATGAAGACACAATATGCCATTTATTTATTCAGATTTAGAAAAGAATAAGCCTTGGAAAAGATTTTCTTCTCAATAAATTATTAGTTTATGGGACTAGGGGAGTTAGACAATAGCATGCATACATGGCATAATTCTAACTCTGTGATTAGAGGTGGAAATTTTTTTAATTACAAATCTTCTGATAACAAGTATTTCATTTTTTCCAAAATTATTCAGAGTTGTAACAGCTCTATACTATATCAGACACCTCCAAGTGTAGGCAAGGGAAGATTGAGTCCCAGAATCAGATTAAAATCAGTTCAGATATCTGCATCAGAGAAGATGGAGAAGACTTAAACTTGGCTCTTCCATATCCCTGTAGAATATTTTGTTAATTTGTTATGTACTCAGTAGCATCTCCGGCTGGATTGTTTCATTCTCCTGTGGGGAAACCTGTAGGAGTCTCTGGCTTATCCTTATATTAGTGAGCATTTTGAGGAACACATGTGGTAGGAGATATTTGGTTCAGTGGTGAGCTGAGGAAATTTCTTACTTGTATTTCAGCTTAAGAAGACTCTGATTTTTTCCCCAGGATCCAGAACCTGGAGAAGGAGAGGCAAGAATGTGATAGGAGGAGATGAAGGGCAATGGACAACCACTTATGTTCCTGCTGCAATCTGTGCAAGGTACAATGTGTGCTTTGCTGTGCTAAACCTAGCTGTAAGGAACATGATGAGAGGTGCTATTTAGACACTCCCCGGCCTTTCAGGTGGAATCCTCCTTCCCCTCCATCTAGTTGAAAAAAATGATTGTTGATTTTTCTGTTTGTTTAAAACTTTATTTTACTCCTAAAATGGAAGATGTGCTAAGGTTGCCCCACAAAAGTGAACTACTCCAGACAATATCAATACTCTTTGTAATTTACTCCCTTTTTTGAATACTGAGATCTACTTTTTTTACCTTCAACATAGATACGCAGATTCATCATGACCAAAGTAGTATCATTTCCCCTTAGGCAAGCTCTACTACAGAGGTTGTGGATACTTCTCACTTCTCTGATCTTGCCCCTGATTTCTGCAATGATGGCTTCTATTAATATTTATGTCCCATCCAGTGAGACAGTTTGTTTTTTAAGAAGGATGGTTGTGGTGAATAATCATTATTCATCTGCATAGTAATTCACATCCCTTGTCTCTGAAGCTCAAGTGAAGAGTTGAAGGTTGAGCAGCAGAGTTGGTGTTAACCTGAGGGAGTTTATTGACCTAAAAGATATAGACAGTTCCCATTTAAAGGGGAACGTATACCCACAAAATCTAACTTTACTAATACATCTGAGGTCAGATCACATGTATTTGGTCAGTTTGCATTTAACGGCTTCTTCTGACAACCTCAAGTGAATCCTGAGGTGAGAAAACCATAGGTTATATGTGTAAAAACAGCAAAGCTCTGAAGCAAATGATGAATAATTTACACAACACTGTATTTAATTTTAGTTTGTTTTTACCTCTTCAAATAAGCATTCCTTTTCCCCTGTTGACTGCTGCACCTGACATATTTCCTGCATTGTTAAGTGTGAGGAGGACTCTCAGTAGTGTGTATACCATGTAGTTAAGTAGTAGATTTAAAAAGAAATGTAGATGCTTTTGTTTATTAGCAGAAGAGTAGATGAAGAGAAGAGTATTTGTTGTCTTAGTCATGTGTGCTATGGTTATAGGAGTATAAATAACAATACTATTTACACTGAAAGCAAACAATGGGAAAAAATTGGCTGAAAACTGGTATTTTGAGAAACCTTGTTTGTAAAACTGACGACATAATGCACTATATTCTTCCTATGGATTGTGATGGTGTCTCAGGAACTAAAACCTCCAGTAAGCTGCTCATGAGAATGAAACAAAAAAGATGATTTGTAAGTAAGATTTTCTAAATCCATTGTATGTTTTGAGAAAGTTTAACCTATAGGATTTTGAAAATGCAATTCCTGCTAATTAATGCAACTAGTGGGTAAGTCAGGCTTTGTGTGAACATAAATTTAAAGGAGGATGGGGTAAAGAAGATAAATAAAATGCTGTTTTATACGCTGTCAGAATAGTCAATGAAACTGAAACACAACACAATTCAAATTGAAAAAAGATCTATTTTGCAAAACATTTAATTAGTCTGTCAAATTTGCTGCTGTGAGAGAAAGTTAATTACAGAAGCTTAGTGAGATTCACAAGAGGGTATTTGCATGGATATGGGAAACATTTGTGCTAGAGATTATTGACAGTGAGTAACTTTTACTCTGTCTAAGAAGATAATGACTAAATGAAAACCAGGAAGAACATTCTAATTCAATTGTTGTCCACTACAGGATTATTGGTACCTGTTTTTTTTCTTAAAAAAAAGCAACTATAAGCTACTCTTATTACCTGAAGAATATAAGTACCTTTTTAAAACATGCCTGAGTTTCTTCACAGTAAAATTCTGTACATAGCAAAAAGAGCAAAATTTGCACCTAAATTAGCAAATTGAGTCTCTTAGAAATACTGTATTTCTATATAGCTGGCTAAAATTAATATCTTTTGCCTTAGAGAAATTGAGTACTTGTAATAAGACATTAATTTTTAAAAGTATTTTCATTTGAACAGCCCTTGTCTCAGTAATTATGTACTTAAATAAGACTCAAAATGCAATAAAAAATGTTCTTAACTCATTGAATCTGTCAGTTAGATTACTTTTTTTTTTTTTAAAAAAAAAGCCAAACACAAACAAGCCCAAACAGATAGCATTTACACATAAGAAGGTGCAATATTTGCATTTTCCCTCAGAAAGCAGAATGGTTGCTTTACTTTGCCTTTCTCCATTAGAGAGTAAGACAATCTGTGACTTGCAATATTTCTGATACCCAGAGGTTTTCAAGCCGTTTTATTCCTCATTTGAAAGATATTGCTTGAACAAATAAATGCTTGTGTATCATCCTGGAAAGAGCTCTGCATCTATCAACTGCTCTGGGACAGGATTGAAATGGTCCTAATTTTAATGAAAATCCACCTAAATTAATAAGCTTCTCAGACTTAGATGATGAGTGCATGGAAAACATGCAGTCATCTTTCAGGTAATTTCCCCTTTCACACTGACAAAGGTGCTGACAGGTATTTATTTAAAACAATGTACCCAGGATAGGGCAGGAAGCCCAACAGGCTTATTTTATGTTTTTGCTTTCTTCTTTCTCTCAGAAAACAAAAGACAGTAGCAATAATTTCATGAGGCTCTCTCTACCTTTGAGCCAAATGTGAACATCTCCTCCTTCTTCAATCCTACAGACACATATGGCTAAAATCGTCTTTGAATATGAAGTTTGATTCTAACTTACCCTCTGGTTTGCTATGGCAACATAGCAGAGCATTGATTTAAGCAATCTACCTACGAAAAATTTAAAACTGCAGGTGTGTGGAGTGTCAACGTTTCTGCTGTTGAACAGTGCTCTGTTTTGGCCCATTATGCAGAATGATAAAGGAAAGGTTTGCGTAATTATGCTGAATAAAGAGGAGTCACAAGTCTTCAGGCAACATGGTTCAGCTGATACAGTGAGCAGAGCTAGAAGACATGCAGCATGGTTTTAGTATACATGGTTATATGGAAGCATTGGCCTGTACTTGAATATTCAGTTTTGTGTAATTCACATGTATTTAATTATTTGGATTTTGTATAGAGTGTGATTTTGGACTTTCAATCAAGGGCAGAAGACTTTTATTTTAGTATGTGCAGAAAAAAATCAGCTTTGTTCTTCTCATTTCATTTTTCAGGTGTTTTAAGTCTAAAAGGGTGCTGTGAATGCTGTAGTATTTGGTCTGAATGATGGAAGATAGAAGAGAGGGCAAGTAGAAAAATAAAACAGAAAGCATGGCAAAAGTGACTAAATAACCCCTTTTGGTTTGGGAGTGTTTTTTGAAACATTCAGATTTTTATTCTTTTGAACTACTGTTAAGTTACTGAAAAAGGTCCTGATTTGAAGATTGAAGTCAATGGAAAGATTGTCATCTACAATGGGATAAATAACTCAGATTTAATTCTAATTATGATATTCTGCAGGCAAACTGGACTAGAAATAAAGACAACTATACATAGTGCAAATGAGGTTCTCTCTGCTAATTAAAATTCCTGACTGACTTTGTCCAAGGACTTACTTTTACATCCGCAGTTTCCAAAAAAACCTCTTAATTTTTAAAAAATCTGTGCATACACAGTATCAGCCTTTCTGATCTAATAATGGACTAGGCAGCCATGCAGATTCAATTTTAATGAAATCTATTTCTTTCTGGACTCCCAGAACATGTTTGTAAAACATATTCACCATTCAACTTTCAAAGGCTATTCCATATGCAGAGAAATGTGTACTTTATTAGAGTGCCCTTGACTGTAATCCTAAAGCTATTTTCAAATTTGTCCTTTATTTGCTGAAACCAACTGCATATTCTATGACTGATAAATTAGTTCAATTTTTGTGGGTTTAATAAAAAACCGCATTTTTCAGTACATATTAGAGAAAAATGTGATTTTTCCTCAAATCTGCTTAGATTAGTTGTAGGAAGCAGATTCCCTACTAGGGCAGCATATTATCAAAGTAGCCACAGGACTTTGATCTAAAAGATCTGCTATATAAACCCCTAGTAGCTCTGGAACTTTTCTTACCTCACAGTCAAGTGCCAAGTACAGCAGTGGGGAAACCACAGTGGCAAAGGCATTCTTAGTTTGAGGTGTTTTCGGATATAGATCTGGTAAGGAGAAAGGAGAAAGGAGAACGTTTTCATAACCTTTAAAAG
This sequence comes from Aegotheles bennettii, assembly GCA_013398125.1. NCBI lineage: Eukaryota > Metazoa > Chordata > Aves > Caprimulgiformes > Aegothelidae > Aegotheles > Aegotheles bennettii. The sequence continues at coordinate 466,994 of VZRW01008259.1, forward strand.
TAAAACAATCCTGAGCTTACTGGCTACTGGGTTCTGATAAAGAGCTCACAGTCCTCCCTTAAGACCCATACAGATCTGTTTGGCATATCAACTTTGCTTAGGATATTTGGGCAAGCATATTAACAAAATGAAATGGAATTAATTTATTGTAACTAAGCTCTACATGTACCTGAAATAATCTGCTTTTCCTTCTGAATTCCACCCTGAATAAGTATAAAACTATCACTATTTAAAATAAATTATTCCCTACAAACTCCTCTTGCAAGTCTATAATGGACAATGGAAAAGAATGCTTAATGCTGCTTTTTCAGTAATTTTTTACTTTGACTAATGACTATGTATCCAACCTGAGAAGAACAGATGTAACTTGTGTTATATGCTGCAGACTTTACTGCTTTATTGTGGTAACTTTGAAAACTTAACTAAAAAGGCCATTTCTGTAGGGCATAGATACTACAAGGAGAAATCAATCTTGCTGCTGATGAAAGGAATTGTATGACACACAGTTTGCACTTTAAATTATTTAGAGCATTAAGGCTTCCTTTCCAGTAGACGTAATTGATTTGAGAGTTGGTTCACTAAAGACTAGCAACACGCTATGTAAAGTTTGTGATGTCTTCTGTGTTGGCAGTTCACCATGCTCTGGGCTAAAGAAATTGCTTAGAATTGCTTCAATTCATAAAGGTGTTCTAGGCAAAGTCATTGTGACAAAAATCACTGCAGAAATAAAATGGTCTCTAGTTTTCCATGAAATACTGGAGATGGTGAATCAGTTTGCTCAGTAGATTTCATGCTCCCAACCATCCTTCGAACCACTGGCAAAACATCTCACAGATGTATCTCCTGGAGCTACACAGAAAAGTCAGACAATCATCAAATGAAATGGAACAATGTGGCAAATTTCTCTTTGGCTTGTCCCCTCAGTCTAGATGACTGGAACACTCAGAATGCAATAAGTTATAACTCATTTAAATTATTTCCTGCCTGTAAAAAAAAATTGCCACCTTTTCTTTCTCACACCCCAGTAGGCTAGATGAAAAAAAAGCATGCTAGTGTGTGGAAATCTAATATGGTAAATGAGTTAGTTCTTCTGTCAAAAGAACATACCACAGCCTAACTGATCACTCTGGCCTTTTGCTAATGAAATGTTGCCCGTCAGTTGTCTGAACCAAAAGAAATGGAAACAGTGCCTGAAGTCCAGTGCTTTCATTACATCTACACTATCAATCTCTATCCATCTTGCCATCCAAGAAGACCACTGTATAAACAATCTATATGCTTGTCTCTGCTGTTGGAGCTGCTGGAATGTATTTGGCCCATCAAATCCAGCTGGATGTATTTTTACCCAAGAGTAAACAATTTTGGTGAAATTATCAAAATCTAGTTTCATATATTCTGACTGTATGCTTATCAGCTAAACCATCCTGTTTCCTCTATACAGGAAAAAATCCCTTTATCATTCTTTATAGAGAGGTTTTTCACCAGGTAATCATCTGGGCATAGCCTGAGTCTATCAGTATTGGCCAACACTATGAAGACAATAAATTATCAGTAAAATAACTACTCATGATTAGTCTGCAATAGATGTCATACATTTATAGAAGAAAACAGAACAATGGGGACATCCAGCGCAGCAGGTCAGGCCTATGCATGGGTTCATGGCTTAATGAAAGATAGTGAAGCATGACATGTCTGAATGGAGACTTCAGATAAATAATTTACTTACTTGTCCATTCTGTCTCATTAAATCTTCTTTCTTGTCTTTCCCTTGTGACAATTTTATTACTTCCACAATTTATTGGTTTTGTCTGTCAATCTTTATAATTGTCTTTCATTATTTTGACTGTTCAGCTGAAGCAAAACATGTTGTGTTTTTTTTCTTTAACAATCAGCCAAATCACAGGGTTACTGATGTGACCATCAGGTTTTAATATTCCTACTTGTTCTAAGCAAAGTAAATGAACAGTAATTTTAAGATAACACTGTAACTTTTCTTAATATATTGAAGGTAGGAAATAGCAATTGAAAAGTGAACAGGTGGCTGATATGACCTGTCCTTTGGTCAGTTAGTGTCGTCTTGACATACTGAACTCTTGGAGTTCTGCTATAGGCATAAAGCACTAAGCCTCAGCAGAAAATACTGTTTCAGAGCTCACAGGGTAATGTAAAGTGACTGTATCTGAGTTTGTCCTTCTCATACACACAGATACCCACATCCACACCCCTATGTACTCCAGTTACAACCAAAAATTGGAAAAAATGCTGCCAGAATTAATTAAAACAGTGGTAGCTCCATGTCTATTTTTCTAAATTTTTTAATCATGGACTGATATGCTGAAAGTTACTTTAGTCATTAACCTCCAGTTATCAGAATTCAATAAAGGATTTGCATTTACGTTATTAATCGACATCAAAAGAACATATGATGTCAATGCCATGTTAGTTTTAAGGAAACTGACTTGAATATATCTCTTATCTCCATGACTTCAGGAGAAAACTAACTTTAATGTAACTTTTATTGCATATTACACCAGGATCAAAACCCTTGCTTTAAGATCTAATATTTTTCTCATTGTTAAAATGACAACAATTCAGCATGTCTACCTTCCTTTCCCCCCCAGACATCTCTGAAAACATTGGGATCAGTCCAGTAAGAGTCAAATTTAAGTGTAATCAATATTAAAAGGGCTACAATGATGCAAACACACTCGTTTTCATTTTATTACAGATCCCTTATCAGTAACACTTGTCTACCAAAGAAAAGAATTGATGAAAAGTACCAATTTTCTAAATGTATGATAGATTATTTTTAATCCAGGTCCATTTCTCATTTTGTGGCTGAACAAGAAGTTGTACTTGTTTAATAGAGGTGATGATAGTAAAAGGGGTTAAGTAAGAGCAGCAGGGAAGGGGATCTGCCTACACCACTCCTGTTAGATTTAGTGATCATTTCACACCGCTGAAATGATCTGAAGAAAAAGTACCACTTAAAATTGCAGCAAAAAAAAAAGGGAAGAAGGAATTATGTTTAAATCAATCATGTTCAGAATATCATTCATTGAGATGCAGAGTGACAATTTTCCTCTTGTTACTGCTGGAGAAGGGAGGGTCCTGGTTAGGCCACTATTCATCCCAGCTATGCACAGGTGATGATTACTTTGTATTGGTTCTCATGCTTGTGGGACCTCTCTATGAGCTAATTTAATTAGTCCACTGGAAAATTTACTTAGTGGCATAAGTAGGTAGATTTCTGCTTGGTTAGTGAGTTAGTGAGGAAAGACTTGTGAGTGTCAGAGCTGGAGCAAGGCAGAGATGTGTGTTGCTACTCTTCAGTAATTTATCTCGGCTGGTGTAGCGAACAGACTGAATACAGTGCAGCTGGAAAGGCAAACTACAAAAACCAAATTAATTGCCTAACTCACATCAGTTTTCCTGTTGCCTAGGAAAAGGGGTCTAGCTCCTTCTGCGCAGGGACAGCAACACTGGTATTTCAAGGACAAAGGTGCAGTTATATTCTAGAGCCGTGGATTAGTACTGAGAAGGTAAAGGCCTCTCACAGAATTTAGCAGGCCATTTTCTGTTCTGTTCTGGAGTTCTGTCTGTCTGGAGGTTGAATAGCTTTTTGTAGATCAAGAAAACGATAATGTTCATTTGAGTGCTACATATGTAATAGAGGAGAAGAGTTCTGGTAAAAAATTCTGTTGCTCTTACCAAAGAGCATAAGCACAGAACACCATTGAGAACTGAAAGAAAGCTGCAAGTTTGGTGGGTTTTGGGGTTTTTTTTGATAGAAGTAGAAAAATGGTTGAAAGAAACAGAAGGAAATAGATGTACAGTCAGAGAAAGGACGATAGAAACTTATGCTAGTTGTGAAGTACAACACTAATGCTAATTCAGGAGAAGATGGAATATGGATGCCTAAATTCTTAACCACCTGTGAAAAAATTGTTGAGGAAGAACAGAGAAAGAAATTTAAAAACTCATAGCCATGTTTACCTTTCTTTTGTATGATTCATATAAGCCTTGATCCTGGGGTTTAGGTATGGCTACATCTCTTTTCATGATTTGTTCTGTAACCCCAGGACTGGAACTCGGTAATATTTTTAGCTGCATTGCTTGCAGTTGTTTCTGTTGAGAAAATAATAAAATCACTGGACCATGGCTTTTAAAGGTTTTTTTAAACTTCACAACAGGTATCAATTAACTTTTTTTTTTCCACTTGTGAGGCAATCATTCCTTAGTAGGAGATTTCAGCAGGAAACCCTCTGCAGCTCTCCACTCCATGCCAGGCTGTTCTTCCTTCGCCTTCCACACAGTGGCCACCCATTTCACACGTACAGAATATTGCTCCCTGAACTGTAGCATGAACAAGATCATGGAAATTATCTCAATAAAAGTACCACTTAAAATATGTAGCAAAAAAAGAAGTAGGAACTATTTTTAAGCAAATGTTTCTCAGCACTCAGGTTCATACTTGGCTCAGCAAGTCATTGTGCGAGGCCTCTGCGCTGGGGAAACAACAGGCTGCATCTCAGCTTTTAATGCCAGAGAAGGTTTTGAGCTTCTCTGGGAAGAGCCAAGAGAAATATGGGGAAAAGAGGAGATGTTTTGCTAAATAATGATTCAAGGGAACTTACATGTTCCAAGATGGATGAGGTTGGTGTCTGCCAATTGTTTAAACCATATGCTATTCAGTCAACTATGATGCATGTTTTACCCTTTTTTTAAATACAGGCAGTCATTTTCTAAGTCTATGTTAACTACCTAAATGTTCTGAATGTGCAAAGGTGTTCAGCTTCATAGTGGTTAAGGACAGAAAAGAATGTGAGATAATCTGGACTGGTTTTCTCTTACTCTTGTATGCTTAGGCTATTGAATGTCAGCTTTATCTGAAAACCTATAGTAAATATTTCATTAAATCACAGAGTTCAGGAAGATCCTGTCTGAAGCTACTGAAAGACGAAGGGTCCAGACCTTTCACTGATTAGTTACCATCACTGTTATGTAATTAGTTTGTAATTTATAAATTATGTTTGCTGTGTAAGCTAAATAGCTCATTAATATCTATTAATTTTGTCTCTGTGTGTGCATTTATGCAGGTACTTATACAATAATGTTACAATTATTTTTTGTTACAAGTTGTACAGACTGAGATTTCCCAGTCACTCACTAAACAGACTTTTTTTCCCGCAGTTCTTGAATAGTCATTATTTATGGGAATCAGAGTGGTATGTAATGCTACATCAGCTGTTTTACTGATGCCAGAGACTGAAGAAAAATCATTCCTCCATCCCTCTCATTACTCTGTTTGTATATCCATCCATCCATAGCCCTTTATGAAGCCTTATTCCACTGGGGACTCTTGTTAGTTACTGCTTAACCCTCACAGCCCTTAAATCCTTTCCAGGATAATTGCTTCCCAGGACATCTATGTATCTGAAGCTACATCTTATATGCCTGGCCTTAATTATTTCCAATTTACCTTTGTTACAGACAGCTTTTATTGGTTATTAATTTTATACAACCAGATCACCAAAAGAAGGAAAAGATATCAGATCCACAGAGCTCAACTAAAAATGTGCAGAATGGAAGGTTTTTTGATTTCTCCATTTAAAGGCTTTTTACATTATCTGTCAGTCAATTTTTAGTTCCTTAACATGGACTTTGAAGCTATTTTAATCCATTTAGTGCTGTCAAATGGAGCATCAAGTGACACTGAGATTGTTTTTTATGACATGCTGACTTCCAAAAAAATAGGAAATATTTCTGAACTTCATTTATATAGTTTATACAGTTCACAAGGACCAGCCTCACAAAAAAGTGAAAGGAGGAGGTGTTAAATAGAAAGAAAAGAGTAAGTGGGAACAAGAAGTAAAGGGACAGAAAAGGAAATAATACTTTATGTTAACTTTACCAAAAAATGCTACATAACAAAGAATCTTCTCAAGTTCATGGCTAGAATTAATCAGATTAATCAAATATCAGTATTCTCTTTTATAGTAAGAAAATAATTCTTCTTGCCTCTTTTGACTAGTATTAAAGACATTGTTCCAGTTTTCAGAAATTTCTCTAATATTTCTGAGAAATAAACAGGTACCTTAGACGGTACTTTTAAATCTTTGGAGATTAAATTATTTATATTTGCTAATTAAAATGTTAGTGTGTACAAACCCATATCTTTTTTTCTTATACATATTATTTAACATTCTCTTGTTACTAATGAGCTGGAAAGTATTAAATCATCCTCAGTGATTAAAAGTACAGAAATAAATGCGCATTAAAAAATATTATCATCCTGGTATCTCATAAAAAATGTTTTTATTTCCATCTAGCTATGAGTCCATACAGCATAAAGATATGAGAATAGCTCTTCTTCTTAAGTCTTTCTTCTTAGCCTGCCAGTGGTATATTTTTCTATGCTTTTGACTTTCTTTAGACTGGTTAGGTACTTCATAGGCAAAAATCAATATAAATAAAATGCTGGGTCCTGCTTTTTTTTTTTCATTTGTTCTTTGTTACTTTTTATTTCTGCTGTGGAATGAAGATGGAATTTTAGACTTGGCTATTGTATTTTTCCTTGAATTTTGTGGCTTAATAGTCATCAAATTTCATCCTTCTAAAGAACCAATTTTCAACCACATTTTTCTTAGTTATTCAGTCCTACACTAGTAAGTCTCAATAGCATCTCAAGTGACCTGTAGAGGGAAAACACCTGTTTCTATGGACAAATCCCTATTAGAGCTTGCTTTCAAAAAATTTTGTCTGGAATCATCACTTTGCACTAGTGACCTTCAAACTGCTGAAGGAAGGAAATGAAATGTGATCTATAACGACAACAAAAAGCTGTCCTGGGTGACCTACTGCAGTGTCTGATCTTAATCAGTTTGTATTTCTTTTTCCCAATATCTAATTGGATTTCACATTGCTGCACCTGTAGTTTTGGAGATCCTAGGGATTGGAGACTAATCAGAATATAGAAGAAAAACATTTTTAAGGAAAATACTCATGAAGGAGCAAATTGGTCCTTCCATTGGTAAAATGGCGAGCAAGAATACCTAGTCAGAACCTGCAAAACAGCTGCTATAGTTTTCAGATAAGTGGCACAGGATTCACTAAGAATGATCACAGCACCTGGTTCCCATAAGGACAGCATTATAAGGAGTCACAGCTTTTAAAGAAGTCATGTTTCCTTTACTCTGACTCCTTCTTGAGCATGAGCTGAGGACCAGAAAGGATGCCTAAGTGGAAAAGCTGGGTATTTCCTGTTCAATATTCTGGAGACCAGTGTTTTTATCTGTGTCCTCCACAGATAGAATATCCTAAAAACCTGACCACCAGGCACAGAAGGTCTGTCTTACTTTCCTTGGTTAAAGATAGAAAAATAAAACACTGAGAGTGAGGTTCATCTCACCTTTAACCAAAAGCATTCAAAAATAGTGGACTAAATAGATTTATTTTTTTTTTCCTGAGGTCAATGGATAGAAATTCTGATAAGTGAGCCATTTCATCTACCTCTTTATTCTGATTGAAAGGGGAGCCTTGGTAATTAGATTAAACTGAATGTGTAATTTTTAGATTAACTTTCTTGTAGAGATTAAAGGTCACAGACATGATGGCATTTAAACTTTCAGCTCCGTTTTTAGACAACTACCTCACATTGATTTTACTGACAGCTAGCTGCCTGTAAATTTGGATCTAATTACAGTATAAAGATCACGTGAAGTCTGTGGGAGGCCTTACCAAAGTAAATCTTTCAAAAACCATTGCATGCTGTCTTGAATAATATCAATATTTTTCATGCCTGCTTCATTACTGAGATATAATTCATGGGAGAATTAATTACTGCTTGCACATTATGAAAATATTTACAAATTAATTTTTAGATATAAATGATAAATTTTTAAACTTAAAGTGCTGTGAATTATTCTACTTTCCATTTTAGTATTGATGGGTATGTCCCTTTCCATCTTTCAGTTGTACTAAGAGAAACCTATTCAGGAATTAATAAAATATAATAAGTAGATGCAAGGAACACAAGCTAATGTGTTACATTAGTTACTAATTCAGGAAAGCGCTTAGACACACGGTTGCAGTTAATGCTGCAATTTTAATAAGATTTCATCATGTTCTTATTAAATCCAGTTGACTAAATTAAAACTGTAATTATATAATTGTTAATGTACATGACAAGATATTGGATGTACTTCATACAAGGCAGTTTCAACTTTTCCTCTCCATTTAAAAAATATTTATTTTTAATATTACTTTAAACTCACTTTTTGTAAATAAAATAAAATCATCTACCCAAATTATCATGTTGAAGACTAGCCTGCTTTAGGAAGAGCTATCCCCTACTGGTTCTTCCTGTTATATTTTAGAAAAGCTGAGTAGCTGCTTCTAATGAATGTATGTGAATGCAGAAATGTTAAAAATACATTTTTGAAATTACATCTTTACATTAACAATTATTTTTCTATAGACTGGATGGCATTTTGAACTTTGTTTAAAACAAACACACTGTTATTTCTTAAATACATTAATACAAAATCTGATAAAAAGATAATATTCTTTAAACTCAGTACACATTCCCATGACATATTGTGTCTAAGCTAATAAAATAGCCAAATTTAATTCATAGCATATGTATGTTATTTAATAGTGATAAATTTGGCCTGCTTTTTGCCGTTTTCAATGTCAGGCAAATGAATCTTTGTAAAAATTAACCATCCAATTTTGGTGATTTTTCCTCTACTAAAGCATACTGGAACGTTTTGTGTTTGGAAGCTGTCTGATTTTTCAGTGCTTTTATACAGGGAAATTAGTGACTCATGTTAGAAATAGATTTATTGGATATGCCGTAGTGGCAAATGAAGTGAATACTTTCCTTCCTGCTAACTGATGCTAATTTTTGTGAGTTGAAGAAAACAATACCTAGAGATGCTCAGTCTCTTCCCATTCTTCTGACACAGGTCTCCCCAAATGAGACTGCGTAAGACTTTTATCCATTCCTTTTGAAATCAACTCCCTAGACCTACTGGTCTTCAAATAGGAAGTAAAAATCCTGTAGTGACAAAGATCAGAAAAGGCCTCTGTGGAGGGATGAATAACCTCTTGAAGCAGGGAAAAACATCTGATATGCTGAAGGCAAGCAAAAATGCCTAAGGACCACCAGCCATAACATTTCCAGGGCCTGGAAGATAATGTCAAGTTCCATAATCAATTTGAAAGTTTGCTGAGTCAGATGTTAACTTATTTTCTGCACAGTTCAGGAAGAGAAACTTTAATTTAGGTGAGCAGAGGAAAATCAAACCCATTTGTTTATTTTCAATCTGAAAATAAATCTCTCTGATTTCATTCTCTCTGAAATTTAAATTCTGCTTTTCACCACACTAGTAAGATTACCATATTTTCATGTTTTATTAATCATACAAGGTTATTTTAATTTATGTGGAATTATTTACTTTCTGAATTAATTGCATGGTAGATGTTTAACGTGTACATAGCTGATATTAGCATCTTTATTATTGTTTAACACTTACAGTGCAGCAGAGCCACAAAATCTCCAGAAATGGTTGATGTCTCTTTTGCTTAGTGTATGAATATACACAGGGAGGAGGGACAACAGAAGCCTGTACACTAACACATCGCTTGTACTTTGATGTCTTCAGTCCTGAAGGAGTAATGGCTAAGCCAGATATGGGCTTGCACAGGAAGAGACATAGATATCAATGGAAGGATATTTCTAATTTGGGAAAGAGTTCTGCTCTTACTATGTATCAGTGATACTAAGTTATTGTCTCTTAAATGCCCTTACTAAGTTGCTTCTAGGAGCGAAGTCACATTGGCCAATATCAGCCTTTTCTGTGGAACACAGCTTCAAATTATGTTGTTTTTAGCTGAGTGTATTTTAGTATCAGGTGGTTTTAAATAAGAAGCATTTAATCTTGGTTAGTTTATAGCATGATTTCTATAACAGCATAATTATAGGAAATATATTTTCAGAAAAACCTTTAGAATATTCTGTTTTCTGATATGATTAGCCAAAAGGTTTAGTACAAGGTGGCTCCGAAAAGAAAAGAAAGAAAACAAAATAGTTGCTTTGCATAGGAATACAATAGGGAAACTAGACCAATGCCAATATCTATTCTAAGTTCCAACAACTGAAAACTGGGTTGTCTGCCCACATGTGAGGTAGCTAATTGCTGCTCACCTGCTGAACTTTCATAAAATGGATATCAGACCTGTAAAGGACATCTAACTCTAGTAAAAGGCATTTAAAAGTGTTTATGCTTCAGCTGCCTTAGTCAATGTTGGAAGGCAGAAGTCTTGGAAATCCTATCCACTTAACCAAAGTTAAGTTTCTGTAACTTAGTAATTAGGGTTAGTGTTTGTTTATTTTCTTTTTATTCATGGAAAAATGACAGCACTCTAAAAAACACTAACCCCTTACCGTAAACTTATATACAAAAAGCTAAAAGGTATCTCATAATATCATAAAAATTGGCATAATACAAAATATAGAGTGAAATAGTTTTAGCCTCCTACAAAACCCTTAAAATCTGATTAGCCTTCATTAAAATTAATTAAATACTATTAAATGCATTAATTGACAAACTTGATTCAATGTAGCTCTCTTTGACTTCAGTGTATTTTGAATCGGCTTCTGAGCAAGTTACAGTGTTAATCTAAATAATACTAACTCATCGCATGAAATCCTGACTCTTGAAATCAGTGGTAAATCTCCCATAGACTACATTCAGGTCAGAATATTTTTGAAACCATCTGCATCAAAGTAGTACTCAGCACACCTGTGGTAGAGGTGAGGCCCAAAGCTATCTTTCCAACAGTAACTCAAGTCCTGATATCACCTGGGGATTCAAACTACTTGAGTGAGTTTTAATTCTTGTCCCTGCTGCTGAAATGACAAAATAAGGACCAAGTAGGGCTGGAGTTGTCCTGCAAAAAGACAACCGTAAGTCTAAAGGTTTTTGGTTTTTTCTGAGTTCCAGATTTTCTGTGTATTGTTTGATTCCTCTGAATGCTTCCTTTACAGTCCTGAGGTTTACAAAACCCTCAGGTGGTTTGTTAAAATTCAGAATTGTAAGGTCAACAGACCATCAGTATTTTAACCTTGTTATTTGCCTCTTATTGTTGTGATATTTGTTTTAGCATGTTAGCAGGAGGTTTGCACTGTATCAGGAGACAGATAGATTCAAATACATAAACAAAGAACTCTCTCTGTGGCCAAGTGCAAGCCAGCTTTGTTCACATCAGCCCCCATTGTGTTGTGTTGTTCTGGATTTGTGGCTAAAACAGTGTCGATAGCACACCAGTGTTTTAGCTATTGTTAAAAGTGCTTGCACAACATTAAGGTTTTCTCTGTTTAGATTTGACTGTGTCCCAAGCAGTCAAAAAGTTTCCTTTCACTTCTGTGGTTTGTGTTCTAAAGCTTGTGTTTGGTTTTATTGGTTGGTTGAATTTGGGGGTTTTTTTGGTTTTTTTGTGGGTTTTTTGTTAGGTTTGTTTGGTGGTTGTTTCAGAATGGAATACACAAATTCATATTCTTTTGATATTAAGTAACCTGACTGATTAAATGGAAAGCTGGTTTCTGAGGATACTTAATAAAAAGCATAGGTAACTGGTGTACAAATATCTGCACATATAGGAAAGCTGGTCAGACAGCTTTTGCTGGATATGTTAGGAATTGTATTTTTGGATTGAATTTTTAGAAACCATTGGGTTTGGTTTTTTTCTTCACAGTTCAACAGCTGTATATTTGGCTGAATAATGTGTTGCAAGTATTAATTGAAACATATATGGCCAGGTCTGACAATGAGCAGCAATACATGTTGAACAACCTATGTAATGAGTTTTCATTCCATCATTCGGTCAGTTCTGGGAAGTGTGTTGTGAAGTAGTATGTTACTTTGGTTTAATTTTGTTTCTAATACTGTTTATTATCTGTGCATTTTATTATGTAATGTTTTGTAAACTGAAGTTCTCTAATAATTTGTCATACAAACATGAGTTTATTATATCAGATATTATTAACTTCACGTAATACTCTTGTATACATCTCCTTTTTTGAAGCAAATTGACAAGGGGAATAGGCGAGTAAGGGTTTGTGTGTGAGATGGAGAATTGGGGTGGAAGAGAATGGAGAATTACAGTAAGTGCCTTCTATAAGATGAAATCTTCAGTCTTGGCTCAAAAATTCCCTAATCCACTTGTACGTACTGGTTACCCTGCTGGGAGGCTACAGTCTGCAAGTCCATCCCTCAAGTAAGCCACAGGCCTGTACTGTGACCTTCTCAGCTAGTAAATAGGGAGCACTGAAGGGTAAAGATGTCATTATAGTGAATGAGAAAGTATATTAGGGATTAAAGGCTGCAACTGAAGATGCTTATTGGGTTGAAATTCCCAGCATTAAGAAAAGGACGGCTGGGTGTGCTAGATTAGAATTGCATACAGAAATGTAATATTTGGGTTAGTGGATCCCTAGATTTATTAGTGTTGCTGCTCCTAGGACTGCTTAATATGGGAAAAAGTACCTACTGGTCTAAAAGCTGCATTGGGATAAAAAGTATACAAGGAGCTGATGTTTCTGTTTGTTAGCCAGAAAAATCTATATATAAAAAACCAGTGTAACTAGTCAAAGTGGAAAAAGTCTTGTCATTTTCTATTTAAATAAGTTAATGTAAGCCACTTATTTTGAAAATGTTTGCATTACTATTGTTTTTTTCCTTTATGTAAAATTGGTGTAAATTTTTGAGATATTTGAAATATTTTCTAATGGGGTCAAAACAAAAGCTTGATTTTTTTTTTTCATTTTTTTTTTTCATTTTCTCTTGTTATTTGCTTAATTCAACATAAACTTGTGAATTTTATTGACTATAAACCACATTTTGGCAAACATATTATTCAACTCCCCAACTCTTTATGCCTAAGTTGAGCTTCATGGTCAAGTTCTTCCAGCATTATGAGGATTTACATTATTTTAATATGTACTAGTTCACACCATGTTGAACAATTACACAGCCTTAAACACAAGAATTAATAGCCTTTTTTCCTTTGTTTGGCTGGGTATTTCCAGACCTTTCTGGGGAAGAGTGGTATATGTTACTAAAGTACTCATTTCCAGATGTCTAATTCTTATGCCTGGCTTTTTCAGAAATTGGTGTTGCTTAAAGTCTGTTACAGCTGGAACTGATTAGAGTAATAAGGAGGATCTGATGTGCTGGGGAAATTCGCTTTGTCCTCAGAAACTGATTTGAACTTTCGACAGGCACTAATGACTTATACAAATGAACTGGAATTTTCCAGTTTGTTAGTAGGAAAGCAAACCAATTCTGTGATGCTTCCTTATTTGAAATGCTTTTCGAAGTTGCTTCTGTTGAATGAAAGAATTAAAATTCCTGATTGGTTTTGCATATAACTATGCCACAGATTTGCACCAGTGCAGACGTGCTGATTTTGCTGTATTAAATGTCTACTTTGGTAATTAATTCCAAGTGTGGTGTACCTGAGTAGCAAAACTCCCTAGTGTAGTTCATTCAACATTTTTTCCCTTCCAGCCAAATAGCTAGTTTGCAAATTTACAGTTCTGCAAGCATAACATCATGTAAATTGAATCTTTTTCAGTGGGACTTCCTTTAATTTCTCGTGGTTGATTGAGAGGGGTAAGCCAGCCAAGAGGTAGTGTCAATCTGACCTCTTACTGACTTCTCTTTCACTACAAACAGACAATTTTATCTCATCTTCTCAGACCTAGTTTAATGGCTTCTATTTGTGGCTAAATATTAATCCTAGGTCAAGCTCCTGAGGTAGCTTGATCTTGTGTAGAAGGCTTCTGAAGATGATCTTATTTAAGTGGAACCACAAAAATGTGTCTAGCGATTACCAGGAAATACTTAACAGCTGCTGCACTGGGGTATGCATGACATTAACCCACTACTGTGAGTGGAAATTCATGACTGTGGCAATTGGAAGATATTACTGGGGAAAAAAACACCTGTGATACAGAAGTCCTGGACTCTCAGGGTGAGGGAAGGTCTTCTGAGTATCTTGAAAATCTCACAGGGAGGCATCCACCCTTCATAAAAATTCTGCAGAAAGAGTCAAATATTTGAATCGTTGGCTTACTGTTCAGTATGCTTTTCTGTAAATAGCCCAAGCCCTGTTGTTTTTAACAAATTCATATTTAAAATGCTTTGTAGCCACTAGGACATGCTTTATAGTACTACAATATTCTTTTCATGATTGTTTTTATGTAGTCACTTCAATTAATTGTTAATATTTGACAAAAGCTGGATGTTTTAATTTTTTAAGATTTAACAAGTAAATAACATTGTGTAGACATATTCTCTGTGTATGCTATTACTATGTAAAACTATATCTTTTTTTTTAAGAAATCAATCTAGCTGTCCAAAAGTGAAACGTCAAGTGTAAAAGGTATGATGTAATAAAACCTTAAGATACCATTTACAATGACTGAAGCCTTAGATATAGATACTTTATGGCAGGATCAAAAACAGAGATTATCTTTAAAAACAAAAACAAACCAAAAAGCCAACATTAGAAAACAAATTTTTGTTAAGAGAATTATAAAAATGATAGTTTATTTCATTCAATGATAGGAAGCAGTACCATTTTATTTCTATATCAAATGATGTTATTTCAAACATATATCTGTGTGAATACCTGAAGTGCTTATGAGGTGGACATGTCAATTGACAGCTATTCTTACCATAATTCTTTTTACAAGCTTGTGAACTAAATACAGTAAAAATATAATCTCTGCACCTGTATTAAAAGAATTTCAGCTTTTCTCTAGGTGGAGAAACTTTACTGAAGTAGCTGTTACTGTATTGACCCTCCACCAAAACTATGGCGGTTTGGTGAACAAAACAAACTGGAAGAGATGAGTATAATTATGAGGGGAAAAAAATCTGGGGTTGCTGCCTTTAGGTCTAAAATATATTTTACTGAGAAAAATATTTTATTTTTCTAAAAATTAAGCCTTTAGTCTATTTCTGTGTTTAGGGGTTTCTGTGGTAAGGACTTGAGAGGACCAGGAATAAGCCTCCAGGCTTAGGAGATTTTCTGGATCTGGATGAATGTTAAACAATTTAGGACAGAAAAGAAAAAGCATCTTGGTGTGCCAGAGAGCCTAGCCTTTCCAAATAAAATTACGTTAAATTTATAAAATCTCTTAAAAATATCTGCAAACCATAATTAGTAGAATGGGCCTGAAAACGTTCATTAATGTCCCTGGGGATGTCCTCTCAACTCAGCGTGCCTTGAACCAGACTTAACATTTATCCCTGAAACATATCTGAGACAAAACTTTATATATTTTCCACTATGGTTTTGCCAGAGAAATCTATGTAGACTCAAAAGGCAACAGTAAAACAATAGAAGGTGTTGCCTGTTTCTGGCAGGAGCTTTCAGGCCAAAAGGGATGATGGAGTCTTGGTTACAGTGGGTGCAGATGGGTGAACCCCTGCATTTCCCAGCACTCACCAACTCCTAGTCCTCTGCCCATACTAGTGCTTAAGGGAGTTTATCACTTCCTTTAGATTCCCTCCTGAGCCTAATCCTTGCATCCTCAGTGTTCTAAACTGGGACACTGCAGGCTGAGGTTACATAAATTGCTGGTCTTGTATGTAAAATGATTCAAAGGCATGAATTATATGACAATTTTGCTGAATCTTCTGTAGAGTTTTGAGGCATAAATACAGGAAAGGTTCCTTTCCTTTACTTGTCTCTGTTGAACATTTTAATAATTTAAGGAAGAATCTCAGTGGAACTGGTGAATTAGACTCCTGTGAATTTGAGGCTGTTGTATTCTTATAGATATGAAATGTGATTTGTGCTTAGCAGGTTCTGAAATTGTAATTTTCTAAAATTAAATAAGATTATTATATTATTTCAATTTTCTCTCTCCATAAACTAAGACTAGTAAATTCAGCAGTCTTGATACCCTTTTAAGTGTGCCTCCAGAAAGACAAAACTCTTAAATTTAAAAAACAATATCTTCAGTGCTTCCCAGATAGAAACAGGTAAAAGACATCCTCTCTGACAAGGGTTTGGATTTGGGTCTGAAAAATTGCATTTCAGCAACATAAAAAAGTAAATAGTCCAATACTTGTATTCTCCTACAGAGTAACATAACAATATAAAACTTTCATGTCTCAATTCTTTTCTCTCAAGGAAAAAAAGAAACAAATGTTGAACAGATGGTTTATGTTTTATGTTGCTAGCATGTCAGAATTGCGCACCAGAATATGGAAGTATTTCAGAGTATTTTCCTAATTAAGTATGTAAACAAAGCTCAGCTGTTTTTTAGAGTAGTTTTAAATTACACAGGTTTTAAGTAACTTATTGTATTGTTTCTGCTTCCTTATATAATTAGTAACATCTAAAAGAGCTTAGTATAGTTTATACATTAGAAGTGGAGGAAATTCTACCAGAATATCAAAAACCTGAATCTATGCCCAAATGTAAATGTCTTAATCTTCAACTGAATTACTATTCCTACCCTGTGACTTGTGGTTAGCTTAAATTCCTGTACTACAGCATTACAAGCAAAAAGCTGGAACCTGCAGGGGAGAGTAAGCTCTGTATCAAAAATAGTGTGGCCAGCAGGACTAGTGATTGTCCCTCTGTACTCAACAACGGTGAGGCTGCCCCTTCAATACTGTGTTCATTTTGGGCTCCTCACCACAAGAAGGACATTGAGGTGCTGGAGCGAGTCCAGAGAAAGGCAACTAAGCTGGTGAAGGGCCTGGAGCACAGGTCTGATGAGGGGCGGATGAGGGAGCTGGGGTTGTTTATCCTGAAGAAAAGGAGGCTGAGGGGAGACCTTATCGCTCTCTACAGTTACTTGAAGGAGGTTGGAGCGCGGTTGGTGTTGGTCTCTTCTACCAAGTAACAAGCAATAGAACAAGAGGAACTGGCCTCAGGTTGTGCCAGGGGAGGTTTAGATTGGATATTAGGAAAAATTTCTTCACTCAAAACATTGTCAGGCACTGGAACAGGCTGCCCAGGGAAGTGCGGTAGTTGTCATCTCTGGAGGTGTTTAAAACTCATAGTTTTGCTGCTTAGGGACATGGTTTAGTGGTGGACTTGGCAGTGCTGGGTTAATGGTCGGACTTGGTGATCATAAAGGTCTTTTCCAACCAAAATGGTTCTGTGATTCTATGAACTCAATCATGTTGGCCAGCTACACAGACCATTGCAGGTGCCATTGTAGACATTGATTCTGTAGGTCAGCAGGTGAGTTTTAAGCATTAATTCTCTCACAATAATATGTACAAGACAGCAAGGGTAGCATTTAAAGGCCACTCAGTATCTGTCTTCAAAAGTAAATTGGAGACTTAACCAATTCTGTCTCAGGGAATTCAAATAAAAGCAGTCCCCTAGGCACAGAAGTCTGCCTTAAAGGTAGCAAGTAACAGACATAACTAGGTCTCATTTGCAAGGAGCTGGACAGCTTCTTTCTCAGCATCATTTATTTGGCTCTGCTTAAATTCAAAATGCTGCCTGAACCAATACTGCTGATACAGTAACTAGCAGAATGGTCTCCACAGGCAGGTTTTCCTCACCATTGCTGATATAACATAAATAGTAATGATGATCCTAAATGAAAACACAATTAGTGAACTATATAATGCCTTTCTGTTATGTGCAATATATCAGAGCGCTGCAGAACTAGTAGGAAGGGCTGTGTGCATAAATTTGTCTTGCTTACCTTCACACATTAATGCTTCTTATCGAGCTACTGCAGAGGCCAAAGAAACAGAGAAAGTAAAGAAGTTGTATAATCTCTTGCACAGTTAAGAAAACAAAGCGCAAAAGGACCAATAAACAAAACCCAGTGATACTGCCCTGTTACTTGATTCAAGCGCAACTGGGAAAGCTTGTCATTGTAACCTGCATTTCTCATATGAAAGAGACTGATGAGTTAGGGGGATAAATATAGTGCAAAGCAAGTTTTAATACTGCTTTGGGGTTGCTTAGCCTTATGAGCCTGTCCTTTGGACCTGCCTCCATTCTCAGTAATCCAAAAGATGCGAGAAACCACAATAGCACCTCTGCTTTGTGGTATTCCCTTTCTTCTTCAGCATCCCACATCTTCCTGTTATTCAAGGGCTGCTGTTGAGAACCTGGCCCTTAAATTGTCATGCATCTTGACACCATTTCTTTGGTGGAAATGTTAATATAAGCTGTTTGTGCTTAGTTTCTCTGCTGCTTTTCACAGCTGTCTTGTATAACTATTCATGGGGTGCCATTTCATGACTGACATGAGGTTTTGGTATGTTAGTCTAAGACATGTTGCTATAGCACTGTGGTGACCCCTCAAGACAAAGCTGAAATTTTTAGAGATAATTTAATTAATAAGACACTGCACTGTGAAAATTTCTTGAAGAAAAAAAGACCTGATAGAAGTTTTGAGAATAATTTGCCTTGAAGGAGACAAAAAGAACCTGAAAACACAGAATTAAAAATGCTCTGACCAGATGAATTTTTCATAATATAGACATGCTTTTAGCAAAAGATTCTTGCCTTGCAAACGGAAAGAAAAATAGAGGGTTACAAACCACATCATAGGATGTTTCATACGACTTCAGGAGCTATGTAAGTTATCTGATTTAAAAACAGAGCTTAAAACTTCTGCCTTCCTTAAATGGGTGGGTAGCCAGACAAAAAACTGTTACCAGATCAGTTACCAGAATTCCATTAACTAGAATTGACTTATAATTTTATTATCCAACATGATAACTTTTCTTCTGGAGACATATCATTCTCTATTAAACTTGTAGAAGTCCATATAATAAAGATATATTTTTGAATGTGTACAGGTGCATTAAAAGAAAGCAAACACATATTCATGGTGCTCAGATCACTTGACAGCACTGAAATTCCAGTGCAGTAATTTTTAATTTTTTAAAATATTTTTCTCTCTGCTTAAACACCTTCTCAAGTGATGTTGATTCTGCAAGTGGAATTCTGCTGTTAGTGGCAAGGTTTCTAAATTGGGATAATCAAAACAGGAAAAAGCAGTAATCCTATCTTAGTCCCACCTTTCAGCTGAGAACCCAGTCCACCAAATAAGCCTACTCTTACACTGTTAAGTACCACAACCTTTCAAAGGATAATGATAACACATTGTCGTATTTGTAATACAAAAATCACTTCATCTGATGCTGTAATCTTCAGGGTGGAAAACTGCGGCTCTTTAATAGCACACAGAAACATTATACAACAATTTTTGTACAGGAAATGAAAAGCAAAGTCTTATCCAGATAAAACTGCAGGGAAAATATAGATAGGCAGAAGAAAATTATCACTTGTGATTGAATTTGGCAGGGACAGTGAGGATAACTCTACCCTTGTGAAGAGTGCTATGGGATCTTTAATGATCAGTCACAAAGGGACTGAGTTGGCTGTGTTGTTCAATTACTGTACAAATAGACTCATGGAAGATTACAGCAATCAAATATACTTCTCTTTTTAATTTTACTAATTTATCTAGTCTCCTACCATGAGTTCCTATGGTCACAAATCAAAAGTTTTACTGGGGGGGGAAAGTATTCTTTTTGTTATCATTCATAAACTAAGTTTTGTGAATGTTAATTCTGTGCCTCTGACAGCAGTGCAAGAGGAAGCCCATATTTATTTTTTATTTTTTTAGTTTATCACTCAATAGTGACTGTTTCCCCATAGAGCCAAAAAAAACAATCTCTGCTCAAAATGTCCATGCAGACAGAAGAATGTATTGTGTGTCTTATAGTTAATATGTCTATCTGATGAAAAAAAATCAATACATTTGTCTTAAAAAGGGTTACTGCAAGAGGAGAAAGCAGTTTATCTCTGTCTGATTGATGAAACTGCATCAAAGTCAGTTAACCACCATTACGTTCCGTATTTATCCTAGTCACGCTTCAGACTGCTGGAGTTCAGTGTTCAGGCATTACTCCCATTGTAGTATAAGCCAAAGTTGAGAACACTTGGAAAATTCAGATAATTGGAAAGATTTGGTGGTTTTGGTTTTTTTAAAATAAATTTCAAGTGTTAATATTATCTGCAACTAGCCAATTTACCAAATAAAAATGAGAACTGAACAAGGCTTGTGATAACTGTTTTTATACAATTTCAGACATTACGCTATTCCCTTTACAGATTTACACAGTGATGTTTCTGCCCAACAAGGATGTTAGCCAAGCTGTTATGTATGTCACTAAAGAGATGGAATGGCAGCGCTGTGTAGAGGAGTCATCTCTCTCGCAGCTATCCAGTGTAATGAGACTTTTGTGTTCTGTCGACACCAAATATTTTTTACTGCAAAATAAATATAAAAAGAGAAAGCTAAACAGGGAAATAGACTATGGTTGGTGAAGGGTAATGCACTATTTGCTTGTTAGTTAGGAAGTTGCTGAGCTTTTAAAAGTTGATGCAAGCCAATTAAAATCAACAGAAACACCCCCACTAATTTGTTCTATAGAATGAACTGACATACAACCAGACCTAGACAAAATCCATTTGCCTTCAAACTCTATCGAAAAAAAATTATGAATGGAAAATATCCTGGAATTGTCAGCTTTCTTCCCTCCTGATGCTTCTTTGAGAGTTCTTTTCCCAGAAGATTTTGCACTAATCCTTTTCTTGCTTTTATGCTCCTGATATCATCTCCCAAGAAAATCTGTAGTCTGAGCAGGACTAATGTTATTTAAGAAACCACTCCATACTGATTAGGACTGCTAATCTCCAGTTTAGTGTCTCTTGATACCATGAAACTTCAGATCAGCCTTTGAATAATCAAAACTGAAGGCTTTTGGTACAGAAGATAGTGTAAGTTACAGAAATACAGGGGGAGCAAATTGTCAGCTTGAGTAATTTGTCATAATTCATCTGATATCAATTAGATATTATGCATGTTAAAGATCTACTCCCACACTTGCTGTTTATTTTTTGTGATCTACTATGCAGTAATACATTCGAAAGTATTTCTTTTCTTCTTAATCTGTGTCTTTAAGTTGTTTGTTTTTTCTCCTCTGGCCTCCATCCTAATGCTTCTGCTTCTCCAGTCAGACCCAGAAAATGCCTTAATTCACTGTTTTCCTTTCTTTCACGCTGTGTAGCTTTTGGTATTGTTGAGAGAAACTACTATATAGAGTAATGTGAGATGGAGTGTTATATAAGAAACTGCTTTTTAAAAATAAGTCCTTGTAATGTACAAAGTAGTGCTAAATGGGAAATAGCTAATGGCAATGACAATGACAGGAATCATAAGCATAAAGGAGGAGAGAAAAGCAAGGAAAGCAAAAATTAGCTCACAAATTTGAAAGCCTCCCTAGTCTAGTATGAGCCAGCCAAATGTAAAATTACATCAGAAATGATCATTGTAAACATTGTTTTTAATTAGCAATAGACACATTAGTTGTGATGATGCATGTGTTTATCCCTCGACAAAATAGGTAAATTGTAAATTCCATTCATGTTTCTCATCTTCACAGTTCTATTTTTCTAATGCATGAATAAGCTACCTTCTAATTTATTATAGTTATGTTAACAAATAGCTATTAGACTACAGTGAATCTATTTGTTAGCCAGAGCTGATATATTATTTAGAGATTGTAATAACCATAAACATTTTCATTATTATCAATCTCAGTAGACACAGATCTGCAGAGAGATGAATGCAGTTTGTACAAAACCTTAAAGCCTGTAAATGTTAGAGCTGACTGCTATAGTTCGAGCTGTTGTAGATCCACAGCCCTTCAGTGAGGCCTGCTTCTTGATGATGATGTGGAAGTGTTGATCTACTTGAGGGTAAGAAGGCTCTGCAGAGAGATTTGGACAGGCTGGATCAATGGGCAGAGGCCAACAGGATGAAGTTCGATAATGCCAAGTGCTGGGTCCTGCACTTGGGTCACAACAACCCCAGGCACTGATACAGGCTTGGGGAAGAGTGACTGGAAAGCTGCACAGCAGAAAGGGACTTTGGGGTGCTGGTTGACAGTCAGCTGGGTATGAGCCAGCAGTGTGCCCAGGTGGCCAAGAAGGCCAATGACATCTTGCTCTGCATCAAGAATAATGTGGCCAGCAGGAATAGGGCAGTGATTGTCCCGCTGTACTCAGCACTGGTGAGGCTGCACCTCAAGTGCTGTGTTCAGTTTTGGGCCCCTCACTTCAGAAAAGACATTGAGGTGCTGGAGCATGTCCAGAGAAGGGCAACAAAGCTGGTGAAGGGACCGGAAAACATGTCTGATGGGGAACAACTGAGGGAGCTGGGGTTGTTCAGTATAGAGAAGAAGCAGCTCGGGGGGACCTCATCGCTCTTTACAACTACCTGTAGTGAGGTGGGGGTCGGTCTGTTCTGCCGTGCCCATAGTAAAAAGACGAGAGGAAACGGCTTTAAATTGCAGCAGGGGAGATTCAGATTAGACATTAGGAAAATTTTTTTCACTGCGTGATCAGGTATTGGAATAGATTGTCCAGGAAGGTGATGGAGTTGCTGTCCCTGGAGGTGTTGAAGAGGTGTCTGGATGTGGCGCAGGGTTATATGATTTAGTAGTGATGTGGGTAGGCGGTTGGACTGGATGGTCTTGAAGGTCTCTTCCAACCTTGATGATTCAATGATTCTAGGTTTCTAAATCACACCAGTGTTGCAGAGTGAGCTCCACTTCAGAGAGAGCAGGCAGCCATCTGCTATTTTCTCTGAATAGAACAGACTGTCCTTACTGCTCACCAAAAGCCTGGCAACCAATATATCCTATGAAGCATGTGGTATCATCCCTTTTAGGCTGACAGATCAGAGCATGCCTTTTCTTATTGTCAACACTGTCACTACAAGACATCATGATCTACACTCAAGCATGCTGTTGCTGATATACAACTATACGTGCATGGTCTAAAACTAAAAGACAATTGCGATGATCTCTGTCATGGGAATAGCTAAAGGCTGTGTCCATTCTTTTTTAGATATTAAGTAACTTTGGTCTTTAGCAGTGGTCCAAATCTGTCAGGTTCAGATCATATATATAGTACTGGTAACTTGAGGCATCTGACTGTACTAAGTAGCTAGTATTTATCCTGCTTCTTAGCATGCTGGTCTCACACCTCAGAGTTCAAAAACCCTATTACACAGGGTAACAGTCTGAAATGGGACTCCTTCACTCCTCTTACTGAAGTTCCATTATGAAATGATTAATGAGAGAAGCAGAACAATGGAGCAGATTCTTTTACCAAATGGTCATGGGACTTCTAAGGCAGTAGATTTCAGTCCTTGCTCTAGTTTACTCTATCCAAGTATAAGGCAACTTTTATTGGGTTCAGTTTGTTTTCCCCTTTCCTGCCCTATGTATTTTAAACATGACTAAAAAAAAAATCACGATTTGCTCAAAGAATCAGGAAAAGATGATTTGTAAGATGATGATTCATGTTCAGGTCTGCCAGCTGACAAGACTTTCACCAGTGATAGACAATGATTCCAACACCTCCTCCACAGCACATTCGGAAAATTAGCAGGACTGGGGGGCTAATACTCTGCAGTTTAAGACATAGGATAGGTGTAAGACAGAATATATTTAATCTAAAAGTGGGATGAGTGGAGATGTGCAGTAGGAGGGAGGAAAGGTCAAAAATTGTGAGATGGAAAACTTGATTGAAGGATGCAATATGTAGGAGGTAGATGAGTGAGGAGTAGGGAGGGGAGTGGGGAGAAGAGGCAAGAAGTAATCTCCATGCACTAAAATACACGCATGCAAAAATCGGAGGTCATCTTATATTCAGAGTCATTCTATTTTTAGGGAATTCAGTATTTAATAGAAAATGCAATTTGAGATACAAATTCTTATTCATCCTTTTGAAATCTTCTTTCCCTGTAGATATTGAATTCCTCTCACAGTAACTGCCAGGCTTCTGTTCCTGCACAGGAAATGTGTATGAGGATTTCATCTGTCAGATGATATATTTGGGGATAGGATAAGGTCAGAGTACGAAGAGAAGACGTAGATTTCATATACTGAATAAGAAATGCAAATAAAGATTTAGAAACAATAAAATAACTTGAAGTTATTGCAGACACATTTCATAATGTGTATTGACACAGTAAATATTGCATTGTATTAGAGCGAGAAGGTTCAGTGTGGCTCTCGCAACAACAAGTATTCCCAGAGATGATCAAAGGAATAAAAAAATTAACACTGGTTCTTAAAGAGCTGTTAAATTTCTCAGAGCTGTAGTCTCACTAGTGAAATTCTCTTAGCCTAAGAAGTAGCGCCTTAGAGTGGGAAATAGTATCTCCTGCACAGCTATTTGCACAGCCATTGCATCCTGTGATTCCTGTATATTTCTTTCTCAGCTGCTTGCTGTCCTTCCTCCCTTCCTCCACATATATAGATATCTATTTCGACTATGGTTAAGATATCAGTTTAAGTTTAATTTATGAGTTGATTAAGATACGATTTTAACATTATATGTACTTATGTGATCACCAGGATATTAAGATCATTGTCTAAATAAAGCCTCTAATATAAATTCTTAGTAATTCCACTTAACAAAAAACCCACAGATTTTATGTCATGAAGGCTGCAGTGGTGGGGGTGGTGTGGTGTCACAGATCAGAGCACAGTAACTCTTTACTGCAAATGCTTCCCTATCAGGATCAATTATATATCTGCAGAGCCTCATGTGGCTGTTCAACAACTGATGAATGTACACTGGGCCTCCTCCAAAACACCTTATTATTGATCTGGAACAAATGTGCAGAAAGATATCCTACCATTTAACAAAGTGAAGCCATCCTGGTTTAGTACATGTATCGCTATGCTAACCTTGTTTTCTTGGCTGTTTTTAATCTTCTAGCTCCATCACACTGTTAACTATCTCTCATTTATCCATATTAGTAGAAGATAATATGAAATCCATGTAAATTAGACTGCAGGAGCCTAATTTAGTATATTTACAGAAAACTCGTGGACGAATTTTTGTCAATAGGACAGGCTCTTTGCCAGTGCCCTGGTTTTGAGCAAGACCTGCTTGGTGAGGTGTGTGCCCCATGTTACAGATTTGAGGATGCTGCTCTGCATCAGGTATACTGACATGTGGTGGCACTAGGAAAATTTCCCTAGGATATTTGAGGGTTGACTGTAGCTTGCACTTACCTACTTCTTCCTCTCATGAATGTGACTTTCTTGAAAAGCATTGTTTTTCAGTGCCTGTTATCCTTGCTTGAAAACCCCTTGGAATGGGAAAAAGGACGTAATTCTGTCAGGTTTTCTCTCTGGACCTCCTTCTACGTATTACACGTACTGGACTTCTGGTACTGGGGTGAGCTCTGTGCTAACTGTAATTGGAAAGAATAGACACAGCATTTAGAGAAAATGTCTTTACTTTCTAAGCAGGATACCAGACCATTCAGGTTAAATTTACTAGTGTAAAGATGTAAGCAAGGTCAGAATTCAATTTCCCTGTTTGTTTGGGTTTTTGAGTGGGGAGTATCTTGAGGATTTTTCGGTTTTGTTGTTTTGTTTTGGGTTGGAGTTTGTTGTTGAGTTTTGTATTGTTTTCCTGAATAGATCTGACTCTCTGATGCTCTTTGCCTTGTAATTTTCTTATTCTGAGTTTGTGCTGCCTACCGGTGATGCATTAGTCTTGGGGCTTGAAATTATTTATTTTTTCCCCCTTCTGCTATCAACAGATTAAATATTAATACACAGTGAAGAATCAGTCCTTTTGATCTTAGATGTTCTTTTTATTGTTTTTTTTTTTAGATTAACTTTTCATGTTAAGAAACCATTTCATTTTTGCAAAGAAAGCATAATGAAATATTACATAAAAAGCTAGTGTTTTTCTCCTCCTTTACAAAGCATGATGGTAAAGAATCAATAGCCCTTTGCCATGTAGCAGGTGCTTATTTTATGGTTGCCTAAAAATGTCCACATAGTTTCATTTTCTTTCAGGACTGACAAGTTCCACATAATCCCTTCATTTTGGAAGAGAAATTCAGAATATGAATTCCTCTTAAAAGACTCCCAGTGCTGTGAGCCCCCTTGCTTCCCCTTTGTGGCCTTGGTCTGCATACCATTCTCTAACAGTAACTATAAACACCAGTTCTATTGGCAGACACTGAGTGAAAACCACACAGTCGATTTCAGCAAGTGCAGCTACTTAGAAGAGACTTCACTGAAAAGTAAAATTACTAAAAGAAAATTAGTTCTATCCTGGCTCAAACCAGGGAAATTTTAAGGCTCTGGAAGCTGGAAAACTGAAGTATTGACTGTAGGTGCCCAGAGGCTGCAGGTGCCTCTGTGAGGAGGGGCTGGGGCTGCCCTATGCCGCACAGAGCCGGTTCCACCCAGCTCCAACCACTCCACTGCAGGGCATGGCTGGGCCCTGCAGCCACCTTGGTGGTACCTCAGGGAAAGCCTGGGTCAGGAAGGGCAAAACAGTGCCCAGTGTCGAGGGGGAAAGTGTGAGAAACAGCCCCGGAAGCATTGAGATGAGAGCAGGAGGAGGGGGAGGAGGTGGTCCAGGCACCGGAGCAGGGATTCCCCTGTAGCCCTGGAGACATCCATGGTGGATCAAGCATTTCCCTGGAGCCTGTAGCGATGACCATAATGGTGCAGATGTCCACACTGCAGCCCGTGGAGGAGTCCAGGCTGGAGCAGGTGGATGTGTCCTGAAGGAAGCTGCAGACCATAGGGAGCCTATGTGACGGGTAAGGGGAACCCACCACAGGAGAGATGTCTTGGAAGCATCTTTATGCATCTTAGTTGCATGATACTGTAACTCTATTTTGCTATTCTATTACTGTGCTTCAATGCAATTAATGGCATTAAATTGGCCAAATTACACAGGAATTATTTGGGTACAGAGAATTGATTGTTTGGGTCATAAAAGAGGGAGTTCAGTCTCAAACCAAGATGCGATAACTTCCTACATACATGAAAATGTTAATACATAAGTACTTTCGGAGGCTATGAACCACTGCATAAACTGTTCCTTTTCAGGCTCTTTTTGCTGATGAAATGTTGCCTGTCTGCACTGTATCTCTCTCTGTTCCTATTTCAGCCAAGAAATTCTTTCTACAGATGCAGAAAACCAGGACATAACGTACCTAGCAAAATAGGAAAATTATGACATTTTCATGGTATAGGACAAAGATGTTCTAATTATACTCTAAACAATTCTCTCTCTCAAAAAAAAACCCCTAAACCTAGTCATTTCTTGTTGCACAACATACAGTTTATGAGATCATTCAGTACTTTGTACATGCACTGACTAACGGTTCTACTTAAAAGCATATATGTTAACGAGGATAGCAAAAAAGCCTGATCTATGACTTTGTATCAGTAAGCAGCTGGCCTCATATAGAGTGTTTTATCAAATTCTATATGATCTAATAGTAGGAAAATGTTACAAAAATGAACTTAATCAAGCAAAACAGTGACCTCTTACATGTCCAAAACCCATTAAGGGAACACTAAAAAAGGCAGAGAAAGTATCAGGGAAGTAACCTAGTGATTCAGGTATCAGACAGATGTTTCAGGTTTGGTTGGGGTATGTATATTTATACACACACATACACACATTTATATGTGTGTATATATATAGTGACTATGCTCTTAAAGACAGCAGAACTACAAGCCAAGGGAAATTTATTATGTGAAGAGAATGCAATATAGTAACAAGGCACACAAAAAATGAGTTGCTGGATTTGTTTCTGAAAAACAAATTAACTGTATATAGTCAGTATAGCTGTAGCTGTTATACTAAATTTGTGCATAATTCTGTTAGCTTCAGTTTAGCTATAAGATTGAACTGGCACATATAGTGCAGATAACTGTAAGGCGGTGCACATAGGGAAAGATGATCATAACTTCATATATAAAATGTTGAGCTCTGAGTTGACTTTTGTCTCTCAAGAGAAAAGTTTTGGGGCTATGATAGAAAATTCCACAAAAACATCATCTCAGACGTCATCATTCAAAACCACAGATATCATTAAATAAATTATTGGAAAAGAACTAGAGGCAAGGTAGAAAATATAATTAGCTTTCTATATGAGTTGATGGTTTGCTTCCATATTGAATACTGGAGGAGGTTCTGGTCTCACTATCTCAAAAAAAAAGATATAGCAGAATCATAAGAGTAATTTGGGTTGGAAAGGCCCTCTAGAGGTCTCTAGTCCAATCCCCTGTTCGAAGAAGGTCTAAGGGACCTGAGGTTGCTCAGGGACTTTCCCAGTTTAGTCCTGACTGCCTCCAAAGATGGAAATACAACAAATTTTCTGGGAAACCTGATCTAGTTAGACTCAGTTTAAGCAAAGAGGGCAGACTACTAGGCTCCTTTCAACTCAAATTACTCTGTGACTCTAGAAGGTCCAGTGAAAGACAGGAAAGATGAGCAATTCCATAAAGAAATGCTTGGATGAGCTGTGACTCTTCAGCCCAGCAAAGGGATATGATACTTGTCTACAAAGTAATTATTGGCATGGAGAAGTTAGTGCAATTTTTGCTCACATTTTCTCCCAATATAGCAAATGGAGACAACCAGATTCAAAAGGAAAAAGAGAAGATTCCCCATGGAATGAGCAATAGATTTGTGAATTTGACAAAGTCATTCATTTATGAGGGCTCAGGAGGAGATTGGACAAATGCCTGGAAGCAAAATGGTTTAGACAAACTGAAATAAACTCAGTGGAAGAGTAGATGTGATCAGAGGCTGAGAAAGTATTAGCTGGGGGAGGACATTGCTTATACTTCCCAGTTCTTTTTGTTCCCTAGATGTCTCCTTGTGGCCACTCTGTGATATTATTATTGGGATTTTAAGTATTTTATTGTTGGAAATAGAAAATCAATCTCCAAGCTTGCATATTCCCCAGGGAATGTATTATACATGTAGTATGTGTACATGAATTAAGAGCTTCATTCTTCCTTGTCCCAGAAAACAATTAAAAAGAAAAAAAAAGCTTTACATAAAGTGCCTTGTGTCAGACACAGAAAGTGGCAACTGGCACACTGTAGAACAAATCAGTGCTCAGAGTACTGAAAACAAAAGCATACAAAAAAAAAGGCATGAAAAGAGTGAAGAGGGACTCTGAGATATGATCTTGTTGCACCAATTGTGTAATAGATAAACATTGTACGTTTCTTTTTTTTCTTAGGAGCACGGAGTCAGGGAGGACTTGTTAGGTTGCTTGTTAGCATGTAAGGTAGTAGAACCACTATCCTTTATAGATATGTAGGAAATAATTTTATTGATTTTAATGAAAACAGAGTCAGACCCTGCAATTGGCAGAAAAACTTCATACTGTAAAAACAGAATTTCTAGATTTTCCTCCCGGATTATTTTTTTCCTAGCTATGGTTTGTTTTAATTCTCAACCTGTAGTGAGATTCTGCTTGATGCATTAAGTTAACTGTAGGGTTGGCATTTTTTAAATCTCTCTGTCTTTGCATAACATGAAATTTTGTAATAAAGTGTTTAAAGCTCTTGTAGCTTAGGTGTGGTGTACTAACAACAAACTGCAGATGATTAAACCTGAGTGATTTAATATTCACATTAACTTAAAAGAATACCTTAGTAATCTCAAGAACAAAAAAAAAATTATGATTTTCAGTTACTCTAGTTAATCATACTGGTTATCATTACTGTTGAACTCAGAAAATAAGTAGTTCTTTTGTTCTTAATATTTTACATGCAGAATTTAAATAACTGAATGCAGCAAAATTATTTTATGAAGTGTAAGATAATTGAAGGGTTAAAAGAATTCTGCAGGATTCATACCCAGCCACATCTCATCAGACTAGACTATTGTGTATATTTTGATGCACGTTTTAAAGTAGATGTCCTTAGATTTTTGAGAACACACTAATTCTATTCTTCTTGTCAGACACAAGCTACTTTTTGGGCTGTGTCTCCCTCCAGAGGCACTTCTGTAAGAATGTGTGCCCATTTTTTGATTTTATGAAGCTAAATGAAAACAGAAAAAATATGTCTAGCCTACAGTGTAAGAGATAATTATTTATCCAGCATAATACTGTATTAATGTGCTGAGGACTTTTTGAGCATGTTTACTTCCTTTTGGAAGGAAAGTTGGAAAAGAAAAATGGAACGTCAGGAAAAGATACCCTGCAATTAAAGGAATAGAATAAGGTACTGTTTGTGGTAAGGATGCAATAAAATATTTCTTTGTTATCTATGGAGATATTAGTTTACAAAACTCCATACAAAACCAGTATAGAGTATAGTACTCTTTAAGCAGACAAGAATACTTCCTTTTATTCTGTTCCTAACACTGTGATCCCAAACACAGCAAAGACAAGAGGGATCATGGATCCACTGATGAAGAGTGAGAAATTAGTGAAGGATCAGGAGTCCAGGATCCCCCAGGCACAACTGGCTTGGGGCTTGGAAAATGTTAAGCAGCTTGTTCTCAGATTGAGGAGGAAGATTTCAGTGGGGAAGATTTCACAGTTACTGTCGCACCACCTTGCTGGGACAGCAGAGTTACTCTTTGATGTCAAGATTATTGCAGAAATTTGCAGGTTACGAAATTGAAGTTTAGCTAAATGTCATTAAAATCAAGGTGAGGCGAGGATAAAGGTTGTTCTTTCATTCAAGTCCCTTCCGATTAAATTCTGTGGTGATTCTTACTCTTCCAGACATATATCTCTGCCTACTGAATATAAACACATGTTACATTTTTAGGGTTCCTTATTCTAATGACAAGTGAGAAACCCGTGTTCCTTACGGAAGGAGTGGGAAAAGGAAATAAGGAGGCAAGGAAGAAACTAGGTGATGTACACCAATGTACAGCCTGAAGGTGTATAACTAATCCTGATCTCATCCTCAGTGATTTTAAAGCACCTGTACAAAATGCTTCCTCTGACTTCCTGAAGCTTATTCCTTAATTTTTACACAACTCATCAAATGCTCATACTCTGACTACTCCTGCCCTTTATAGAGAACCCACTTTTTTGCATTTGTTTACTAGTTAATCAAGCCTCCCACATTTTGAAGAAGAAATTTCCTCTTAAGTCTTAAATAGCCTTCACTTATTCTGTTTGTATGGTTTCTTTTTGCTGTGTTTCTGTGACATAATCTAAAATAATAAAACTAATTCCATTACCTCAGTTATTCCATATTGAAGGGGGAAAAAACAGCAACAAAAAAAACCCCCAGAACCAAAATAAACCCCACACCACCAAATGTCTTTTGACTGAAGCATCAATCTTTGTTTCACCCACTGTGATCAGCTGGCCTCCAAATCCCCTTCAAGGATTGCCTGTTCTGTATCTAGGGTAGGGCTTAGCCAGAGAAAGAGCTTGGAAATTCCTGGTTTAGTTTGAACAAAGTTCGGACTCGGTGTGGGATGTGTTTAATTTTGTTTTATGTAAGAGCTAGAAGCTGTGCATGAATATACGCCACTTGAGGGTGAAATGCTTAAGACCTGAGTGTTCTCTGTGGCACAGACTCACTGTGTGCCCCTTGTACAAATTGCATAATCTCTGTCTCTTCAGTACTTGATTTTGAAATAGTCACAGCCTGGCAAGAGAGTGTTAAAGGACATCCACTGGGTCAAAAAAATGTGTTAGATCTGTGAATTCAGAGCATAAACAGCAACAGGTTACTTTGAGGAAGGAAAAAGTTGGTCTGCTCAACAGCAAAAGGCAAGTCTCCTCCCCAACACCCACCTCTTTCCCCACATGAAAGGCACCTCACAACAAGAGAAATTGCAAAAAAACCTAGAATTGGCAATCCTGTTGAAGAGAAATAGTCTGATGAGTTCTTGCAGATAAATGGCATGGTTTCAAAGATGAAAGGAAGAAGACGGTAGTAGGATGTGACTAAGTGGCTCAGATATAAATGAACCCTAATTTGGATTTGAATATGTTGCTGCTTCCAGGCCCCATGGCGATTGTTTTCTGCTACTGAGAATCCATCCTGCCTAGGAGTATTGTACATCCTGTCTAGTTTTATTGTGCTGCAATTGCATGTCTTAGAAGGGCAAGTAGGTGCATCTGTTTTATATTTATTTACATGTTCACTTTCTAAAGTGTCCACCTCTGTTTACGAAAACATCAGTAGAAATTTTTGAATGCATACCTTAGATTCAGCAATGTGGATACAGTTGTTTCCTTCAGCAAATGGTTGGAAAACCATAGTTTTCAGCTGAAGTTATATCTAATGACTTAAGGAAACATGTTCATATGCATATTCTGCTTGGACATGGAAGGACTTGGCAGTCGCATCGTGGGTATATCTTGTTAAATATTTGCTGTCACAGTTGGTGTCACTAGCTGAAGTTTAAAAGCAAGTCTTTCCTGTTCTAAATATTCCTTTAGCTCCTGACTTGGTGATGACATTTTTGTCTTGTTTTCCCTCTTTCTCCCTCTCTCTTCTCTACAGCAATGTATCACTGCATCAAACAGCTCATCACAGCTGTCACTCTAAGAACTTCTAGGAACTGTGAAGTTTTGATGTCTCAGCAAATCAGACAGTACTTTCAATTTAGTACGTGGCAGATTGTTTTTTAGAAGGGGCTGGAAGAATTGGTGATGAAATATGGAGCCTTTCAGCTGCTTAAATCTGTTTCAGGTTGATAGTGACAGAAAATTCATTATGAGCTCTATTGTGAATAAGTTCAGATATTTGGAAAAAGGAGGTCTCTTTGTTTTTTGCCCCCCACCACACTCAGAAGTTCAAACAGATACCACTAAATCCAATTCTTTTGACATTAGCCAGCACTTGTCTAATTTTAAAATATGTTGACTAATGATGTTAATCTTCTCACTCTTTCAGTTCAGGTATGGATTTCTGAATATCTGACAACTGAGCAATGCCAGTTCTGAGTTGGACATAAGAAGCACAGATAATATTCCCTTTCATAACTGAAAGGGCTGAAGTCACAGTATAGCTTAGGTTCAAGGACCAAGTGAAAAATCCAATGCTTGTGTTTTTGTAGGTCCTTGCAAGAGCCACTGCTCATCACTACGCTGTCCTCTGTTTCATCCATGTCCTTGTATGACTGTGTAGATGTCATAGTATTTTTCCTTCAGTATATCTTCTTTAGTACATTTCATTCAATTCTGGCACATTCAACATTTCCTCAAATTTTGAGGAAGTTTTGACCAGCTGGGTTCAGCAGTCAAACACAGAGTTCCTCTTCCTTGGTTTTAACTGAGGAGATTATGGGTTCGTTTTCCAGAGTTGTGTCTCTAACAAGTTTAACGTGCTCTGAGTTTTGAGAATGCACATGGCATATTCAAAGTCAGCTGATGGATAAGAAAAATGTATAATACAAAATAGGAATGATGCAACTTTATTTCCCAGTAAGGTCTCCTTGAACATGCTAACATGTTTAACTGCTCTTTTCCCAACAATGGATACTCAGGTCTGGAAGAGACAAACGACTTCTGGATTGGGTTACCCGATTCATTTTTCAAAAGGGTTTTGCTGATCATGAGTTTGTGTTGAGCCACTTTTCAATCCTAAATGAAGATAATTCTGGAGATTTGTATGAGGCTAATCCCATTTTTCCTTTATGTGCTACTGGTTTTGTATTAATTTATGCAAACATAAGAATGAGAAGTGGTAGTTTGAACTCTATTGTTAGTGTTCAAGAATTCCTACTGTTGATTTGTTGGATGTCCTTTTCTTACATTTTTACAAATACTAGAGTTTTTTTGTAATAGATACATTTATTTACTTAATAGACCCACACATCTTTGCAGAAGTCATTGGGGTTGCATGAAGTCAAGAATCTGTCATTATGTACAGTGAATCATCAAAAATGTGTTTTTCATACACATTTTAAAACACTACATAAAAACATTTGCATAATACAGTCATAATAGAACTACTGCACTGTGATCCATCACATCAGCTCTCACTCTCAGCAGGGTTTATGCTCTTTTTGCTATAAAAAGAGAAAATTAATTTACTAAACTAATCTTATCTCCCTACTTGGTGCTAAAATGTACAATGCTCATGTTTTTTCCAAATATATAAAATGAAAGGTATGTTTATACTTCTTAAATTGTATTGTCTTCTTACACAGTGTTCCATTTTGTACATCTGCTGAGACTATCTCTTCACACCTCAATTTTGTGCAGAACATGGGGAGCTTTATGGACTTCATTGATATCCCCCATGTTCACAGGAAGAATGGAAACTCATAAAAAGGCAAATCAATAGACTTTGCCTTTTCCAATGGTAGAATTATTATTACATGTTGCTATTTAAGTTTGGTGCTCTGCCTGGACTCTATAACTATTTGTGATAACAAAGGTAATAACAAGACATCAAGAAATCACACTTTGTCTGCAGTCTACATTTTTAAAAATATTTTCTTTTAAAAATTGGTAACTGACATTCACTTTTATTCTTAAATCCATTTGAAATGTGCTTTTTTGTTTTTAAAAATTCCCTCTCTTTTGTGTAGAAATGTCAAAGCAAATGGTGTTGTAGGTAAACTGTTCTGTGCTGTGTCCCTTGATGGTTTCACCAAACTGTGAACACCAAGTCCTATTGGCTGTTTCCCCACTTACATATTAATATGTAGAGTTTATTTCACTTCTTATTGACAATCAGGATCTGCTAGTATGAATTCCATCCTATTTAAAATTAGGCAATCTCAATGCAAAATTAGAAGACAAAAATCTTGAGCATGCTTTCTTTCCTGCAACGCCTGGAAAATATGAGACTGATTCTTGTGTCTCTCAGCCTTTGGCTTAAGAATGATGGATATGCCTGTGGCCCTACTTCCTAGTCAGAGAAATATAACCCTTGAGCTATTATTGTGTACTTTAAGCAGATACACTATGAAAAGTAGCGGTTATGAAAACAGTTTAACCCTACCTTATCACAGACTGAAAAAATAACATCACCAAACTCTTCTGGGAGATTACAAAAACTGCCTATATCCCTTGGAGGAAGAAAGGTTAATAGATGAATCTTTAAATGTTATCTCTAACACCTACTACACATTACAGAGAGCTGTGGATTTTGGGCAAAGGACTAGTCAGGATACCAGTGACATCTGGCCCTGAAAGAGAAACATTGGGAAAGCTGTTAACCAAGACTTAGAAAATGGTTTCAGTCAGTTACCCCTCATTAGTGCTGTGACAGCCTTCTGCTACCGTACATTTAACATCCAAATTCTGTAGGTTTTGTAAAATGATAATCTATTAATTGATAATTTAACTCATTGGTTTTGTAAATGTGGGTTATCCATGAGTGTAATCTAAAGATGTGATGAAATACATTACTTGGGTTCTTAACATCACTGACAGTTGCTAGCTTGTCAATCACAAACCTGAAAAGTTTACAGATACACTGGACTTTGATTTATTGTTTTTTTTTCAGTTATATTTATTACAATGCCCAGGTTTTTTGTAAGATCTAAGAGAGCTGAAGGGACCTTTTGATCACTTGATCTGACATCATGTATACCATAGCCCTTTGAATTATGCTCATACAAGCCAAGTCATTCTTTCCAATTTAATACACATCAGCCTTTGAGCCTGAGATTGCACAAAATGTCACGTTTGGCAATATAAAGGAGTTATTAGTATGACTGACCCAGCAGTCAGCCCATTCCCATGCCTCTGGTAATGGAAGCATCTTCTTTTTATCCTCTTACTTTCACTCATTCTACTTCACCTTTCAAATTTGTTCCATTACATCACAAGATAAGATTCATGCTGGGTCCAAATCTCATGACCAGTGAAGACTAAATACACTGATTTGCTGTACAGGTATTTCATATCCAGCTGGCATCCAAACTCTCTTTGTTTCACTAGCATTTTGGTAGGTTTTTTGTTGTTTGTTTGTTTTTTTAACTGAAATAATTTCTGATCAACCAGAAGGAACATAGTATAATAAACTAACAGAAAGCATGAAACTTGAGATTGTAAACATTATCTTATAGCACAGCAAAAAATGCTGTGAAATACTGAAGATGTGAGACATCAGACAATGTGAGATAAAAATAGACCCAGAGGATTCACTAGTCATAACCATGGCCATTCAATTTCAGTGTTTTAGGAAAACCTGGATTCTTTTCTTAAAAACCCTACCATCTTGTCCAGCATACTCTCCTTGACTTTACCATCACATTCCAAAGCTGACTGGTACCTAAGCTCTGAATAACTTCTCAGTTTTCCTTTAAACTTGATGAACAGATTGGACTCTGAGGGATTCTTTGAGCTCCCTTCAGCATATGTCTCTTATTTTTTTGCTCCTCTTTTTTTTTTTTTTCATTTTTCTGTTGAAATTTTGACTTGAGAAATGGTTACAATACTGTTGTGGCCAAATTTTATATGTGTTCCTTTGTTCTGAATCAAGGTATTATGTCAAAGGCCTTGAAGAAACTGTAGCCATAACACAGAGAGATGTTCTGTTCAGAAAATCTGATAGACAAGGTTACCTTCCATGAAATTATGATGAGGAACATCACTTACACTTTAGCTTTCAGTTTCATGTTGATAACTGTCCTGAATTACATTGCTGTATTTTAAGCACAGCTGAATATGAGGCTATTTGCTGTAAAAACATGCAATTTTAAAATTTCAGTACCATATTTTAAATACTCCAAATCTTTGGAATTTTCTGATGTAATGAAGTTCATCTTTTGCAGTTCGATAAGTTCTCCTCACTCTTGTAAAGAAGTGGTCTCAAATTTAAGGTTTGGTATGTTAATTTAAGAGCCTGCTACCTCATACAAATGATTTTAACAGGAAGGGAAGTGTCCTCTGTGTGTATATTTAGGTATGTGTAATGTGTACCTCACTGCATACATTGCCGAACTCATGTGTAATAAAACTGCCTGTACATAATCTTTTATATAACCTATACAAACAGGAATTTATTGTCTCATATTAAAAACACTGGATTGAAACTCAGTGGATTTTGTCTACTTCCCATACAGATGTCATAGTGAATATGAAGTAAATCACTCTTGCGTTTCTGCTCTATTTAAAGTTGAGTATTCTTTTTTTTTTTTCACTCAACCTCTATCAGTCTAATCTCTATGAATTGCAAAAAGAAAATACTGTTTCTTATGTATAAAGCAGGGGGAAAGCCCTAGCAGGAAGGAGTGCTAATCTCAGCTGAGACCCCTACATACATCTCATAAAAATACTTGATCCTGCACATAAAGTACAGGCTAAAAGGGGCAATGGGGGGCAGTTTGTGTGTGTGTGCGTGTGTTTACTCTTCAGTTTACAGAGAAATTAAAAACCAGACCAGTGTACTCTCTTGTGGGTTTTGTTTTGTTTTTGTTGTTGTTGAGTGAATTGTTGAGTGACAGGTTACTGATGGACCTACATCTCTCCTCATGGAGAACTGTATTTGTAATATATCACAGTGTGCTTAAGTTAGTGTAATCTTTCAAGATGCGCCCAAATTCAACTGCAAAATTATTGATACTTTCATTCCAAAAGACCTTTGATCTTAAAAGACTATGAGAAGTGGGTAGGTTTTAAATACATTAGGAACAAAAGGAGTCTTGGTAAGAATGCAAGTTTAGTAATATGTAGAGAAGATGACATTCTAACAGCAAAAGAGAAAATTTATCACTGTGTTCTCTCAGTTCTATTGGCATTTTGTGTTCAAATAATCACCTGATTACCAGGTGAATAAGTGTTGGCAATATTTTTTAGCTAAACAAAGGCACCACTTGCCAGGAGGGGATAAAGACACTGCACTCATCCTCCCAAAAGGAAGAGTTTCTCAGCCTTTTATATAACAGACTTCTGCTGTTAGGGGGAAATTGTGGGGTGGGATTATAATGAGTCAGCATGGTGGCTGGGACATTAGACAGAATGAAAGGTGAGAGAAAGGTCTCCAGAGGCCTGTGAGAGGGCAGGCACTACTCCCGAGTGCTCCCAGTGGGTGTCATTGGGATCAATTCTCATGTAGATCTCTGGCTCCGGGATGTATCCACTATCTCCATCATAAGTACTGGAAACATCAAACCAGTGTTCTTCTGTGTCTTAAAACAGCTCCACTGAGTTATAGTACAGTTGTTTTCCAAAGTTCCAAATTTTCAACAAAAAATGCCTTGAATGGCCTGCTTCTAATACAAATTGATTTCTCTGTAGGCCTTTACAACCCAACTGCACAACACAATAGTTTGTCTTCTGTTTGAAAACTAAATGCTTTGCTTCGGCTTTAAAATGAGAGAATGCTGAGGAAGAAGTTTCCACAAGTAATTATTTACTGATGCAAATGGAGAAATTGCTACTAAGGTAAACAACTTCAGCAGCCACTTTCCAGGAGAAGAAAAAATGTTTTTTCCCCTCCCCTTGCTTTTTAAAATGTTGATGCAGCAGCAGGTGTCTAACAGCTTCAAAAGCATGACATTCAAGCATTAAAATGCTGTCTGAATGCTGTGTTGGTTTGTCCCCCTCATCTGACTATATCCAGACTACTGCAATTTTTCTTTCTTAAAGTTGATTTGCAAATGGGATTTACAGAACTCCATTAGCTCTAGAATAATATACAGAATAATTCACCAAGCACTGTGTCCAGGGTGAGAATGGGCACCCTCATAGACTAGAAACTTCATTTTTCTTATTTTGTTTTCTTTCTGCTACAGCAAAGGCATGGATCACTGCTTTCCTCTCTGTGTGGTGGCCCCAGCATACTCTCTGCCATGTAGTTAACATCATATCCACCTTGGAAAATCATTGGACCATATAGCTGGCCCACAGGAGTCAGCAGGTGGACCCTTATTAGTGTATTGCACAGGTTTGCAGTTTTTATAAAACTTGTTTACTGAAGCATCAGTCTTGCAAATGGTATTTCTCATATTTATCATTTTAATCAATAGGTTAGTTCTACTGAAAATTAATAGAGCCAAATGATGTGACTAAAGTGAGAATATGCAAGTACATCAACTTTCATTGGGTTATAACTGGCACAATAAGGACTTCTGTACGTATTTTTTCAGAGGGACTAGGGTGATATTTTAATGTTATTTCAGCATACTGAACTCTAACTTACATGATTGAATAAGCAAATCTCTACCATTCACAAACAAGCCACAAAGAGGTCACAACTTTTGCACAGCTGTTTGTCCTGGTTGTTTGGTGAATTGTTTGCACAAGTATTTGTGAGTCTTTACATAGGTTAATTCTGTAATAATTAGCTATGGCTTTCAAAACAGCCCAGACATGTCATGTTGTGTAGGTTTCATATCCTGATAGGATCTTTAAAGCCTTACAAGTCAAGATAACCTTATACAGGAAAAAATTACTGGGTTAAAGAAAAACTTTTTTGTCCAGTACACCTCTACCCCACCTTTACTCTTTCAAAATTTAATACCCTTGCAAGAATGATACCAAGTTAACCAAAAAAGTCCCAGGTTAACCTGAAAAACTTTAATATGGAAGGAGGATGACACCTTTATCATCAAAACTATATAGAAATCTAATAACTCAGTCCCATGTCTCTCTTTTTTTATCCTCAAATGTAAAAGCAAAATGAAATTGAAATTTCTCAGTTCCTCTCGTAAGGCTGTCAGAAGTGATGTTTATTGCATGGAATAATAAACTTTAAACCCAGGCTTCATGCAGTTGTGCTACCTCTGTGCTTAGTGGGCATAACTCTGGGCGGAAGGTCGTTACTCCTTTTCAGTACAACCAGAACCACATAAGGAAAGAGAATTTTGATAGCATTATTTCATATCTAACAATGAGACCTCAGATGACTGTGTGTTCTGAAGTTGACCACACCACTAACAGTATTTTATGTAATACAGACTTGACTTAAACTGAGGTTTATTTCTGTCCTTCTACTAAGCTCATGTTGCTCGTCAATGTGTGTAAAAATCTTGTAACTTGATCCCACCTCTTAATTTTCCCCTAAATTTATAAAGACAAACACAATGAGAGGGGGGAAAAAAAAGAAAAAAACCACTTTTGCTTTAGCATTGATTTAGTCTTTTCAGAAAAAATATACATATATCACGTATATAATGCTCCCTACTCCTCTTTTAGCCTGTGGCTTTTGGTTGTTTTTGAAGTGAAAAAGAAAAAATGATAAAGAATGTAGTAGACAAATTTTATTTTTCTTACCCTCCAAGGTGTGGGGTTTTTTTGTGAGGAAAAACAGTAAAATTGAAGAACATAGCAATCATTTTTATAAGCAAATATCTGAGAATGTTTGCCCACAGAAATAGATCGAGTAAGGGAACAGAAAGTGTGTTTACTGCAGTGTTGATTTTGCTGTTCACGTCACCTACCTCAAGTGTTCAGGAGTAGTGGCACGTGTATATGAATACTATACAACTTAGTGTATGGTATTTTTTTGTATATTAGAATTGGAGAGAAGAAAAAGTCCATTGAAAGAAAAAATCAATAGGATGGGGGAAAATCCTGTGAGGTGTTTTTTTTTTTTCTTTCCCAGATACATCAGATTTTTATTCTATTTAATCTCAATTTGAGTGGAAAAAGATGTTTAAAAGAATATTGGAATTTTACTTTATCCAGTGCTAACCAATAGGTAGCTCTGGTTAGTTCTAAATAGAAGAGAGATAAATCTGGCAACATTTTTTTTTTATTTTAAAATTGAAGTATGCATCGAGAGGAAAATGCATGTGCATATATATATGCACACTACATATGTGTCTATAAACACATACATGGACAAAGTTGAGCTTTTTTAAAAAGATCATTGTCTTGGAAAGGAGGGTCAAGGACCAGTTACTGGTTTGGAAACTAGATGGCATGGGTTTGTTCATTGTAAATAGTTTATGACTAGTTTTTTCTGTAGGAAATTTGTCTTAGAGTTAGTTAGAGGAGTCTAAAACTGAGTCAGGAATTTAGCTAATAATTAAACAAGATGGACAGGGCTGAGCCAAGTGCTCAGACTTACCCCTGGACCTTTTTTTTTGAGCACTGTAGATTTATTCTTGGTGCCTAAGAGATTTTAAATTGGCTATGGCATTGAAGTCTTAATTTTAGTACTACATATTGATATAGTAGCTCACCTGTGTGTTAACACCACAAGGTGGAAGCCTATGAAGTCTGAGCTTTGCAATTTTTATTGTTAGTAGTACACCAGTAACTGAAACAAGTTATAATTCTTTAAATATGCTTACGAATATATTTGATTTTAAGGGAAAGTACAAAATATGCAGAGTGTAGCTACTGCATACTCTGGAAGCTGTTCAGAAGTTGACTGAAAATTCATAAATCATCCCCATTTCTATCTAGCCTTGAATTAAAGCCTATATCTGTATTAGCAGATGTAACTTTTGGGATTGAGATTTGGTTAACATCATTACCTGGGGTTTTTATCCTATTGCTTGATTTCTGGAAACTGTGGTTTCCTTCCAGACGAATATACTTCAGTTGGTATGAGTGTGGGATCTGAACTACACGCACCATTTCAGTACATCCTAGCAGGTAAACTGATGCATCCTGAGGTGACCAGATAGAACTGGTAAATTTGGCCTACAGAAAGAAGTAGTTAGTCTCATTATTTCAGATGCTCAGTTTGATGTGGATGGTATTTTCTTCAGTTACTTTTCTGGATATCTGAGCTCAAAATTTATGTTCTTTAGCTCTAGTTGGCATAACAGGGTGCATACTAATAGTGTAACTCATATATACGAACTAGAATAGTACCTAAATGTTTTGTCCTTGGCTTTAAAATAAGCATTTGTCCGGTGTTCTCTCTCTCTTTTTTTTTTTAAATTCTCAGGGAGCTTTGTCATCAGTCAACTGACCTAAACAAATCAAAACAACCCCTGTATAGCTTTTCTTGCAACCACAATAAATGACCTGTTTCAATTACTTTTTTTCCTTTTTAGAATATTTTCAGCATGATTGATGAAAAATAATCTCAAATAATAATAAATTTATTGATTTTAAAGCACTTATGGTTTATTGTGGTATTTTCTGGGCTTGAAACAGATACTAAAATGAAGTCTGCTCAATGATGCATCAAGGTCTTAGACTGCAAGTATGAATAGTACCCTCAAGCAGTGATATCAAAGCACTTACCAGGTATTTTCCAAAGCAAGGAAGAAAAGCATCCTTGTTCTCATCTTCCAGCAATTTGAACAGTGTTTAAGTTGGTTATTTGTTACCACACTTGCTACCTAAGAATACATCTGAAAATAAATATTTACTAGTTTTACAGGTCTGTTTGTTTTTTAAATACAAAGTTAATTTATAAAACTACAATTCAGAGTAGTAATTATAGAACTCACATTCACCACAAGATAAGAGCATATACAAGGCAGCTAGTGTGGCACAGATGAGGTGCAGCAGCTTGTTATTCTATGATAAGATCCTTCTCTTTGCACTTTCTCAATAAGTGAATTGGTAGTCTGTTCGGATTCTAAATTGTAGTTACAAGGAAAAAAAGTTATCTTGCACCGAGACAGATATAAATGTTGTTTTATTGCACTCCCTGTGCAAGCAGATCCTCTTTGTACTTTTCAAGCAAGTGAGTGTTCTCATTGTCCGAGATTTTTCCTATTGTGTAGCAAACTGGCATGCTATGTGATTCCATCCCTCTCAAAAATCACAAGGCATCACAGAAGCAAACTTAGATTTTGCTTTGAAAAAAGACATAAGAGCAAAATACATAATGCCTTTAGTGTGGTGTGATCATTCAGCAATATGAACTGTACAATTGTCTTTCCAGATATGAGATTTCCCCCTTTAAAAATAAAACAACTACTATTTTTTTCTTATTATTTTTGCAGGACTTCTTTCTGACTATTAAATAAATTTAAATAGATGTCAGGCATTTGAGTCTAAATCTTCAACTAGAAAGAATACCTGGCAGGAAAGAACTTCTAGTTATCAACCTGTTAGTTTGATCTTGATGCTGTAAATTTGAACATTGTTGACTATTTCCTCTAACAATCAATTCAGGTTTGGAGTTTCAGTAGCCAATAACTTCAGTTTTCTTATGTAAGATTTCAAAGTGATGTAACATGGGCATGGGATAATAATAATATGCTGGTTTCAGAAGTAAATTGCTTTTGGTTTTGTACCGATAAACAAAAGTGGAAAAGCAGCTCAAGTATCACCAACGTTGATCCTGTGAGAATGCATCAGTAACTGAGAAATAGTTGTTTAAGTGAACAGTAGGTATTAGGCTGTGAAGGGCTGCAGTCTCCAAAGTGGTTGCCTAGTTTGTTATTTTCATGCTCCTGCAAGTCAGATTTGGAGCAGTTTTGCAGATAGGATTCTATAAAGGTGAAACAACACATTAGACAGAGGCAATGCAAAAAGTAGATGAGTGCAAAATTAGTCTTCAAAGAATTAATTTGAAGCATGGTTTTACATATATTCAACTTACCTGAAAAGCATGTTTTCTGTGACATATTTTAGCTCGTAAGTGACAGTTTCATAACCCAACCTCATGTTCTTTCCATGTGCTCCCTTGATAGAAGCTCAGTGGGGTGTAAGTGCTGGCAGTTAAGTCCTGTGTTTGTGTAACAGAACACACAAAACT
The DNA here is from genome assembly GCA_013398125.1 of Aegotheles bennettii. Lineage (NCBI taxonomy): Eukaryota > Metazoa > Chordata > Aves > Caprimulgiformes > Aegothelidae > Aegotheles > Aegotheles bennettii. Next base: position 510,487 of record VZRW01008259.1, read on the forward strand.
CAAGGTAGATCCTTCACTCGGCCTAAGTTAAGTGAATGAATTTTAATTTTAAAGAAAGCATTTTGTGTTATTCATTCATCAGCTCCATTATTTGCTGGTTGTCATTGTTAATAGAAGAGTGCACTATTTCCTTTTTTAACTACAGAGATGTTTCCTTGGTGGTTCTCCCTGTCTTACAGAATGGTGAGTTTCAGTAGTCTTCCCCACTAAGCACTATAAATAAATATTTGGGAAGTCCTGGAAGTATCTTTCAAACTGGGGGGTTTTGTTTGTTTGTTTGTTGTTTTTTTAATGGAAGAAATTTCTAAATTATAACCACTGTATAAATATATTAAGATAGGTATTCCTAAAAAGGAATATGGGCAACTAAATTCTACTACAACTGCATATAACTCAGGTTGATGAGCTGGATATCTGTGGATCTGGGAGAAGTACTCCCAACTAGTAAACTTGGCACAGGTTAGAGGCAACTTCAGAATTCATAAGGGACACAGCAAGAAGAAAGACAAATATCTATAATGGCATTGTCAAGAAAGAATTACACAACTTCCTTGAAACTTGTAGGGCAAATATAGCAAGATCCCAGCTTTAATAAGTAGAGAAATGCTACGTGAATATTTGAGTGTGCTTTAGTTTGTGATTGCTTTGTTAACTTTCAAAATACATAAAGTAGTAAACATTTTTGGATATGTGCATTAGCTCTATTAAATGGAGGCAATCACTGATGTTGCTCATTAAATAGTAACACTTTTCTATCTTTTGTCCCCGATGGTTTAACTTTTTACTTCTTGTCTGCTTTCTGCCACCTTTCTAATGGCCAGTTGTGAGGAGTGAATGATTTGAGGCTGCTGTTACCTCTCTCAGTGATGTATTTCTGTATGTAAAGCTACTTTTGTTCTCTTCTTTAAAATACAATGGTGAAGGGATTTACAATTCATTATTATGTACATTAGCTCCTTTGTTATCATTAGAGTGGCACAAACTCTTGGCATGGATTTGTTTATTTATTTATTTTCATGGTGTGTGCTGTGTTTCAATAAGTGTTGTGTGGTTGCCTGTTGATTTTGTTTTCTCTTGCATAAGGATAAGCAGATTTTTCTCATTTCCTGTTTTTGTTTATTGACTGAGGAGTAGTGCAATTTCACAGGTCTCTTTTTGGGTGTTCCTCTCTATTCCTGTAGCTTGTAGATAATTGCAGGCCAGGAGACAGAGTCAGTGGGATAATAATGGACATACATGAAATCCAGTAAACAATGTAATTGTTCATCTGACAGCAATGCAGTCTGGAGGGAGAGAAAATGAACTACCATGAAAGCAGCTGTTATATACAAGAAAAGAAATAGAAATAAAAATGGGCTATGGGAATATCAAGAGACAAACAAACAGATTTTTTTATCTGTTAAAGCCAGTCTTTGCTTGCATGCTGGGTCTTTGTCTTTGTGTACTATCCTTTGAAATGTGTCTTCTATTTGTCTTCCAATTCTGACAGGCTCAGTGGATGGTATTCCAAAACCCATAGTTTCTCAGATAGGGATAAAAAGGACATTTTATCTTTTCTGCCAATATCTTGTTACTGTCCTTTTGTCTCTGAAGTGACTCATGGACTTTTGGAGAAGCAGAATGCAACTCTGTCATAGGTTTTCCAGCTTCCATTGGTCTATGATGTAAATAAAAGTCATGTTCTGAAATTTGAACTTGCCTCATAATTAAAGAAAAGGACTCAATCAAGAGTGTAACAGTAATATAGATAAGCACAAATACAGGCTGGGCAGAGAATGGATTGAGAACAGCCCCGAGGAGAAGGGCTTGGGGGTGTTGGTTGATAAAAGGTCAACATGAGCTGGCAATGTGGGCTTGCAGTCTGGAAAGCCAACTGTATCCTGGACTGCATCAAAAGAAGCCTGACCAACAGGTTGTGGAAGGTGATTCTCCCCATCTAATCTGCTCTCATGACACCCCACCTGTAGTGCTGTGTCCAGTTCTAGAGTCCCCAAAATAAGAAGGACATGGAGCTGTTGGAATGAGTCCAGAGGAGGGCCACAAAGATGATCAGAGGGCTGGAGCACCTATTCTATGAATACAGGCTGAAAGAGTTGGGGTTGTTCAGCCTGGAAAAGAGAAGTCTCTGGGCAGACCTCACAGCAGCATTACAGTACCTGAAGGGGATACAGGAAAGCTGTGAAGGGACTTTTTATAAGGGCAGGTAGTGATAGGATGAGGGGGGATGGTTTCAAGTTGAAAGACAGTAGATTTAGATTAGATTTTAGGAAGAAATTCTTCACTATGAGGGTGGTGAGACACTGGCACAGGTTGCCCAGAGATCTTGTGGCTGTCCCCTCCTTGGAAGTGTTCAAGGCCAGGTTGGATGGGGCTTTGAGCAACCTGGTCTAGTGGGAGGTGACCCTGCCCATGGCAGGGAGGTTGTAACTAGAAGATCACTTCCAACCAAAGCCATTCTAGGATTCTATGATAAATAGAATACTCCATCTTACATATGAAGCACAGAATTCCATATAAGAGAATACTCATGCTTCAGGCCAAAACCTAGCTTTTTACCATAAGGTTAGGAAGAAGCATGTCACATTGCAGAACTACTGATTATTTTTCCACTAAAGTAGTGGATACTGGCCATGTTCAGAAATACACATTAGTAGATGTAGGTATTTGACTTTTGAGTTCCTATGTTCACTTCCAAATTAGGATCAGATGTGCCAAGTTTTTGTAGTGTACCCCTGTCTGCATCAACAACTGCTGTGTTAGCATTCCAGCTGCTGTAAACATTCCCTGAGCACCATCAGTGGGTAAGCCGAATAATTTATGAAGCTTACAATGAACTAGAGTTTGTGTCAAAATATATGTCTCCATAACTTTTTTTGTTTTACAGGCATGCCAAAACAATATAGGGATGTGAAATAAATCAATTATAAACTATTGTGGTGATTTCTTCCTTCAGTCTTGAAATGCAGCCATATTCTGGTAAGATACTAGCCTTCATACCAATATCACACTGTGGTTTGGGAAGGAGAATAAAAGAGGCCATATCCCAGTGGGAACAGAACATATAGCTTGCAGTTTCCGTAGTCTTCAGGGACACTAAATACTAAAAAGCCTTGCTTCTTCCTGTCTAAACAGCTGCAGTGCTTTTGTATTCCTAGGTTGAATAGCATCATCTTCTGAGACGATAGCTGCTGTATCCATTTGTCAAGGTTTAACGCTGGGCCAGCAATTAAATGAATGACAGATGCTCTCTATTAACTCCTCTCTCTTCCCAGAAAGGGAAAGTAAAAAGAATAAGGGAGAGAGACTTATGGGTTGGAAAATGAACTACACAGCTCTAATGAAACAGTAGTGATGAAAAAGAAAATAATAAAATATATAAAAATATATACAAATATATATAAAACCAATATTGCATTTCTCTCCTAGTAACACATCACAACTGAGGCTGCAGAGTGGCTCTGGGAAAGTCCCAAACTAGACTCCTGAAGTCAGTGGAAGATGGAAGCTCAATGCAGGATCTCACAAATCGGGATCAGAAGTAGAGGAACACACACACAGTCCTCCCAGGATGCCAGCCATGGACAAAGAGGACTTGACCCTTGTGATCCCTTAAATTTATACTGAGTATGATGCGTATGGGATGGAATACTTTCTTTGGTCAATTTTGGTCACCTATCCAGTCCTTTCTCCCCCCACCATAAGGTCACAGATGTGACCCCTTTTCGTCCCTTTTGGTTTCCGGGGCATGATGTTTAGCAGAACCAAGCAGTGATCTTGGTTCTGCATACCATTCTTCGACAGTAATTATAAACATCAAGCGTTATAAGTCCTAGAGGCAGACACTGACTGAAAACTATGCTGTTAATTTCAGCAAGTGCAGTTACTTAGAAGAAACTTAACTGAAAAGTAAAATTATTAAAAGAAGATTGGTTCTGTCCTGGCTCAAACCAGGGCACCATTAAAAACTGCAAAAAAATGTGTATGTTCAAAGCTGGTATGCTTCAAACTAGATCTTCTTTAAAGCAAAATACCCTATCTGTTCAAAAGTCTCATTCAAATCTCACATACTGTCTACTGTTCTCAGAGGATATAAGAAGGTTTCATAATATCCAAGACTTGTCTGTAAGAAAGGATTAAAACAGCAACTGTTTAATGCATTAGGATTAATTCAGTACATTAACATGTTACTATCCATTGATTCCTACATATGTAATCAGAAAATGTCATCATGCACATTGGATTACAAACTAACCTTTCAGGACAAAATTATTTTTTGATTACTATTAGTGTGGCAATAAATACATAAATAAAGCAACCCAACCTATAAATTCCTATAAATTAGGGACCAAAATTGACTCTTTGTTGCCTAAACAGGTTAGGAACTAGCCTTGAAGAAGCATTTTATTTATTGTGGAAAATTAGTCTGTGCTGAAATGTTATGAGACAAATACAGGTTGTACCAGATATGTTCTTTTGCAAGTCCAGGTAAAAAGGGAGAAAGTATATTTCTGGGGCACAGCTGAGGTCATAGTTAATATTCCTTTGTTCTCTGAGCAGTTCTGTAACTCTGAAATTTTTTCTAATCTTCCAAAATATTATTAGAGAAACTACTGACCTGTAGTTGGAAATCTCATCCAGAGACATTATCCAAAATGGACCATGCTGTATAACTATGTAACTGCACACTGTAATGGGACATCTTCTGTAATACATCTTTTTTCCATCTTTCTGTGTTATATCAGCTCAGTTGCACTGTAGCCTTAATATAGTTATAAGGCTTCCAGGTCAAATCTAGTTTTGATCTATCCAGCTGAGAGCATAGTCAGGCTTGTTTAAATCTTACTTTACCTCACAATGTCTTCATTTAGAATATTATAATAAAAATTAAGCTCTGACAAATGTGAACTGTTCCTGCTTATAATTTAAATTTGTAATGATGCTTCAGATCATTACAGTATCTAAAAATACCTTTGTGAAAGTAACACACTTAGTCCAAGAAAGCCCAAAGGCAAAACTGTGTGATAAAATCACTCCAAAATAGCTGCAGAAACCTTCATTACCTAACTTCCATCAAGAATTCAGTATCTCCTGCTTAGTCCTGTGTTTGGAACTCTTTCTCTTGTAACAAAATATGGGTTTGGAGAAAGGATAAGAAAAGGAAGGAGTGGGGTCTACATTTCTTCTATAAAGTTCCAGAGTGAAAATATATTTCAAAGAGGAGCTACTCGGTCTGGTTACTGGCTGGTTTTGAACACAACCAACTGGTGGGCAGGGGACACATAAATGTGTAACACACTCCCAAAGACTGTCAGACTGAAGTGGATCTGGACAGTTGGCAGTGGGGTATGAAGCTAGCTGTCCCAGCTCCTCATGGTGTTTGTGTCACTCATACTTAATTCTTGATTAGTTCTTAGTTCTTCTTCCTGAGAATTAGAGAAGTCAACATCTCCTTTACCGTGTAAGAGAACTAGACAGCCTCTTGAGTTTTATACAAAAGTAGGTGTCACAATTTCTGGACATTTTCTTTCCTATTGGACAGCTAAACTGTTATAGTTTGAGGGGACAGGCAAAATCTTACAGCTTTGCTGCAAGGACCCAAAGAGGGAGAGGTGGAGTTTAGGACCCTTTGTGAAAAGGGGTCTGGGGTGTCGGTATTCCCTCCCATTTCCTGCCAAGCTCTATAAAGCAAGGAGGACAGGACATTCTCTCTCTCTTTCCTTTCTGCTCGTTCCTGATCACCACCTGGAGCCGGCCTGGAGGAGAGGCCCAGCCTTTTGTTACCAGCTCACCACGTGCTCTGCAGGATCCGACTGCATCGGGTGCTGGGGGAGCTTTGGACTCTTTTTCCCCATCAGCTTTTGCAGTGGAGGACTTTTTGGGAGCTTATATAACCAGTCATTGGAGTCAGGTTGTATATATTTGTACATATATTCTTCTTTTTTTTTCCCACTTGTTACTCCCCCTCCCTGTTCCATTAAATCTGTTATAGTTTTAATTTCCAACCATTAAGCCTTAATTCCTTATTCCCCTTCCATTTCCTGAGGGGGGTGGAGGGGAGTAGCAGAAGCAAACTCTGTCTGAGTTGTGGCTTGCCCTGGCCATTCTAAACCGAGAGATAAACAATGGCTAAGATATAATTCATAATCAATTTAAGTAAGAACAATATAGTCTAGACACACTGAGAGACTCAGTGTGATAGGTTGTTGCTGAATTGAACTATTGTTATGGAAATAAATCCTAGAAAAGACTATTATATCTGTATTCAATGATCTGTTCAAATCCACTTCCACATTCTCAGTGATTTTCAGATCTGATCCAATTCTGAAGTCATAAACACATGTTCTTAGCAGGGAAATAATATTCTAGAAAGCTTTTCATGTGCAAAGAAATATATGAGAAACACATGAGAAGGTAGAATGGCCAGATATTTTTTTCTCTGTGCATATTGAAGTGTGATAAATAGATTGTGAATTCATTTTTTGTTACTGATTAAACAGAACCCTTTTAGGAGGGTGCTTACAGTCTTGAATATTTGAGGTTTTGTGGGTTTTGGTTTTGGTCTTTGGTTGTTTTTTTAAGCAAGCACAAAATCAAACCTCATACAGGAAATTTCTACAATATCATTAATCTGGATCAAAGACCTCCCACTTTTGAAGAAACTAGTTTATGTTTGGTTAGTACTTTTGAGAAATGAAATTTTTGCCATTGTCATGGTTTGACTTCTAAACATGACTTAGAACATATGAAAACTATTTCTTCTGAGAATTTTGCTGGGATGAACTTGGTCATAGGCTTTTTTCCATAAGAAGAAAATCGAAGCTTATCTCATGTGGTGTAAGAAATGGCTTATATGGACATGTAGCACAGTTCAGCTAAAAGACTGTTTAAAATATATTTTCATCTTGAAGACACGAAATCTTCCCTGGTAACCATAAAGAGTTTACTACTAAAATGGTTCCTGGCTTTCTTAAAACCTTTACTTGAATGCTCAAACTCATAGAGTATAAAGGATGGAAAGTAATAGTGCACAATTAAAAGCTTATTCATCTTTCAGGCTGGAAACAGGGGAGGATTATGATTGTATACTCCTGTTTCATTGATTCCAATGGGAATGGCCCCATTTTATGGCGGTATTGAGAGGAGTCAGGTCTGCAGACCCTAAAAATAAAGACAGAGAAATGGGTAACAGTGGTTTTCAGCCCAAGCATGGTGCAACCATTGACCTGAAGGTCAATGAACAGGATATTGAAGGACCTGAGTTAAGGCAGTACCACAACAAAGCATAAAATTAGTTAATACAAACATAAGCTGAAAATTATAAAAGAAAAAACCTACCCTCATTAGAGATATGGATGTTTATTTATGAACTACCGTTTGCATTTTTAATACAATATAGGATCCAGTGTCATTTTTTTCCTTACTTCTCTCCATCGTCCCTCCAATTAATTTCCTTCAGGAAGTTCCCCACACTTTCTCTCTTTCAGGTGACTTACAGAGTGCTTACCAGATGAGCACATTGAATAGGAAATGTGTGCACACCTCCCACCAGTCTTCCACCCTTCTGATTCTTCTATATGCAAATTCTACTTTGTCACTACAGGATCATATTTTAACCACGTTGTTGCTGTCAAAACTGCTCCATCAGTTTGAATCTGCTGAATCTCATTTTCAATTCATGCCATCAATGTGGCAGAATTTTTTAAAATAACTCAGAAAATTCCTAAACTTGCACTTAATTTTAGTTTGTTTATTAGATTTTGATTTGTTCAACCAAATTTCACATTACATGGATTTCTTTTGTAAGCTTATGATACCACACATCAGACTGCTTAGTGAGGACATACTCTAAACAGTTCCTCCCAGCAAAGATATTTTAAATTATTTCTAAAGTAATAAATACTTTTCAAATGGAAAACTGTTGACATACACCACTGAATTCACTTAATTTCCCAACATGATCTTAGAACTACAAGAAATTTCCTTCTTTATATGCTTCACACAGGAACCTTTGTCCTTACTGAATTGTTCCATATGCTAACACAAGTGAAGCTATGATTATAATGAAATACATATAGTGTGTGTCAGGAACAGAAGGGAGCTGACAAAAGATAAACTCAGACTTGACACAGAATTTTCAATAGAATGGATGGGTTTTGATTTGTTTCTGGTTATTTTACCATACAGTTGTCACTCAGACAAAACTACACATAACTCAGTAGGACCTATAACTCAGTAAAGATGAAAACAAAGAGCAGAAAGAATGTCATTAGTCACAATATATGTCATTCAGTCACAAAAAGCTCTTTTTATGGAACAATCCAGAAGCATGTTGCTTGAGAAATAATTCTCAAAATGCATTTTTAGAAGGTAACTTTGTTTCTATGCAAGTTACACTTTTCTTACTAGTCCTGCTCCTTTGATTGCTGTTGCAACAAATCTGATTTTCAAGTTTCTGATTTCAAGTATCTTTCTGAAGAGATGTTGGTAATACCTTCTGCTGTTGCTTTTGGTATTTTTTATTTTTTTTCTTTTTTGGTAACCTGTAAATGTAATTTAGAGTATGGTTTCACATTACAGCCCCCAATATTTTGAGCCACTTCTGGTGCTTCTCTGACTCCCCCATGAACTGAGCCAGGGACAAAGCCAAAAATCAATCTTACAAGAAAGAAATCAAAAGTGCAGTCTGCAGCGATTCTCTGATTCATGTCATTCTGGGGCCAGCTCTGGTGAAACGGAAATGGCAGAGGTACCAGGCCAAAAATGGACCTTTCCAATGGCAACTAACCATTAGATCATTTTAGCTTTGACTACAAAATGTCAAGGCAGGGATCATAGACTTTGTTAGTCATCTCCATAAAACTTATGGTAAAGAAGATATCTCAACATCTGAATGAAAATAAAGAAAAAGGTTGTGGCCTGGGCAGAGGAAAACAAGTACTGAAGTCTTAGACAAGTTTCAAAATAGAAAGAAGTGTTTTTTTAAATATGCTCAAGGAATAGTAGGTAATAATATGAGTATCAGTCCAGGGAGGTGATGGAGTCACCGTCCCTGGAGGTGTTCAGAAGGTGTCTGGATGTGGCACTGAGTGATATGGTTTAGTGGTGTAGGTAGGCGATTGGACTGGATGATCCTGAAGGTCTCTTCCAACCTCGATGGTTCTGTGATTCTGTGAATGCTTGTTCCCACATGAGAAGAGTGTCAGTCATCTGGGAATGACTTTTACATCAGGTGTGGTATAACACATAGTTTTAGAGCTGTTCTCTTTGAACTGTACTCATAGTAAAATAGGTCTAATGTCTTTTGTTTGAAAGTACATAGGAAAAGATGGGCATATCATAAAGACTGTAAATCTCAACTGCCAGTGATAACTTCTCTATGATCAGCAAAATGCTGGTTATAACATTTTATCTCTGTGTCTTTTCTTTCCCCCTGGAATCTTCCTGGAGAAATCCAAGATCTTCCCCAATGCCCTGGTAGCTGTTTCAGGTTGTACTTTTATTAGCATTGAGAAAAAAAGACAAATTTATTAGCAGTGCCACTTACGAATATACAGGCTGTAAAGAAAATTGAGAATCAACAGTACATCCAGAACCAGGGGATACAGTTGCTGAGAAATGAAACACCTTCTATTTTGGGGCCATCTTTCTGACCTTTCCTCAAAAGATAACAAAGATCCTTGATTATTAATATTTCTTGTTTTCTCATGTATTTATGTATTTGTGTGTGTGTGTGCATATATATATGTGTGTGTGTCTTATTTAGGCATTTCACTACTCTATGGCATTATATAAACATCACTAAGGAACTCATTCTTTATTCTGAGACACAGGGTAGAATACCCTCAAGGGACTGTGAGTTTGCTAATGATATACAAATCAAATGGAAAACTGGTGGAGTTATAAGAAGAAATTGTTCTAATAAGAAAGATAAAATCTCATCTGGTTTCATTTGGTTTGTCTCTTTAACAGCTGTATTTAAAACCCCTTTTCCACTGTCTGAGAAGTAAGGTACACAGTTGTTTCAACTGCTCATGCTCTTTCTATTCTCCAGTAAAAGCCTGTGTCTTTTCCTATAAACATGTAGACCTGTGTAGGTTGGGGGACTGTGAGTGCTTTAGAGAACAAGAGTATCCTTACTGAACAAAATCTCTAACTCATGAAGGCTGGGATGAACAGAGTTAAATTCAGGTAAGATATTTTCCTATGAAAAATGAACAGGCTGCCATTTTTTTCCTCCAAGGATTTAAATTGAAAAAAAAATGAATCTGACTCAATACAAGTTACTATACATATTTTGTCAGGCAAGTATGTTACCTGTCTCTATTTAGAAATTATCTCCAAACTGTTTTTTTACTTTTTTGTGAATATACTTGTTATTTCTCCAGTGAGTTTTGAGTACATTTAATGTAACTTTTACCAGCAGCTCCCTGCTATTCTGAGAGTTATTGCTGGATCTGGTATGTGTAGACCTCTTGTAGATAGAAAAGAGTGGCCTAACTTGTGCTCCTGAAGCCAAGCATTCAAGTTAATTTCCTGACTTGTGTCTACATGCTCAAATGTGGTTCTTCAGTATGGATGATTTATCACCCGAATCACCTGGCATGTCTTTATCATTACCTGTGCATAGATAAAAGGTCAAGTGAGAGTTTTAGATGAGATTGAGATACAATTATCAGCAAGTCCAAATAATCACCAAACTTTGAAAAATGGTACCTGAAGAATTTTGTAGACTTCAGGTATGTTTCCGGGTTAAGAGTAAAATACATTATCAAAGTAATATGGTAATAGGCTTTACTTTATGTCCTGGTTCTTCCCATGCAAGAAAGGAAGAAGGGGAGAGAAGAACTAAGTACCTTTTTCCAGATTGTCTGTCATGCCAGAATCAGTAATGTTTCCTGATTTATTTATTTTCTATTGATCCCTTTTTCTGTCTGTTGCTGCTTCTTCATGCATAAAAGTATCAGATCTGGTTTTCCAGGCACTACCTGTTCAATTCTGCTTACATGTTTCTTACTTTGCTCCCTGGAAAGGACTGAAGCAAAATGAGGATAAAATATATATCATGGCTAACAAAAAAACCCTCAGAATTGTCTTTTTGTCTCTGTTAGAGTGGTCTTTTAGTCTGGAGATATTTCTGGATTATCTTGAGATTTTGAGAACTCCTTAGCACATTTAATAGAGAGTATTAATAATTACTGCTAGCAAAGAGTCTTGACATAATGTTTTCAGAAAAAAAAAATCAATAATAGAAGTCACAAGTATCAGAGAAATCAATTTGTGGAATTTATTTGTTATAACATCTGTTGTTGATTTATTTCCTGCTGTGTGTTTGTCCAGTTAGCAAAGTCCAATGGCTGCAGTGCTGGACAGGTTATTATCTCTTAAAGACTGATACTGAAACTAGTTGCTTGGAGCCCTCCCAAGACACTAGTTCATGCCTCCATGTAATTCATTGTTACAACTTTTTGTGCATAATTTCATAAGCAGTACACCTCTGACCTTATTGATCACAGAGAGCGTTGTCAGTATTTTCTTGTTTCTTTCTCTTGCTCCCTCTTCCTTCTGCCTTTGTTGTAACTACCTCATTTCTGTACCTAACTAGATATTATCTTTCCCTGGAATTAAAAAAAGCCAAATATGAATAGCATATGAAAGCTAAGATACATTGTTTATATTTTTATTGTCTTCTGGATTACTTTGAATATCATTGTGTCAAGATAATACTTGTATTTCTGTATGGAAGAAAGAAGAAATTGCCATTGTAATTCCACAGAATATCACAATTTTTTTACATTTTCATGTTTATTTGGTCGTTTTTCTTATTAGTCATGAGGAAGAAAGCCCTTCTATGTCTGCTAATGCTTTTTAAAATGCTTTTCATGTGCAAATTGTCATCTTGATGACATCATTTCCTATTGAAGCACATTTATAATTGCAGAATATTCCTGGACCATATTTTTCTTAAATATTCTAGAAGGCAGATATGTCTAGAACTGAGGAGGTAGGCAGATATTTAAGAAGGGATGCTGGTATTAGGAAATGCAATTCCTGTGACCTTTGGTGCTTAGAGTTGGTAAAATTCTTCAACAGATTAATTTTCAAAAAGATCTTTTTAACCAGCTCTGTTTACCGCTCATTCTGCTTAAAAACCTGATAAATCTGTGAGCTTAGTATTTACTTTACATGATAGTGGATTTTTAACAATATCTCTTAAGTACATATCAAATATACAGTGTCATGGATAACTGGTTGCAGAAACCATTATCTAAAGCCCTCTTAATGGAATACATATGAGTTAAAGTAGCCTTTTATGGAGCTGGCCTTTATAACAAACTGTTAGTACCATCCACCTTCTGCTCAGACTCTAGAAGTCAGAAAAACACATGAGGTGTTTCTGATCCAGAGGTCCAATTTCAGCTACAATTGCTGAACTCACTGCAGCTCAAAGAGGTGGTCTCATTTCATCCTTGTCCCCTGAGTCACCCTCCTCCTACTTGTGCCAGGTCTGGCATGCATCTGCTTTTCATCAAGACCTGATTTAATTAGACTTTTTTGCCTGAAAGTAAACTATTAGCTTTTTTCTTCCAGCTTAGCCACTTTATTGCAGTGTTAGACATACACCACAACTGATGTAAGGGAAGTGGTGAGAGCATTCAGTTGGGGATGGAGGAAGAGAGAAGGACAGAGGAGATGAATAAGGTGAAGTGGGCCCTGCTGTTCTGGCTGTGAAAAGACAACAGATGGGCTCAGTTGTAGTGCCTAACTACAGGTGTCCTGCTGCACTGGTTTACTGCCAATATAACTGTACTGAAGGAACTGTTACTGTACTGGAACTGTACTGGTTTAGTGTTTAGGGGTTATTATGGTGATGCTGTGTAGATGGTTGGACTGGATGATCCTGAAGGTCTCTTCCAGCCATAACGATTCAGTGATTCTGTGAAATATATAAAGCTAACATAGCACTGAAATAACAGTATTATGTCTTACAAGAAAGAGATACTGTGAAACAGACTGAGTTAATTTTCACCTCACCTACTATGATTGCAGTATCAAATAGATCAAGTCTATGTTTATACACCTGTGAAACACAGTCATTTGTTTTACATCACATGCTATTACGTTTGGGTTCATTTCTTACTAAAGCATCCTCCAAAAAGAAATCAGCGTTTGGGAAATTAATCTATCACTGTATTTGTATCGCTGAAGTTAATTTGAAAATACTTTTTCAAATTTGGGTCAGATCTCACCCTTAGTCTATGATAGTAACATATATACTGTTTTGAATAGTGGCTCTATAGATCTGGTTGTCTTGTTCTGCTTCTACCTTACAAGGACATACTGCTTTATTTTAGCAAAAAACTCTACGTTTTGGGATTTCCTAGATTCCTCTGACAGCAGGGGTGATGTGCCTTTTCCAGACATGCATGTCCTCTCTTCTAGGGTTGATGCCACTTCAGTTCTTTCACTGTGCCTCTTTCTTCTGTAGAACTGTCTTCCCACATTTTCACATAATTATATACAGGAAAATTTATGTGAGGAGATGAGGTTTTTTTTCCTAATGTTGGTAAGGTTCTTTGTTCTGCAAACATTCTTGAAAAAGAATGACCAAAACATATTCAGCAATTATGCAAAAAGAGAACACATTTTTTACTTATTATGAGGTTGTGCATTGTCCTGGTTTCAGCTAGGTGAGAACCAGGTTTTTTTTTAGTAATTTTATTTTTCAGTTAAATCTCTTCTAAGTAACTGCACTTGCTGGAATTAACAGCATGTTTTTCAGTCAGTGTCTACTTCTAGGACTGATAACATTTGATATTTATAGCTATTGCTGGAGAACGGTATGCATAACCAAGGCCACTGCTTGGTTCTTCTATACTTCTTATGTGCTAGAAGTGAAGGGGAGGAAAAAGGGTCACACCTATGAATCTCCTACAAGGAGGAGCAGAGCAGACAGATGACTAAAATTGACCAAGCCAAGTATTTAATCCCATATGCATCATACTCAGTATAAATTTGAGGGATCACAAAGGTCAAGTTCTCTTCATTCATAACTGGAATATCTGGAGAGCTCTATCTGTTCATTTGTCTTTGATCCTGATCTGTGCATTCCTGAATCCAGTTTCGTCTACAGGACAGGACTTCAGGAATCCAGTCTGGGACTTTGCCAGGGCCTGCTGTGCAGCCTCACTGGTGATGTGAATGTTACTAGGGGAAGACCATGATATTGGTTTTGTATATATTTGTATGTATTTGTACACATTTCATTAATTTCTTTGTTACTATTATTTTATTAAAGCTGTGTAGTTTAGTTTCCAACCCATAAGTCTCTCTCCCTTATTCTCTTTCCTTTCTCTTTGTGGGAATGGAGAGTGGCTAATGGAGAGCATCTGTCATTTGTTTAATTGCTGGCCCAGCATTACAGCTTGACATGATTAAATTGTATTTTTCTCACAAAACAAAGTCCAAACTTTACTATGGCTTAACTTTCTTTGTCTGCAGTGAGTGTTGTGGATTTTTTTTTTGTTTTTTAATGTTAAGCAATTGATTTTATGTTTTCAAAATTTCCAATTACTATTGGACCTGATTCTCCTCTTACTGCTGAAAGACAGGAATTTTAGGAGTGTTGCTTCTCACAGTGAGGCAACTGAGAAGTGAAAGTTTCATCAAAGTGAAATCATTCAGCAAAATTACTGTTTGTGGCAAATCAACCCTTTTTAATAAGAGCTATGTCTGTTATATTTGTATCTTCAACAGAAAGCTTGAGATATAAAATGGTCAGGTTTTGTAAGATAGCTGCATAGTTTCTGAAGTGCCAAACTCTACAGCCTTCTACCCTTTTTTCAAACTTTCAGGAGACATTTTGACAAGTGATTAAACTGATGCAGACTTCAGAACACTAGGCCTGGGATATAAAATAGCTAAGACCTAAGGCTTGAAAAGAATGATGAATTTCAATGTTTTTTCAATTCCTAGCTTCAAGTAGATGTCATAAAATACTTAAATCCAAGCAGCTTTTCTTAGTGATGTTTGGAGTCATACAACTCTATCTGGAACATCAAAATAAACCCCAAAGTTTCTCTTTCTGAAGGTGTGCTGTTTTAATGTTAACTTGTTGATGGGATTGTTTGTGTCTTGGATTTCTGCTATCCTGACTCATAACACATCAGGATCAGCACACATCTTTGCACAGTTTTCCAAGACTCTGCATCATATTGCAGATGCAGAAATAATGGAAAAACAAATGATATTTTTTTCTGTATTTCCTTCCCAAATGAACCAGAAAATAACAGAACTACCAAGAGATACCTTATTCCATTATGCTTTTCTGTTCTGGTCCCAGACCAAAGTTCAGGTCAATTTTGAGCCTCTGAATGTTTGTTTAAAACAACAGGATTTGTTAATCCACAGCCATTTTACAGGCCCTGTCAAGGAGAGTGGCCTCTCTATTCTCAGTGGTTTCTTTCTTTCCTCTTGTCACCTCCCACCTTCTATCCAAAGTGGTGAGGTGTGGATTGGAGAAGTGAAGGACAAGCTGTGCAGAAAGCTAGCTAGACTGTAAAGCTCAGAGGCACAAAGTCCAACTAAGTTGCTAGTTAGCAGAGGTACCACTCATTGCTAATGACCTGGATGATGGGACAAACTGTGTGCTTAGCAAGCCTGTGGCTCATATCAAATTTGGGGAAGCACTCAGTATGCTAAAAAGCAGGGGGATTGTGACAGGTAAGCCATTAACATGCTTTGCAGATTTGAAGTAGAGGATGTACGAGGAGAGCCTGGGAGAGCTGGGTTGGTTCAGCCTGTGGAAGAGAAGACTCAAGGGAGGTCGTAGTTCTCTATCTACCTAACTAATTGTCCAGGTTTAAGCCAGGCAGGAACCAATTTTCTTTTAGTAATTTTTCTTTTCAGTTAGTCTAACTGCACTTGCTGAAATTAATGACATGTTTTTCAGTCACTGTCAGCTTCTAGGACTGATAATGCTCGATGTTCATAGTTACTTCTGGAGAATGGTATGCAGAATCAAGGTCACTGCTTGGTTCTGCTAAACATCTTATGATCCAGAAAAAAAGAGGAGGAAAGTAGTCACATCTATGAACTTCCTACAAGTAGGAGCAGGCCAGTCAGATGACTAAAATAGACCAAAGAAAGTATTCCATTCGCTATGCATCATACCTGATATAAATCTGAGGAATCATGAGGGTCAAGTTCTCTTCATCCGTAGCTGGCATCCTGGGAGAGTTCTATCTGTTCATTTGCCTTTGATCCTGATCTGTGTGTTCTTGTCTCCAGATCCTGTCCACCGTTGACTCCAGGACTCCAGTTCCAGGACTTTCTCAGGGCTGCCCTGCAGCCTCGGGGGTGACATGAGCTTTATTGGGGGTGGGGAAGAAACAGTTGAGCATGATACTAGTTTGTGTATGTATTTGTATATATTTCATTATTTTCTTTTTCATCACTACTGTTTCATTAAAACTGTGTGGTTCAGTATCCAACCTGTAAGTCCCTCTCCCTTATTCTCTCTCCTTTCCCTTTCTGGGAAGGGAGAGGAGTAATAGAGAGAATCTGTCATTCGTTTAATTGCTGGCCCAGAATTAAACCTTGACACTAAGGTTGGGAAGGTGCAGAGATGACAGAATGAGGGAGATATGCACAGGGATAGAACAAATCAGAAGTGGTGATACAGGAAATTACAACTTGATATAAGAAATTTTTTAATATTTTTTTTAACTTCAGGGGTGGACATCACTGGAACAGGTTGCCTAGGGAAGTTATAAGTTCTCTATACATGGAGATGTTAAAAATGCTATTTGACACAGCCCTAAATAACCTCTTTTAGATCTTCCTGCATAAAGCAAGGGATTGTTGTAGTTACCTTCAGAGTTCCCTTTGAGACTGCAGATTTCTGTGATTCTTAGAGGGACATTATGAATGCTTGTGGCATACTGCTCTTTGTCTGCAAATCTGTCAGCTCTAAGTGGTTCCAGAGTGATTTTAAATCCAATTCTATTAATGATGATGGTATCAAAGCAGAGACTTGTGATCTTTTACTATCAGTATCTATCTAGGAACGCAGAACCTTCTCTTTTGGATGCAGGCTACACGGGTCAAGTCTTTCCATTACCTCTGGACTAGAATAATGCAAGATGAAGTTGTTCCTTTGAAAGCTGGTAGAGTGTACACAAGTCACTTGGTGTACCTTGTACCTCAAAACGGCATTCCACAGTCTGCAGTACTTGTTGGCCATTAGTTTATTAGTGGAGCCCATCTGTCATGATCTACAAGGCTTTGAATTACCTGGGTTTTACACCTTCTGGAACTATTGCTCCTCCTGTGTCCCATACGGTCATATTACTGGCTAGATTTGAGCATCTGAACTGGATTTTACTCAGTAGAAAGGAGATATGGATAACCAACAAAGAACAGAAAAGGTGGGAATCTATGTTTGGGTTTTTTTTAACTGCATAAATGTAAAGGAACAGCTCTATGAGAGAAAGAGTATTTTCATTACCATTTCACTGAAGGAAAGACAAGGGTGTGCTCTGAGTGGTTGGTGGTCATTCAGAAGGACTGTGATGGAGCAAGTAGCTAAGTGCTTTAATTTCTTTTTGTAAATTAGAAAGTTTTTATAATTGCAGTAAGTGATAACTAGGAAGGAGAAGTCATAACAACTCAAAACTTCAATAATATCAAAGAAAAATAATTGCCATTCTTTTTGGTTTTCTCTGATTTTCATGTGAAAGATTTAATAGCAGTACATTTCACAGCAGGATAGCTGGAAATAGCTTTACTGCCAAAAGAACACTTGTGAGCAATGAAGCCAAAAAAATTTACCCCACACTCTCTAGCAGTTTATTAGGATTAAATGTTCAGTCACTTGCTTGAAGGTGATTATGAGATGAACTGAGGTAGGCTATGATGCATGCAAGCAATTTTCTTTCATCTAATATCAGAAATAGTTGCAACAAACCTTAAAAACAATCATATTAGGAAATATATTTATCTTTCTACTCACTAAGTTGGGCACCTAAAATTTAATTTTCATAAGAATTGAAGTCTTGAGGAAGAGGAGAAACAGTAGGCAGAGGTATTGCATACTTGATTTCAGAAAATTGGAGAAAAGCTAATATCTTTCTAAATATAGAGTCTTAGATAGGTATACCACACAGGGTACAATTACTTATGTGCTCCTCCTAAAAGAAGGGTTAGCTTTCCTTTTGTCTTATTAGTTAGATATTTTCAAATGACCATTGTTAACTAAAAACATTTGATGAGGAAAAACAAGAATCCGCTCAGCTACCTCTGAGCCAGAGGTTCCTCTGAAGTCCAGTTTGAGGCTCATATAAATTACATGTTTGAGGAGGCACAGGCAAATTTTATGATATTAGTGCAAGGACCCAGAGAGGGGGGTGGGGTTTAGGACCCTTTGTGAAAAGGGATCCAGGGTGGGAAAAACCGAGGGATCTCTTCCTTGCCTTCTCACCACATGGAAACTTCCCAGAGAGAGAGAAAGAATCCTGCCCTTTGTCATCAGTTCGTCATGTACTCTGCATGATCCAAATTGGTTGGGTGCTGGGGAGAGCTTTGTATCCTTTTCCCTGCATCAGCTTTGGCATGAGAGACTTTTTGTGAACTTACATTGGCGATCATCGGAATTGGGTTTTGTATATACTTGTATGTCTTGTTCCACCCCCCACCTGTAACTCTCCCTTGCCCATTTCATTTAAACCTTTTATAGTTTTAATTTTCAACCTTTAAGTCTTCCTTTTTCCTCTTTTATCTTCCCCCGGGAGGATGTAAGGAGGTAGTAGAGAACAATTCTAATCTCTGGGTTGCGCCTTGCCCTGACCACTTAAACCGAGACACATAATAGCAAGTATCACACTCTTTAAATTCTCAGTAGACCTGGCCCTCTAGGCTTCATTACAGTTGAGCATGACTGTGTGCTTCAAAAAAGACAAATCGTCATTGCAATGCAATAGTGTGCGTTCACAATTTACATCACCAACCCAGCTGTAGGATGTCAAATCAAATTCCCCCAAACTGATTTGTATCCATGGATTTCATGCTGGGTTTACAAACCCTGACTTATAAATAAAGTCAGATTTCTGAACCTGATGTCTGGCGTATTTTTATATTCACTTCAAAATTCATATTCTCACAGCTATTCTGATCATTGTTTTTGTAATTTTTATGCTCCAGACCTATTCAATAATTTTCAGGGATATCCTCACAGCTTTTTTATTTCCCTCCAATGTTAGTATTACCATGTAAACTTTTTGGTTTGGTGCTAACTATAGTTATTATTAGTTCTTGCTTAATTTCCCATTGCTACAAAAAATAAATTTGTTTTTTATATTAAACACTCACTGGAAGAATAATGGTGAAAATTTCACATAATTTCTCTCAAGAAAAAATTTTAAAGTTGTGAAGTTGATTTAAACTTTCAGAAGCCAACTAGATTAAATGCTACAATTTCATATATCTCCTATTTCCATTTTATTTTCTTGCAGTGGAAGATTTTTATTTTACCATAAAATCTGAAGCAGCCAGAAACTGATATGATTCAAGAAAAGGACTTCTTATCAAACTGAGGCATTCTGCCTGAGGAAAAAAAAAATGGCAACGTGACTCTGGTAGTACCGAACACAACTCAAATTGAATCCATTTCTCAAAAAGTGAGGTGTGCCTCAGTGAATACTATGTGACCTTATTTGCTCAATGTCTGCAAAGCTAAATATTCAATTTCAGAAACTTCAAGCCATGATCTAGCAACAGTCTCCAGCTTTTCAGTGTTTATAGTATTTCGACAGGGCCTTACTTTTTAGAGATGCTTACTATTTTAAATTAAAAAAAAAAAAAAATCATTTCACTTTGAGGATGTTGAAGAAAATCATGAAAATTCCTCCAGATTATAAAAGCTCTGTTTTCAAGGCTCTATTCCACTAATGCAAGCAGCTGTTCAAGAAATAACAGCTATGCAACATTCACCAGATTAACCTTGCTCTGAAGGTTAGAGGAGAGATCCAGATGAGCTCTGTGTGACCTGAAAGATCTTTCAGTGTTCAATGATTGAAAAATGTCTACACAACACAATGGAGGTGACAACCACTTGGGAGGAATAAGTATCACAGCGACTCAGACTGCGGAAATTTTTTAAAATTAAGTTTCTAAAATTACTTTTCCATTCTTCTGTCTTTATAGATTGGTTGTAAACATGTATAATTGGAACCTCCACAGTACAGCTCTACTTGGCTGGATAAATTATTTGTACATGTTATTTTGTTGATTGAATAAACATCCACAAAACACCAGTTTCCACTTCCTAGAAACCTTTGGCACTAAAGTGGTTGTTGAAATCTCATGATTGAAGAAAACATTTTGAATAAATTGAAGGATGCAATGGGTTTCTTGCTGATCAGGCTCACAGTTTTATTTTTTTTTACATGCGAACAGGAAGACGTACCGAAGGGCTTTTGATCTCTAAAGGAAGTTTTATTAAAATGTAGGAAGATCTGAAACTGCTAGGTGTGCTAGATTGAAATGAAACTTGAAATTTAGTTTCTTTCTTATTCATTGTTTCTTTGCAAAATAGGGTTTTTTCAGTTTTGGGAGGTTCTGGGTTCCATTTGGGGTTTTGGTTTTTTTTTCCAGATGAGGTTTCACAGTTCAGCTGAGCTGATCTAACTGATGACATTAATGGAGATCATTTCACCCTCGAGTCTCACCTTCAGTCTTAGACTGATTCTAGTTAGTATCTGATCTCTATGTGAGTCCATATAGCAGAAAATATGCTTTTTCCTTTTTTTGTTGGATTTTGTGTTTGTTTGGGTTTTTTTTTCCCCTTAGATAAGTGTTTTGGTTTGGGAGCACCAGGATAAAAATATTCCATACTAACCTGAGACATCCCAGGATACCCCCAGCTACTGCAGCCTGTGCATGTGGCAATTCCAATGGGAGGGGGAGCTCATGGGGAGCAGAGGATGGGTCAAGTGACCCAAGTGGACCAATCACAGTATTCCTAATTAATTTTCTATTAGTTTAGTGAACTATGGGACAAAATTATGATCTGGACTTGCATAAGAAAAGTGTATAATAGTTCTCTGTAATGATCCTAAATGGATTGACTTTCTTTCTTGTTAAAGATTTAACAGACTGAAATTGTCTTATGTTGACCCAAAAGGAAAAAGAAAAAAAACAAACAAACCCACAAAACTATAATATATTTTTGGAGTACTCTATTTATATTCAGAAGTGCTGAAACATTATATCTTGGCTTTTGTGTTCTGAAACTCTGTGTTGTGTCCCTGAGCTATATGACACCTAATGACATTTGTAATTCTGGTCGTTCACATATTCTTTTTGTGTCATCATGGATTGCCTGATGTATTTTAGCAGTTTGGGCAGTAAGAGAGAGACATGAAGCATTAAGGAAAGTGTGGTTACGGATTTTATCCCACAGTAATAAAGGAGTCAATAATTCATCCGAACTACAAACCTCCATGTTCAATAATTGTAGCTCTGAAGAACAGGAGTAGTGCAAAGCAACATATTGCAGTCCGTAAAAGCAAAATGTTTCCACATGAGCCAACACTCAATATGGTTAAGAAGGATTCTGAATAATAAATGTAAACCATATATATAGACCTGGAAGGTGTATTTAAGGGAAGGATTGTTTTGTGAAAAATGGTATAAAAATGATACAGACAAAAGTGGACAGTGATTTATAACAGAAAAAAGTCTTAATGGAATAGTGTACTAGGTAGAGAATATATATATGAGATAGAGAAAGTACACCAATGAGGGAGTAATAAATGTGTCTTGCAGGTTTATTTGGTCACACTGCTCATAAATTCACTCAATAAGACACAAAATGGTCCTGTGGAGTTTACAGAGGAAGCTCATTGTATTGAACGATATTTCCTCTGAACCTTTCTGTTTAGAGGTGATAGTGGACCTTACCTTTCTTATTGACCTGGCAATAAAAAATGGTTACTGTCTCATGCTGTGAGTTAGAACCAACCTGTCTTAGAAGAAAGATCACAGAGATCTTCTTAAAATGGTACCAGCACCCTTCTATAATAAAGATGCTTTAAGCACTGGAGGTTGCTAGCACTGGCTGATCTGAAATACCTAAACCAAGCAGGAAGTACTGTACCTGTGAAGTGTATTTTAGTCAGCCCAGCAAGCATTACAGCTGTCTGTTCTGATACTGGGCAGAAATTAGATGGAAGTCTTAGGAATGGCAGATCCTGATATTAGTAACAACTTTTGGGGTGATTGAAGACCTCATAAAAAGGGTGAATTATAAGAAAAGCAAGCAGCTGTATTCTGGGCTAGAATATCTAAAAGTTCCTAGCTCTTGTTAGTGTGAATACCTAGTCAACTTTGGCTATTACATGAATGATCTCAATTTTCTGAGGTACCAGAGGTATCAATGTGTTGCACAAAAACAACAGCTCTTGCCTCCTGAGGATCCAAATAGGGACATTTGTTTGGCAGTGTCTTAAGCGTGCCAGTGTACCTCCAGGCAGTAAATTTGCAGCTGCTTTCTTATGTTAGGAAATTTAAATTAGTTTTGCTGAGATACAAGGATGGTTTTATTTAGTTCATATCACGCATTTTTGAATTCAAGATCCTTGCGTCTTCATATGGAGAGACATACTGCAAATGTTTCCACTCTGAAGAAAAAGTGGGGATTCTAATGAGGTGAGGTGGTAAAAGGTAGGTGCTCTATCTTGAATAGACAATGCTTTTTAATCATAAATACATGAAAATATAAATGGAATAGTATGAAGGGTGACAAGACACTCAGAATTTAACCCAAAAGAAGACGTCTTGCACAAACATGTCTCATATTGAACCCAGAAACATCTTTAAGTGCTACTTCCAAAAGAAATAGTGTAAAGAATTAAAAAATTAAAGAATATTTTTATATTTGGTATTGTTTCCACTTAATTCCATTTAAGCAAAAGATCCAGATTGTTATTGAGACATAAAAAAACAATCAACAATGTAATAAAAAGAGGTGCACATACTCATGAATCAAGAAAATTATTCCTTTCTGACTTTTTGTGCCTGTAGGCTGGTAATATCTTTGGACAGTCAGAACCCTCAGTGCCTCTGACATGTTATTCTTGGTTGCTGGACCTGTCTTTATGTCTAGTCAAACAAAGGGTAGGACAACTCCACCCAGTGAACAGTAATCAAAATATTCTTCTTTGAATAATACAGTTTTGCATTCTGTAGGGGAGAAATCTCCTCTGCCAATCTCCCACTATTTGCCCAGGCTAGAATTTAAACCTGCACTTGTGGACTTAGATCATCCTGTTGATTCTCACACTTATGCATAATTTACTTCAAGAATGAAAACAGCTGCACTTTCAGGTCATTGAAAATCCCAGTACTGTAGACAGGGAGTTACCAGACATAACATGCTGATTTGACAGCAAAAGCAAAAACTTTGTTCTTTTTTCTTGATTCTTCATACTTTACTGAAAACAGGACCTGAATATGCAGTCTTTATGACATTCATCAGCATTATGGTGTCAGAACACTATGTATAAACCAGCCTTGTTATCAGACAGAAGCTGTTATGGAAGTAGCAGCTGTGGCCTCTAGGCTACCTCTCTGCCTTTTGGTGCAGACATGGTAGTTCACTTCAATTTCCTCTTAAGTTCCAGATTTCTGGATGAAACAGTTCATTCACTCCTACCCACCTCTTTCCTCTGCTTCACACCAGTCCTCCCAAGAAGTTAGCCAGCATTGGGGCTGCTCCGAAATTTGCAAAGTTTTTATTTTAACCTTAGCTGGGTAAGCAGATTGGCAGACACCCTACAGTTTGCAGCACATGATGGCAGTGGCTTTTGAGGCAACTTCAGAACATGTTAAAATCATTAGAAGTGCTTTCACTGGCCTCTTAGGATTGAGAAACTTTTGAACAGGGCCTTACAGAGCCTTGAAACTCACACACAGCCAGCTACTTCCTTGAGGCTACAGACAAACCTCAGGACACAGAAAAATTCCAGAGCGAGTGTTTAGCTATTTGCTATGCATTGTGTTTTGATGTAGTGCTTGATAACTGTTTACAGAAGGCAGAAAAATTACGAAGCTCTTTGTCTGGAACATTTATTTCTTGACAGAAGCAGTACAGGCTGAGAAAGCTAAATAAACCACTTATTTTTACATTTGTACCATAGCTTCCAAGTGTAATTGTGAAACACTAATAGCAGTTTGAAAGCAATTTTACAATTTGACTGGTACTGGAGAGAAAAAAAGCAAGCCCATGATACTCAGCAAACTGACAGCAGAGGGCACCAGTGTACTTCATGGGAGAAAAAATTGACTTTTTTTTTTTTTTCCCCCCCCATGTAAATTGTACAATAAATCCTTGTTTGCTCTTACCAGCTTAATACAAGGAAGCCAAAACAATTTCAACAGATTCTTAAACTTGACTGTTTTGTGTGTTTCAGATATGTGCTTGTTATGGAAATGTGATTTCCACCATCTGATGCCACAAAGAAACAAGAAAAATACCTAAACTGTTGTTTATCAAAATGTATTGCTTGGACATATGCTAAGGATAAACTAATTGTAAAAGCTTGTTGCTTGGGAATTTTTAGCCTTTCCCCTCCCAAGAAAAATATTTATTCTACATACAAAATATTCTATGCTCTATGCATTAGTAATCTAAAACTTTTAAAGAATTAGTAAATTGTGATTTATATGACAGTTATTTTCATAAAAACTAATTAAAAAAAGGGAGAAAATATTTGGTTGCTGAAATCTTTGCATAAGTTACTGGCATTTCTAAAAACTGAAACAAACATGATTGCAAAAACTAAGAAGCTGCACACAGACTATTTGTTGCATTGATTTGGTATTAATATGCATGTATGTATACACAATGCCTGCCATTATGAATTCAGTTTGCTATGGAGATGTGAACCCTTGTGTCCCTAAGACATTCAACTTTTGTCAGGTACAAAAGGTGAGCAGGACAAGCTATAAAAGCTGTGTATGCATATGAATATTTTTAAAACATACCATGTGGACATTATATTGTATGCTTTTGTGATATTAAATACTAGTTATAGGTACATACATATTTGTACATATTGCCAAACAAAATTATTATATTGTATTATGTTTGTTTGGATGATGGCTTTAATGGGTTACAGTAGGAGCTAATTCTTTGTGTATAGCATTGGTGTGGGCTACTATTTACACATGTTCAGAGAGCACTGAAATCATCAGTTACTGCAAGATCAATGATCAAAAAAGGAATAAGTAAACCCACTGGTTATTCCCTTGGCCTAAATTATTTTTATTAATACATCTTCGTATTTGTTTATTAAAAATAGCCATGTGAAGATAATAAGCTGAAGGCCAGTCTTCATTTCTTGGCACTCCCAGGCACCTAGTCTCCAAGGATTTTGAAGCTGGCATGCTCTAAATTTGTAATAAAATACCCTTTTAATTGGTAAGCATAGAAAATATTACTTTTATAAATATTTGATGAATAGAGATGTTTTATCTATTCACTAGACTCCAGAGTAATATATGTTCATTAACAGAAGATGAATAACAGCATTTAATATTCTTTGTTTACAACAGAAGGTCACGTGGAAGAATATATTAATATGTAAGTTGTGACCTTCACACTGTCAGTTTTAACAGCAATGGCGTTGTTTCTCTTTATATGGTCAGATCTCTGTTTGATTTCCAGCTTTAATTAAACCAATTAAATGTGACAAGTAAAATGCACTATGATTGACAAGACTGGTTTGGTTACTTACAGGTTTTAGTCAAAAAAGAGAAAAAAAATAAAAATCCTTTTTAAGAAGAGACATTTTTATTTACATGCCACAGAATTAAATGGTAAATTACTAGTGGGTAGAGGAGTTATTAACATCAGAGATAATCAGAAATAATATTCAGATTAGTTTTCTTTTAAAATATATACCTTAATAAAAAATAAGAGCCATAGAAAGAGAAGAGTACAGTAGATGTCTTGCACTGCTAATCTCAGGAGTCATGGGTGCAATCCCAGTTCACAAAGCTGTTAGATAGCACAACTCTGTTTAAAATTGTATGACTGGTAAGTGTATTATACTTACAGCTTTCAAGCATGGTTTCACAGAACAAACAGTAGGGAGGAACAAAGAAACAGCAGGCTGAAAAGAATGGTGCTTAGAGCTCATCAAAAGCTGATTTTGTCAGATCGATTTTTGGATGGAACTGCTATTTCCACGAAATCATCATTTTCTTGAAAAATCTACTCTGCAGTCTTCAGAACTGGGGCCCAGTTGTGCTACAGCCTAGAAAAGAACCATGGAATCACTGGTTTGATAAAAGAAAAACAAAACAAATCCCTATTTTTATTACTGATTTTAAAATGAAAAGAAAGTAAAAATATCAGTTTCCTCCAGGATACACATTTAAATGTCTTATCAATATCAACTGGAGAAAAATCATTCCAATAATATGTTTGAATTTGTGGGCGGCAAGCAAGGCAGGAAATTTACCTGTGGCTTAGTTGTTGTATGTAATATATTTTGTTTAATACAGAGATTCCAACAACATGTTCTGCCTTTTTCTAGTTAGGCTGTGCTCTTCTTTTCCTTGTTTCCATAAAGTACGGTTTATAGCTAATTCTTGTGGCATAAATGGGTCACAATATTAATGGATTTAAAGGAACACTCTCAGAAAAAAAGAAGTTACTTATCTGCCCTCTCTATTTCTGTAGAAAGACCTGAACTGTGCTTTATCTTTGTGGTTTTGATTCACATTTCATTAAGTTCACTCTTTTTCTGTGCAAAAGCACTTCCTTCTAATTTGCATAAACATATGCATGGCATAAATAGCCTTGATTATGAAGGAGTCAGCAAAAAGGAAACAAGCAAGAATTACACATATTCAAAGCAAGAAATTAATAGGTAAAGTATATTATATCTTTTGAAGAAGTTTACTGTAATGTTTGCTGAAAAACTTGAGTTCGAGTTTGTAGATTAGTGCCACCTATGAAGATATGCATGAGAAATCATACCCAAGATGCTGAGAGAAAAATTACATTAGACAAAAAGTGCCCCTTTTTTGGGGTTAGTGCTGATACATAGATTAGTCTCTTCTTCCCTATTCTGAGGTAATTGCATTTACTAAGCTGTGGAGAGATGTCCACCCTCTGTTCCAGCGCCATGCTCTCCTCCCCATGGGTTTGATGCCTGTCCCAGGAACATGCGGCTTGTTAGCAACTCTGCCCCCCCTCTTCGAGGAATGGTGAAAGCAATGACAACAAACCACCTCTCTCATTTCCTTCCTGCATCACACTGCTCCTCTGTGGATGTTGATTCCAAGTGTTTTCAATCTGTTTAAGAAAACCCTAGCTACAGAATTACGAGCCATGTAAACCTTTCCCTCTGATGGCACAGCTAATATGAGAAGTCTTTAGTATAGGTGCTTTGTAGGAGCTGTGCTTGATTAGCTGAGATGAGGATGGCACACAATGGTGAATCCTGTTGTTCTTTTATAAGGAGATTCAGTTTTCGTTCTTATTACACATATGTTCATTAGCATTTCTTTGAAAGCCCATAATTCCTAAGGCATTTACAATAAATGAATGATTAAGTTCTTTGTATAGGAAAATTCCCTGCATTAGTAGAAGACAACTGATATATTTCCCAGTGGGTAGCTATTCAGAATACACATCCTAGATCAACTGGTTGTGAACTTTGCAGTGTTAGGTTTAGAGTTGGACCCCTATGGGTCTTTTCCAACCTAAATGATTCTATGGTTCTATTAAGTTATAACATGTCCTACGAGCATTATTCTTCAAAAGTTCTGTAGAGGAGACAAGATCTGAACTGATGTGAGGCTTGAATTTTCCCTCCAAAGACAGATGGTGTTCATTCATAACACACAGGCCAGTGTGAAGAAAACCTGCCAGTGAATACCTGTTATCCGAATAAAGAGCTGTTCAGCTTCAGTGAATAGGCTGGTATTTTATAATTTGTTTGAACAAATGGTTACGTCAGTAAGAATCTAATTTTAGGAAAAACAGTGACAGTGGAAAGTTTAATGAGGAACAGTTTTCTTTGCTGTTATTTTGTTAAGTATCATGTTTGAAATGCATATTTTTTTTGAGAATGCTGTAGCTCTTAGAATGACTTCTTAGATAATACAAAACAAAAAAACCCAAAAATATCAGTTCTTAAGTGAGATTATAATGAAGCTTAAAAACTGGCTCTGTTTAATTTGGACATGGTTCCAATCAAAGCTGTAACTGTTCTGTGTACAATTGCTACTTTTTGTCACCTCTAGTCAGAATGTAAAAACTGTTTATTTCAAAAAGAATAATAAATTTAGAAACACTGAAAATTCTCATGTCAAAATTTAGGACTGGGTTTGATATTCAGAAATTGAAACATTTCTCACATCATTGAAACACTAACATTTGGCAGACTTTGTGAGGCATACACTGTTTAGCCAGAGCAGTAGATCTTGAATTACAGTTTCCATGATGCTGCAGCTGAAGGAAACACAGTTATTTTTTGTGAGGTAAATGCTTCCACATTCTATTGAAAAACCTCACCTATGATGAAAACTGATTTTTATGTAAAAAATTGTGCTTGAAATCTGTATCTACTTCTATTCAAAATTCATATTGCTTAAAATAATTTGTAGACTTCTATCAATTGTTTCACAGGAGAGTGGTGACATCCATGCCTGTGCTGTTTTTGTCCACAGGTATCTTAACTAATTCAAAATAACAAAAATTCAGTATGCCTATTGTAAGTCAAAGGTCAACATCCATTGCATTTTTTTTCTTGCCACTGTTCTTCACAGAACTTATTTGTTTGTCAAAATTAAGATGAAATGTATGCTATTAGACTATATACAATAATATAATTATATGTATTTGACCAGTTCAGCATATTACCATTGACTTGTCCATGCACTTTTTTGGCAATGCACATTTCTTACATTCTGCAACCTTCTAGTTTATGCAAATATTGTATGAATATGTTTGATGATATTACACAGTACCAGTATGACAGATTTCCACTAAAATTAAAGGAAAAGAATAACTGCCATTACCCAAGTAACTAAATAGATAAACTTTACCAGGTTCACTAAGTCTCATGATCTGAAAGTAGTTAAGTAGTTGAGGACAAGAAAATAATAATAATAATAATATTTGTTATTGTTATTTTCTTTTGGCTAAGCATTTATTGCCATCATTGAAAAAAAAAAAAAGAGTCCTGGGCAGGATGTTCTCAAGAATGGCTCTTCCTAGATTCTGATAGTAGAGGAGAGAAAAATGGTTGTTGCATTGACTGATTTTGTTATAGAGTAGATGGATCTCCTAAAAAGGGAGAGGACTTTCCCAGTTATCTGCTGGGAAAGTTAGTAAGTCTGACGAGCAATGCAGTATAGCTTATTGACATGCATGGGAGAGTTTGCAAGAACAATGAAAACCAGTTTCTCAGAAAAACAGAAGAAATAAATCAGCAAAGTTGACAAATCACCACCTAGTTAGGTTTTATTATCTTTTAAAAATGATTCTGTGAGCACAAAAGCTTTTACAGAGTGTACCTATTCATGAAAAATTATGCCTTAGTATTACTATCTATTATTGGAAAAAAACTAATTTTATGCTTTTTCATTGCAAGATGAACCATGACCTAAACATGTGTTTCTGTGAGAGTGTACTAGTTTTTGTATTAGAGTATTCAACACATTTCCCAGCTTGGGCTAGAGAAATCCTATGAAAGAACTTAAAGAAATTCCTTTCCAATGATCAAGACTTAAAAGTCATCCCTTAGAATATTAATTTATGTGTGATCTCTAACAGAAAATGAAACCACCGTAATATGGCCAAGTTTCAGCTCCTACAGACAAAAGAGCCAAAAGTTCATGTTTCTGGCATCATAAACTTTTGTATCTTTGTCACTGTTTTAAACACGTCTAAAATACAAATCAGTTACCACACTGACAACAACCTTTTAACATTAAGTAGAGAAGAGATTAGAGTATCTCTAAGGAAAGACATACAATTACTACCAGCAGCAGTTTTGATTTTGTAGTAAAAAACTAAAAAAATCAATGCTTAAATAAATATCAAGTTAACAAGTTATTTTAAAAAAGCAAACCCAGAAACAATCAAAAAAAACCCCAACAAAACCTCACCTCTAATTAGTTTGCATTCTGAGCAAAATAATTCTGTTGTATGAGACATTTAATTCAAAACATAATTCATTATTTTAAAAGGCTCCTGAAAATGTCTCCTCCCTATATTTATTGATTTATATTGTCTTTAGACCTTGTCAACAGAATCCATTTATGCTATGTGTAGGTAAGACATAGGATTTGTAGTCATGCTGAAAGTGAAAAAAATTAGTTCTTGACATCCTTAGGCCACTGAAAAAATTATCAGCTGAGGCACAGAAGTGTGAGGAATTTAAAAAAAAAGACATCTACAATGATATACAACAGGAACTTCCCCATAAAGTCTTTTCATCAGAAGCAATGCCTGTACGCACGAAACCTCAGTCACCATTTCAGAACTTTCAGGGAACAAATTTTATTATTGTAATTTTTCCCTTCCCCACTTCAGAAATGTAGGACAGCAAAGTCTCCTCAAGTATGACATAAGTCAGTTATTTAAATTCCCAACTGAATAAAAGTTTCATTTTTAACAATGGAGATTAGTATCAGATACTGGCTCAGCTTTGAGATACTGTCACTCTACTGGGAAGAATATCCAAATAAGACACATCCAGGCTTATCAACAGTTGCAAAATTTTCACAACTCTCATGTAATTCCATCATGTAGAGAGGATACATGTAAGAGCAAGTGGCTTCTGGTGAGGAATTCTTGACTTGAGCTTCAGGGAGGTGCATGAAGTGTGTCTTGTTCAGGTACTGCAGAGGCAGTTTTTCAAAGGTCACCCTTACACGAAGAACTGTGCATTTGGTATTACGTTACTCCCCATAAAGGCAAATAATTATTCAGAATCATCAGAACTACATTTAGTTTTTGTGTACCAGGCCTAAATATGATCTGTTGTACTGTTGCCCACTATCTAAATGGGACTGGGACAAGGAAAGGTGATAATGAAGAAGCTGTGTAGTAGCTTTAGTAACACTCAGGTGAGCCAGTGGGTGAATGTGCACCCTAAGTAAGAGTCAAGGAAATGCATTAAATACTAGGAATTACTAGGATTGTAGGAATAGAGGACAAATAAGTACAACCTCATGTACTCAACACTGGTTTGTCCACACTCTAAATACTGTGTTCAGTTTTGGGCCTCTCACTACAAGAAGGACATTGAGGTGCTGAAGCATGTCCAAAGAAGGGCTATGAAGCTGGTGAAGGGTCTAGAGCACAAGTCTTATGAGGAGTTGCGGAGGGAACTGGGGTTGTTTAGTCTGGAGAAAAGGAGGCTGAGGGGAGACCTTATTGATCTCTACAACTACCTGAAAGGAGGTTGTAGTGAGGTGAGTGTTGGTCTCTTCTACCAAGTGATGGAACAAGAGGAAATGGCCTCAAAATGTACAGGAGAGGTGAAGATTGGATATTAGGAAAAATTTCTTCACTGAAAGTGTTGTCAATCACTGGAACAGGCTGCCCAGAGAAGTGGCCAAGTCACCATCCCTGGAGGTATTTAAAAAACATGTAGATGTGGTGCTATGGGCCATGGTTTAGTGGTGGATTTGGCAGTTAACGGTTGAACCTGATGATCTGAAAGGTCTTTTCCAACCAAAACAATTCTAGGAGAAAACAGACAAACAAACTTTAGGGTATTACCTACATTCATGGTGCCTTCACATTTTGGCCATTCTGTGTAGTTCTGATTTCCCCATGCAGAGATAACAATACAATAAAAAGGGCAAAAGGGAGTATTAATTATAGGGAGAGATGACTACTTTGACTAGGACGTTTTCAGCTGGAAAAGAGAAAATGACAGAAACTGTGATAGAAAGTCCATATAAATGATGTGAAGGCAGATATATATCACCTTGGTTTATAAAATCATGAGAGAGATGACGAAGGTGAATGGAAGAAAATAATTCACTGTCAATTCCAAGGCAAGAGCTCTGGACCATGAAGGGAAATGCAACAAAAATGTCCAAAACTGAGGACCCAGAAGCAAGAAGATGCAGTCTGGAGGAGTTTTGTCTTCAAGGGAGCCTCTGTTGAGAGTATGTGGAGACAGGCTGTGGCACCAAGTATATCTTTGGTTTGAGCTTATAAATGGTCATTGCTGTACTTTATTTTTCTCATCTACCAGGAGAAGTCAAGAAAATAGAATAAGTTTGCAGTTCATATTCTCAGAAATAGCAAGTAATATGGAATAAAGTTTGTGTGGTGGTACCAGAAATACTGTCATAACATAGTTCAGTACATGGCTAGTCTAAAAAATAGTACAGAACATAAAATTTCAGTGTACAAGGCAAGAAAAAGTACTACAAATCTGGGATTTAAAAATACTGCTGCTTCTGATCTTTTCAGGAACCATTGTTCTTGAAAATGCATAAAATTAAACAATTTTTGAAGTGTTATTGGTCAATAGTGAAAAAGAGCAACAGACTGAAAAATGTTAACCAAACTGTAATTTCATAAACTTTTTAATTTAAAACCATATGACAAGATTATTAACAATTCTAAGAAAATAAAAATGCTTAAGAAATTAAAGGGTATAAAAATTACTCGTGTGAAATTTTAGTTTAATATTAAAAGTTGTCTGTATTCTTTCAAGGTGCATAAGAATATTCAATAATTATGTGTAAGGCAATTTATCAAAGTCATTTGCTTTGATGGAATGCAATTTTTAATATGCAAATGTAAGGTAAAATAACTACTACAGCTGCATATAAATACTATTGCTCGCTTCCCTCAAGCTAATTTCAATGTTGGAAATAGAGAAATAAGGGTGCTTTTTATTTAATATAATTCATTTCATTATGGATATTGTTCAGCTATATATTCCAAAATGACAGTTTGATTTGGTTTCACTTGAATATTTTGAAGCTTTTGAAATGTAAAGCTATACTATGCACCAGAACAATGCTTTAGCTTCATGTTAATATTCAATATCATGCTCACAAATTGAATTAGTTGGAGAGCTGCAACTCCCATAGTAAAGCTTCTTGTTATAAAATGTACAGCTTAGTGCAGAATTTATGCTATCAAGGAGCTTTACTGTGGCTTTGTTTACCAGTTCTATCTACAATATGTACCTTAAGGTGACATGTCAAAGGCAATCCTGCTGGAGCAGCATTAGTAGAAGAAACTACTGTATCTCTTTTGAAAGTATAAAAGGTGTTGGTATTGGGAAAATGTATTAAGAGAGCCTGACATTCAGGGTTGAAAAGGAACTTTCTGCTTCTGAGCTAAAGCCCAGTAAATAAAAAGAAGTGTTCCATTTGGCTTAGATGGACTTGGATTCAGACTTCAAAATAGCGAATAGTAATTCAAAATGCTTCTTCTGAATAAGGCTGGGTTAGACCACAAAATAAGGGCTGAGCTTCGATTAATTCTAGGGAGCAGCCTGTTCCCAGGATAATTCTGCTGCAGGTTTAACACAGTGCAGGCTGTGCTTCCAGAAACACTTCAGCAGAGATGATGTCTTGCAGTAACACAAGTGTGTTTATTTTTCTAATTACAAGAAAGTATAAAAAAACCCCAACTTTGGGGCAATTAATTAATGAGGAAAAAACTACAAAAGAACTCTGTAAGGTATGTTTATGAAGTGAAAGGAAGAAGAAGATGATAGAATTGTTTGTTTTGCTTTCCATTTCTTCAGGGTGTTTTTGAGGAAAATGGAGGTAGACAAGAGAAATACATCACTGAAATGGTTTCAGAGAAAAGACTAGAAATACAGATGAGAGACGTGATGTAACTTGACTTCTCAAACCAACAGCTTGATTTCTCTTTTGAATAATATATTTTCATGGTCAGTAACATGATTATGTTTTCTGTTTATTTTAAGAAGGAAAGGCAACAGTTTATGAAAGAGTAGAACACAAAATCTTTATTATTTACCTTATTTATTGTTATTTTATATTATTTATTATTGTTTACAGTATTGTTATCTTTATTTGAGCAGAAAATGTCTCTTATGTGCCTCATGCTAAGCATGATAGAAACACACTAAAAAGGCAGGTATGCTTTTTTCTTACTGTATTTTTCAACTTTCAATTGTAAATGAAATGAAGTCAGTGAGAGGACACTAGCACATAGATAAAATATTCTTGTGTCTGTGTGATCACATATGTATATATGAATGTGTGAAATTTTGCTTCTGAGGCTAAAATGTCACTCTTGTATTTGCAGGCTACTACACCCTTAAAAA
Organism: Aegotheles bennettii; assembly: GCA_013398125.1. Classification (NCBI taxonomy): domain Eukaryota; kingdom Metazoa; phylum Chordata; class Aves; order Caprimulgiformes; family Aegothelidae; genus Aegotheles; species Aegotheles bennettii. Next base: position 544,839 of record VZRW01008259.1, read on the forward strand.
GCTTTCTGTAACCTGTATAGATAGGCAAGTGCCAGAAGACAGTTCTTTTCCCAGTCTCTTAATGGCAAGGTCTCTTTCTGCCTTACACGGACACACATACACAAATCCTAAACCTAACACCAGTGACAAAAAAATATGGTAAATCTTCCTTGACTTATTGTTGGTTTGAAATATGCCTATGACACAGGTGCTGGTCAGCACACAGATTTCAAATACCTGTCTCAAATCTTTGCATCTCACCTTTCTATAGTATTTACATGTATTTCTTACCACTTAATTTACTAGCACCTAAAAATAATCCCTAAAGGAAATGAGTCTGATGAATCATAGGCATAATTACTTCCTGCCCTTGACAATTAAGAGGATGATGATTTTAAAAAACACTGGATTTTTGATACTAAGTCTATGTTTGGAGATAAGTGTTAAAGTGATACAATGAATCTGCTTTCTACTCATTGTGTAATCGTTTAAGAAACCAAATTTTAAAGTAGTATCAGTGAAGGCTTCATTATGTGGCAGCTATTGCATTTTTGACAGCAAATTAAGATGTGGGAAGGGACAGCATGTAGCCCACTTCCCAAGCAAGGTTCTGGATGAAGGTGCCCTTGTGGGTCTGTAACTACTAACAGCTGCCTCCATCATTCCTGATAGTAGTTCCCTGAGGTTTTTAGCCACTCCAAAAAGGCTCAAGCCCCCTTAACAGCTCTGCAGAATTACTTAATCCTCACAATCCTCTGTCACCCTCTTCAAAATCTCCTTTTCACCTTTACAGGTTCTAGTCAGAGACTCTCCCAGTCCTCCCCTCACCTGCTCCAAGGCTTGACTACAGTCTGGTTCTAATCAAGACATGCTTCCTGTGAGTAATTTGCTTTCTAACTAGCTACTCCAAATCTCTTCCCACTTCAGAGCCCTCAGCTCTCATGTCAGACCTAGGCCATTCACTCATTGCTGCTCAAAGTTATGTGTTCAGATGTTTGGTGCTAGAACCCAATAGCGAACTGGTTGCCAATATCCATGTGATCCTCACAGTTGCCTTCAACAGTGATGTTCACCATCCTCCCTTAGAACCATCTCTGTTTCTAATTCCTGGATATAACCCTTGATTGGGAAAAAAAAAATCTGACTGTGGTCAAAATAAAAAAACCCCATATGTAGGACCATAGTAGCACTATTCCAGAGCGTCTGTGTTCTGCTACATGTGGTATCAACCTCTTCTCCTTCTCTTTCCCTGAGCAACCAAGTCCTGTCCTCTGCAGCCTATTTCTTGCAGGGACAACCATGGATACCACCTTTTTCTGCCATAGTGAGGTCCTCTGAAAGAGTTCCACCAAGGCTACGGAGTCAAATCATTCAAGGTAACAGGTTTCATGGGGGCTGATTTTTAACTGCCAATCTAGAGCTGTAAATCTCTTCTGAGCACCCTTATTCAGTCTCTCACAGCATGCTCTTTCCTTCAGAACCCCTGTGGACAGATGACTCTAGTTTCAAACTGTTCCCTCCTGCTTGGATGCAATTTCTGATCCACTCTGGCCAGACCTGAGGAGTCTTTCTCAAGTCCTTCTATTCTCTCTTGTCTCCAAGAATATATGTATTTGTACTTGTATAGAAAGATAAAGAAGAAAACCTCAAAGGGACAAACAATTTTCTCCTCCCCCAATATTGCACTATAATAAAAGTTCTGTAGTAATTCAGTTTTACAGGAAGAAAACTGCATATGAACTGCTGTTTTACCAGTCTAGCACCACCTTCATTAGAGAAGACATCATTTGCAAAGATTAAAAAAAAAATAAAATACATACAATATTATATGAGTTCAACAGACTCTCATCTCACGGCTGTTCCACAGACCGTGTCCACCATTGGACACTGGAGTTATAATTTTAGTTAAATACAAGCAAAAAATTGAATATTAATTACTTTATTTTAGAACATAACTTCTAAGTTAATACAATATATAACTATTACTTAAATTCCTCAGAACTAGGAATTCTATTTTTTTACAAAAGATACAGTTTTGTGCTTTATTTAGCCACAGAAAATAATTTAAGCATTAAGTAGAAATATTAATTCCGGGTACAAAACATTGGTCTGTTTGAGTACAGCCTGATTGTGATTGAATTTTCAGCAGCTAGTCATTGTGGAAGTGTTATCATATTTTAAGTTTCTTAGATAATTAAAACTAATTCAGAAAACATTAAACTATTCATTGTTTTTCTTTGAAACATTACATGTTATATGTTTATTTAATGTCCTTCATGTTCAAAAAATGAAGGAGTTCATAATCTAAATTAAAAAAGAAATTTTCTTTTTTCTCCAGGTAAGAGCATTCTGCAAAAATCCTCACTTTCCTTCCTGGAATCCCACAGTTTTAGCAAGAGCTTGTAGAAATACTACAGTAAAGTATACTACCTTCTTTACAAAATTAACAAGAGGTACTTAAGCCAAGTTGCCATTATATGCAGAGAACAGCTATACAAATCAATGTCTTTGGGGTCTTCTTGCTGGAGAGGAGTTAAATAGTTGGAGATTTAATTGCTGCACAGACAGAAAAAAGACCCTGTATTATGCTATCAGTGGCAGGTGCTCCCCATATTATAATTTGTGCCACTGGGTTTTAAAAAATTCACATCTGTAGTGTTAGCATAATCTGAACATTTCTGCATCCATGTTTATTCATAAACTTCTACCTGGCTGTATGTTTCTAAGAGGAATGAAAGTGTTCTCATTTCTACCATTCTCACACCGCTGTATCTTCAATGAGTTCAAGTTTTAGATAATTTTATACTAGACAGACTGAGAGGAGGAACAATTAAATGACTAAAAATGAAACCTTATTTCCCAAGGGACAAAGAATTATCCCATCAATTAGAGTTTAAAAGATCACTGAAGACATCTCATCTTAATGTATACAAAGAAAATTATCTTTTCATACACGTAATTCTTCTGCTTAATATTGTGTAATCAAAATTGGCAATACAGCTATTACATTTATGATGACTGTTTTCTATATTTTTCTTAAGATCTTCAGATACACCTCCAGATGTATAGACGGTGTAACCTTCACATCAGTTCACCTGTATGTCTGAAAACAACTAGTGCTTTAAAATAAATCATCTGAAACTGGTTTTATAATTTATAGACGAGTCACGCTCTGGTTTTAGGTGAATATTTAGATTTTATATTTTTAGATTGAAATATATATCTTTGTTCTCTGACTCAGAAAGTAAGGAAGGGCTGAGTAACAGGAATAAGCAGGTTGCTTAATCTGCAATGCTTGGTTAGGTTTTAAGAAGTACTGATCAGATGCAACTTTACAGTAAGTCCTAATTTGTATTCTGTTCTCTTCCGTTTAGTCACTAGAAAAATTAAATCATACTTTTGCGCAAGCATCAAAATTATGTGAGACACTTTCTTGCTAAATTTTATTTGTTTTTTTAGTAATATTTAAACTTGGAATAATAGTGAATTATTTCAGTGTTGCTTTACGTACGAGTGATTTTATAAATCACCAGCTATTTATCTGCTTAAATCAAAGAACAAAGCAAAACAAACAAGCAAATAATAATTTAAAAGAAGGTGTAAATAAAGAATACAGGATACTTTCATTCATTTTCAGCTAGTACTAGTCACTATGGAAAAGAGACATTCTGGATTTTTATTTCTTTCTATTTATTTATTACCAAGATAGTTTTAACTTGCAGGCGCTTTACTTTACCGCCTGGCCACCCAGGCGCTTCTGTTGAAACAAAAAGGGAGAGATAGAAAGGTCATAAGAGCAAGTTGTGGCAGCTGAGCAATGTCAGGGATTGCTTCTCTTGGTTTCAATCCTCTTGTATAATGTACAGGAAAGTAACTTTAATAGAGCATAGTTAGTAAGAAAAATCACCTCTCAGAACTGTGCTATTTATGTCAGTTGTAAACAGTTTGGTTTAGCCTGTGGTTGTTTTAATATTTTATTTTAACCAAATATTTTTAAAATATGTCTATTTCACTAAACCAAGTTACCAAATCAATTACGGAGCTGCTGACCTCCTCATGCTTTATTTTAGGTATCCTTTATTTAAGAAGTCTTTAATCTGCAAACTTGCTCATATAGTTATAAATGCTTTTCATTATTTTTCTTTTCCCTTGTGTGTGGAATAGGAAGGACATATCATTTGTGGAGAGCCTGGACAATTTCAAGGCCTCAACATTTCAACAAGTATTTATTGATTGGAAACTCTTATTAAATACTTATTGAGGGGTTTGCTTATAAAATACAATTCTCATTTATGTAGCTCAGTGTCAGTAATGCTTCACTCCTTTCTTGTTTATTTGTTTGGAGTTTTTTGATGTCACTATTCATGTCTGAGCTGAAAAATCTGAAGATACAATCAGGTCAACATCTACATTACCTGTACAGTCTTCTCTTACATATCCATGAAAATCAGCAAATAGAAGTTAATCCTCTAGTTGTGTTAGGAATTAATAAATATAGTGGTTTAGACCCATGTCAAATAAATCTCTATTGATAAGTGAGATCTCAAAAATGGGTAGTCATTAAATGGAGCTGTGATATTGAGCATTACTGGAGTTTCTACTTCTCAGGGATATGTGTAGCGCAGAGAACACTGGGAGACTAAATTATGTTTTGAACTGTAAAATGTTACTGTATGAAATACACTAGAGAATAATGAAAATCAGCTTATTCTAAAGCTAACTTTCCTTCACCACAGAGAGCCCAAAACAAGCAAAAGAAAAGAGATATGAATACCTGTGTGTCTATATACTCATACATAAGCTCAAATTCTTTTTCAAGTTATAGACAAATTGAAGCTAAAATCTGTGGTCTGCTACTCATTTTTTATAAAAAGCTTTTAACTGGATTAATATGGAAGATTTTGATTCCTAATAACTCCTTCAATATAGAATTGAACATATAATTGCATACAGTTAAAAATTCACCAGCATTATTTATTCCATCATACAATTTAAATATTTAATTTCAACTGCAATAAATTAAAGCTGTATTTGATTGTGGATTTTGATCATGTGTTACTCTTGCAACAAATGAATAATTTAATTATTAATTTTTAATATAACAGTAATATTTTGTGATCATAGTTTCTTAGTAATAAGATTCCATCTTAAAAATTAACTTACCATTTTAGATTTTTTTTATCAACATATTCTTGACAGTTTGAATTGTCTACAAGAGACATGAAGAGCTAAAAAATAAATTAAAATCAGTGTGTCTTTATTTTCCTGATTTTTAAAAATGTAATTAATTTTTCTTCATTTTTATAGTATAATGGTTTGCTACAAGTATAACAAAGCAAAACTTCCATTACTCTGTCTTTAATTCATACTACTTATTTGGTTGAATTTTGCATTGGTAATGGTATTTTTACAGAAAGGAAAATGAAAGTAAGCAATGTCCATTTTACCTTTCTGTAGAGTATACTGGAAGACCAGGCACTGGAATACAGAATTTGTGAAACAGGGTACACTAAAATAGAAAAATAGTTTTGCATACCCTATTTTGGAGTAAAAGTCAGAAAACTTTACATGCAAAAGAAAATTTGGGGTTTTTTTACTCCACTTAAGTCCAGAAATCTCACCTGATTTTCTCTCCCTTAATGTATATTCACCCTTTGCTGGTGCTGTCAAAGTTTATGCGGTCTTTCTGCCTTGTAAGAGCTGCTTTGAGAAAAAGCTAAAGGAGGTGTTTCAGTTCCTGACTAGAAGCCTAGTAGAAAAAAGGCATGGTAATGTCCCATTCCATCATAGAGACACATCCAGATACTATTCAGTATCTTATTTTGAAGACAGCTTGAAAACAACTTCTATGTTACTCTGAAGTAACTCATGAGATGCAGAAGAAAAAGATAACAGGAAATGCTGTAGAAAAGTGTAGCAGCTAGTGCGGTGTGGATGAACTGTACAATTTATCACTGTCAGAAGCAGCATTCTGGTGAAGGTCCCTACTGCATGCTAGAGGTATGACATAGCACCATACACCAGTCTGAAATTGTCATTGGGACTTAAAAGATTCACGGGTAGCCTTGAGGAGATAGGAAGAAGTTAGAAATTAGTCCAGATATTCCTGAACAATAATTTCTGAATAGTTATGGAAATGTCATTAAAGAAAAACAGAACATTTAAAGTTGCAGTCATTTTACCCTTTATTCTTAGGCAGACAATAACTCAGGAGCAAACAGGGCGCTAGTTTCCAGTTAAAGTTACTACTAAAGAAAGTAGGTGTGGGTGACCACTAATGCAAAAAGGAAGATGAGCAGCAACATGTTATTTTTAAATGCATGTCCTGCAGTAAATCCCACAGAGATTCAAGTGCAGAAAAATTCTGTCCTTTCACCAGAATACTTTATTCATAGTTGGTATATAAAATGTACCTGTATGGAAAGATCTAAATGGTCTTTTGTGTGTTTCAATAGTCCTTTTTTTCTAATATGTCGTGGTTCCTCCTATCAACAGCTGATCACTTTGTCACAGCTATTCTCTAGTACTTATTCCTTGCCTTGTTTTCAAAACTGTAAAAAAGACATAACCCAGCTACAAAAAGGACTGCAGAAAATATACCATAATTCTAACCTAAATTAATTAAACATTTTACATAAGGTTAGAGTGCCCTTCAACATCCACAACATCCATTAGCAACTGAGGATGAAAGAAAGCCCATAAAATAATCTGGGTTTTGCTAATGTTAGCTTTTTTGCTTTCATAGACCATCATTGTTCATTAATCTTTGACAATGATAACAACAGCTTAAATGCTTTTTGGCTTTTGGGAAATAATCTTTTTTTTTTCTTTTTTCCTTGATAATTTTTGCTACTGCAAATTATATTTAGCCTTTCTTTCTTTATGTCAATAATAAACAGTACTTAATTCAAAGTTTGTTTTCTTAGTGTTTTTCATGTTGCTAGAATTGGAAGCAAAATGTAAAGAAACTTCATTGTTTCAAAGTAATTGAAAAGTGCTGAGAAAATAAGTCTTGTGTTTATTATAATAATATTACTAGATAGTTCTTATTATAATAAGCATTTATTAGTTTTACTCTTTTAATAGTGTAAAATGAACTTTAGACAACTCTTTCATACTCTGGCATATTGTGTGATAGCAACTGTCATCCATGAATCACAATGCAGGATGGTCACTGCGATGGTTATGTCTCTTTTCACACTGGAGCGAAGCAAATAATTTATGGAAAATAATGCAGCCTCCAATCTTTCCCTCTTTTTCTGATTATCAATGTCAATTAAGCAGATCAGGATATTCTTGACATATTTGTTATTCTAGATTCTTGCACAGATTTTCTGTCGTTGTGCTTGAAAAACACCTGTCATCCATTTCTGTCATTCACAGTATGGAGCTTCAGTCCTTGATTTTGTTTGAAAAAAATATTTCTATTATGGAGGAGGAATAAATATTTTTTAAAAGTCCTGGGAAAATAGGAGTGCATATAATTCAATATTTTCCTCACTTTGATATTTGAGGAAGAGAAAATTGTGATGCTTACTTACTTGAAGGTTTTGAAAGTACCCAAAGCATGATCTTTCCTTTTTCTTTTTTTTCAAATGTCTTGAAAGTTTATTGAGTCACCACCCACACAGATTGTGTTTTTTTTCACTGGGACACAGTGCCATCTGAGATTTGCTGGGGGAAAGGAGGTGAGAAGGTCTGGAAGGAACACAGACAACATTCCCTGGTCCAATTAGCCAACAATACACCATTTCAGATAAGAGAAAATCTTCAAATCTACACTCAGCTATATGAAAATCCTGAGTGTCCATAAAGTGGTTTGTCACAAATTGAAGTTTCACTGAAATGATTCACTAAAAAAGTGATTCAAGCTACTTGGACAAAACACATGGAATCAGGAAGAAATGCTTGATTTCCCTAGTGCACATTTGAAAGAGGAGATTAATCTAAAATATCACACTATTAATAATATCACTGTCCCAAGGAGACCTCCAGTTTCTGTTTGTTTGGTTTTATGCTGTTTAAGTGTCTGGTTTTGCCATTTTTCTTGCCTATATTGGCTTCCAGAAAGTTTCAGGGTGTTGCTGAGCTAACACAAAGCCCAGAAGGAAAGAGAGCCCAGTGCTATATCTGCAAGAGGAGCAAATGTGTCCTGCCCCAGAGACCTCCTAGATGAAGACTGAGGTATGAAGTAGCAAGGAAAGTAGCAGGAGTTACTTTGGTGTGGAGGAGACAAAGCTGAGACAGAGCTAAGCCTGAGAAAGTCAAGCAGAATTCTTGCTGTCTGTGTGAGTACTTGGTATGACAATGTCTGCCCTTCAAGCTCTTTGTTTGGACCTCCGTGTCTGAGATGTGCTGCTGGGTGAATTCAGTGCGAGGAACTGTCTTTCTTTTTTACTTATCATATAAGCAGATAACACAGCTTTCTGATAAAAATACTCACATTTAGATGTGTAAAACAGCCTGTGAAAATTGCCTAATATTTGATGAATGTAATAAAGTTGATTTGGAATTCCTGTGAATAAACTAATTTGCTTGAGTATTCATGTAAAACAATTATAAAAAGGAAACAACTTCAAGATGACTATTTTATTGATACAGAAACCTGTATTTTGATTGCCTGTGGGTTTATCTAAGCAGTTTCTTTTTTAAAGAGATTTCTAGCATATTTAGTAGTTAAAAATGCTAAGTTTAGTATTTATAAATGAAGTCATAATTCTTTGATTATAAACATCATCATAGTGTCGCAGAAGCTAGCAGAGATATTCTACTTTGCATAGCTGAGAATCACATTCACATGAACCCTTGTTCATCTTGAACGATCAGAGAAAACCTGAATATAGCAGGTAAGCAGGCCCATGCTGTGCAGTTAAGCTGCATGAATCTCACCTTGCCTTGCTAGATTTACTTCCCGTGTAACATTTCTAGTAGGCCTGAACATTCTGACACTTTTTATACAAAAGTCCAATAACAAAGTAAAATCTAATTTCCTGCTGCTCTGAAGCAGTTTGCAGGGCCTCCAATTGCTTTTTATTTCTACAGATCTTCTTACGGACCTAAAAGTCTCATTCAGATTTGCTGTTTGTCACTCATGTAGATTTAATTTAACTTTTTTTCTGTAGACTATATATCTAGCACAATCCAGCTTTGATTTTTTTTATTATTTTTTTTTAATATAACAAAATACTCAATGGTTTTTACAGCTTAGGTTTTAAATTAACTGAATTAAATATAATGTATAAAAGAAAGTTTCATTTTTTTGTTATATGATACTAAGTGTCTTCCTGCCTGGTAAACTATTGTTTTTCCTAAAACAAAAAATGTCTCTGCTGTCTGCAGTACATATGACATGTCACTGAAAGCATAACCAGAGCATATGCCCTTTGTGCCTCCAGAAGGAAGATGCTCCAAGAACCATTTCTTTTTGTTCAGTACTATGGCCTATGAAAATACTGCTAATTATTGCTGACCTAGTCTGTGACACTATGAATTCAATCACACACTTTCAAGCATAAACTGAGCAACAAGCTAGTCCCTTGCTATATCATTATACATCTCTTACCCTCCTCCTTGGGCCGCTGGGGGAGAGGATTAGAGCCATAACACATTTGGAAGGCATTGTGTGTGACCTATGAACCTTGGTAGTTAATCTCTCCTGACTGAGGAGCAATGTAAAACCTCTTACAATCTGTATATTTTTAGCTGGTATCATTTGTACTAAAACACTATATACGCTATTTTCTGCTCTATGACTCTGAAGAAAAAGGTCTATGAGGAGAAAGTGACAGAAAAGAGAGTATTATAAAACTAATCAGTCATATAATTGTGACTTCCATTGCCCAGGCAAGCAGTGGGTATCATCAATAGTGTATGCTGCTAATCATTCATTTTCTTTGTCACAAAACTATATATTGGATTTTTCATTGGTCTTTCCATAGCTATTGTATAAACAATACAAAGCAGTCTTGGTTCCCCCATCCCCCCCCCATCCCCTGCCCTGGTTTTAAAAGAGATCTACTAATTAGATAATTTGTGGCATTAGGTAAAGTCTGGGGATTTTCCATTCCTTGAAAAAAAAGACAGCTCTTTTGCAATCTCTGCGTCCTTGGAGGCTGTTGAGAAGGTTATTCCTTATCAGTTTCACAGATTTTCAAATGTTTATAACAAGGCTTGTTTTGGTTTTTGATGTTTGTTGTTTTTGTGGGTATTTTTATTATATACTATTCAATTATAATCATGTCTTTTCTAATAGAATTGTATTATATCCTTTTCATTCATATTTTCAATGGCTGAGGTTATCATTACGCTATTGCAAAAACAACATGTAATATCATTGATGATTAACTCATGAATGAAAATATAAAACTCACTTTGTTCTTCCTTGAAAAGGTATTGTGAGAGCATGTGAGCCCTGACTCATGTTTGATAGCATTCTTTCAGATCAGACTGGTTGATTTCAGTAGAGACAACTAATGACAGAAATCAACAGGAGGTTCAAAACCTGGATTTTATAACTATACCTGGTATTTTACTCCAAGAAAAAAATGCTTCATATGGCTATATTATCCAAAAAATAAATTTAAAAAAGGAAGATATCAATTGTATCTAAAACAAATCTTATTAAGCAGAAATATTCCCTTCTGCTCTCTCATTCTTCTGCAGCTATTTGTGTATTCTCTAGCACTAGCCTTGGTCCAAAACTTGGACTTTTTGACTTTATGGTAACACAAATACATGACTACAGAAAGAGAATCAATTCTTCCTCATACTTTATAATACATCTTCACATTCTTTAGGAGATTTTAATGGCATTTTAGCCCTTCAAAATACATTATTGGTCAGTTTGGTTTGTATTTACATAAGATCATCTATTTATTGTTTTATACTAATTATCTCTGATGCCATTAAGTTGTTTCTCTTAAGCAAATATTCTAAGAGAGTATTGAAGCTCTCCGTCTTACCTCAAGGTTGTTATTTGACAAAGGGTTCTAATAGTCAAACCTTTGCAATTACAGCAAAAGTAGATTAAATGGAGAGTCAGCTCTTTAATTTAAGAAATTAATTAAAATAAGAAAAAAAATAAAGATCTATGAATTAGAAAAAGTGTCACCCATACTGTTGATTTTTTTCTTATAACTTGATCACTCATTCATATTGTCTTTTGATTGATTTGTCATTTACTGGCAGCTGAAGTATGTTTTCAGATCTTTTGTATATAGTTAATCTTGTGATGGAAATCACGTTTGAGTGACAGTAATAAGTTATAATCATTGCTCTTGGAAGAACATCATTAAGGATTTTATTTTTAAATAAGTTTTGTTATTCTAAAATGTATAATAAATTTAAGTGGTTTTGCATGAAGACAGACTCTACTGAAATCAATATGTATAACATTATTCTTTTGAAGCACAACAATAAAATATTTTGTGTTCAATATATGGGACAAAAAATGTATTTAAAATAATTCAATTTTTATCTCTCCCTCATACATAAACACATGAATACAAATATGATTAATATAAATATGCATAGTGCTAGAAAAAATTCTAGCTAACAATGCATTCTCATGTACAATATATTATAAAATTAACTCATAATTTAAGAAAAAAAATGTAATAATGAGAGCAGATTTTTTTCCAAACCCAGATGGAATGGCAGTTCCTTGACCTTATAAATTACTAATAAATAAACAATTACTTTTGAAATTTTCCACATCAGCTCCACAATCTGAGAAGAATGACATATTTTTTGCTAGACTTGGCAGAGAGAGTTCCAATTATGACTTTGCTAGAATTTGGATACATTTTTTAATAATTAGTTTTCTTTCAGTATATTATCTTTTCTATAATTCTGGTGTTCTGTGACATTACTACTTATTTCTTATGGAAAGAGTAAAGGTTTATTTATTTTCCTCTTATTTATTAATAAATAGCCTTTTTTTTTTTCTTAAGGTATCTAATCTGACTTTAAAAAGTCAGTGGTGGAATCTGAGTATGGCAGAATCTGAGTTGCCAGTCTGAAAGGATTTCCAAAGTTACATCTATGGTGTCCACACCACTTGTAAACATAAACTGTTAAAAGTTGAACAAAAGTTCTCTTACATATGTAGTGATTTTTTTTCACTGGAGTGAGACCCATGTACCCCCCCAGAGCCTGTTTCTGAATCTGCTGTGCATTTGAACAGCTACTGACAACATCAAACACCGTTTACATCAGTCCTAGCACAGAGCTGGCATAAGGGTTTTCCCAATCATTTTTTTGATAGTGACATGCTTGCAATTACGTTTACATTCTTTTAACAACCCACAATAAAAAAAAAAGAGGCATGTTTATTTGTTCGTCTGTCACAACCTTTGCTGGGTACTTACTGTGTAGCTTGAGAAACTGAAGGTAAATTTTTTTTCATAGGCAGCTCTTACAGCATCTTTTAAACCATCTAGCAATTTGAAGAATCTTCAGGCCAAATGAACCATAAGTATGATTTTTGCAACTGCAGGACATGAACTGTACCACCTGCCTATAAGGAATTAAATTTTACTTTCTATATAACCAATGCAGAGAGGTGAAAGTCAATTCCCTTAGGAGCTTTATAAGGTTAAGGCAGACAGAGCAATTAAGAATACCTATCTACACCTTCTACAGGCAAAAAATGTGAATATGTTTTCAGTGTTACATTTGATGGGAAAAAGGAGTACCCATTTCTCGGTAGAAGCCAGTCTTTCTGTACACTGTAAGACATTTCCAAAACAAGAGCTCTTTACAATACATAAATACACACACAAATATTATAATATTTAATTCCAGTATTTTAAGGCTTTTTGCTTTTTTATCTGTCTCATCCTTAGCATTTTTAAAGTTTCCTCTTGGATAGCACCATTATTTGCAAGCTTACTGCAGATGGTAAACAACAGTAGTACACATGCCTTTACATTTTCTCTGCTCTCCTTACCTATTTTTCTCTAGTTTGTTTCTCCCACTGCCCTTATCACCATTCACAACAAAAGAAGTCAGAATCTTCTAATTAGTTTCTGCAATCTAACAGAGTTCAATCATGTGATTTGTCACATAATTTGTGGTAACCTCAGATCTCAAAGAAGCAAACAGCTCTGAGTTCTTATTCACTACACTTAAACGAGGTGAGATTTTCTTTAATTAGACAGAAGTATGGATGGAAAAACAGACATTGTTTGACTTATACAGACTTAACAGATGAAGCATGCTCAATGTATCACTAAACATTTCTCATCTGAGGCCAAAGATTTTTTCCTGTACTGCTTAATCCTTATCAGATCCAGAGCTGAGCACTGAACTGTGATAGAATAAGTGAACCAGGGTAGGTGAGTTACAGGCAAAACTTGCAACTTTCACAATTCTGTTGGCTGCTAAGGCTTGAAAATTGGACTCTGAATTTTCCTCCCTCAGATAATCTCCAGAGAGCATCTCAGCACAAATTCTACAATAACATATTGACTAGGTCATGCTGAACCGATGGGGGAGATTTTACTTTATCAAACAAAGAATAATTTTACCAGGTAAAATTTGCTCTGAAGAGCTTAGATATTTTTTGAAATTGCTCGGTGAATTTTGTGTAAGACATTCTGAATATCTATTCACCACTCACGCTTACAATCTTTTATTCAAAACAAATTAATACCTCACTTTCTGACCCAGAATTAAAATTTAGTATCTCTTGTAAATATATTTATTAATTTCTGTGGTTTGAAGTTCAGACAATTTATTGTTTATGAATAACAATACTTAGTCAGGTATTGACCAGGTACATCTGAAGACATTTACAAATGGTAGTTACCCTCATAATTTTAACAGAAATAAATATTTATCACAAAGGGTACCAGAAGGTTATTGAATTTGTTTCACCATTCACTGACATTTTGTTTAAAAAATACTAAACAAATATCTTGTCAAATGTGCAAATTCATATATTTCAAGTATCTTACCATAAAATGCACAGTGATTAATTAGAACAAACTTTTAAACAACCCATTCAGTCTGAAAAGTATTGGCTACATTAGAAGGAAGTTTGAACTGGTTTATGCATATCTGCTCACGGAAAAAGAGTACTTGGTTTGCAACAAGATTTTACATAATTAATCTGGCTCTATTTGACAATATCCTCAAGAGGTTTGAGCTGCATGGGCTCACTCAAAAGTTGTTAACTGCTGAACTAATGCCATGTGAGAGTGTTACAGTCACTACAAGCATGAAAGACATGATAATGTGAAACTTGCCACTGAAACCTTATATGGCGGTTTTATATTTCAGAGCCATCTCTCCAGGAAGCTCTACTGTTATACTGTATGTAATTAGAATTTGTACAGAAACTTGCACAGGAGCCACAGGCAGGTGGATATTTATTCTGAAAATTCTATGATGTAGTAATTGTCTGAAGATGCTGGTACAAATCAAAGGAAATTATATTTTAGGCTTCATAAAATCTACTTCACTCTTATTTCATTATCATTAACTTTTGCCAACAAAAGAATTCCAGCATGTATAGATGAGCTCAACATAATTTTGAGTGTCTCTGCTCATTTAATTTATTTAGATATTTTTAAGATGTATTTGATTTTGTTGAATATTCAAGTCATCTTAAAATAGACTTGACCTCCTAATAAAAGCTAGAGAGGTAGCAACAAGAGACTGTTCTAATTTTTTTGTGTGTTGGCATTTCCCAAAATGAAGTTGTAAAGAATAAGAACCAGACTGTTGTAAAGGCAGAATCATTTTGAGTTCCATGAGCTTGCATTATTTGGTTGCTAAGCTTAAGACTTTCCAAGGGACTTAAAAGCAACAAAAAGACCTCTTCCAGGTTACCAGTAACAGGCTGAACAACTGTGGCCACTGCTGAATGAGAAGGGTGTGGGAGGTGATTTATTAACAATGGACGCAGGTAGGGCTGAGATCACAGAAAAAGTTGAGGTGCTCAGGCCTTCTTTGCATCAGGCTTCACTAGCAAGGTGTTTCAAAGCTACCACTGAACTTTTCTTATGTAGTTATCTCACCAGCTTTGATGGCAGTCTTATGGATTTTCTTAAAGCAGAAATTGAAAATTGCTCAGATGTAATCACTTTACAAAGGACAAATCAAGATTTAAATTCTAGGGTTTGGGGTTTTAACACTTCACTTTAATATGTTTTATCCCAAAATATATATTTGGAAATATATGTATATTTATCTTAAGAAAAAAACTCTTTGTACAGGTATTTTTTCTTCTATTTAGAATATCACAAGCAATGAATGCTACATCAGCTGGTACATTCAAGCACATTTCTTGTTTATTGAGAAAATAAGACTATAATTACAAAATAATAAGAGTATAGAAATATTTTTTTTTAAAAAAGGCTGTCTTCATAGTCCTATTTACATGTAGGAGTACTCAAAAATTGCAGGGCTAAATCCACCTAAGACTCCTAGTACTACAAACAGTAAACACCACTACCAGCTATTGTGTGCATTCTGAAGATTCAAACAGCCTGTTGGTTTCATAGTCTCTAGTGATCTGACTGGTTACACAGATATTAAAAATTATACTATTATTATTTCCCCTCCTTCCTACTCTCCTCCTTCTTAAAGGACTTCCTGACAGAACTCAGCCACTGCAGGTATCAGATTTTGCAGTGATTCCTGATGATCATTAGCCTGATGGAAGATAGCTTCCATCCAATGTTTTAACTGAATTTGTAACCTTCATGTAACTGAGCTTTGGATTTATTAGCCTGATCTGATGAACCTTTCAACAACATAATATTAAATAAAAAAGACTGATTTTAACAAAATAAAATTCAGGTCTTGATTAGCTAAGCCAGAAACAAGTTTTTAAAATTTGAAAAAACTCAAACAAACACAGTTTTATGCTTTGTATGACATTTGGTTTCTAAACTATCATTTAAAACCTCTGAAATCTCAAATAGTCATTGGGACTTACAATAGACATCGGGAATTACAATAGCCACTGGTTTCGTCCTACATGAAAGGCATTAGTCTTTTGGAAAATGTTACAGTTACATATTAGTTTTGTTATTCTGTTTGTTTTAAGAGAAACACACACCTAAGACTTATAACTTTATTAGTGTTTGTCTCAGTTTAAACAGTCAGGGCGAGCCACAACCCAGAGATCAGAATTGCTCTCTGTTATTCCTCTCCACCCTCCTGGGGGAAGACAAAAGGGAAATAAGGAAGAGAGACTTAAAGGTTGGAAGTTAAAACTAGAACAGAGTTAATGAAATGGGGATGGGAGAGTAACAGTCAGGGAGAGGAACAAGATGTACAAGTACATACAAACCTGACTGCGATGATTGCCAATAAAAGTTCCTGAAAGTCCCTCACAGCAAAGCCGGTGGAGGGAAAAGGGTCCAAAGCTCTTCCCAGCACCCGATGGGTTCGGATCCTGCAGAGCATGTGGGGAGCTGATGACACAGGGCAGGATTCCTTTCTCTCTCTGGGATGTCTCCATGTGGTGAGGAGGCAAGGAAGGGGAGAGCAGGAAGAAAGGAAAAGGACTTCTTGTTATCCTGGCTTTTATAGAGTGTAGCAGAAAGTGGGAGAGAATACAGATCCCGCTCTGTTTTGCCCAACCTGGACCCCCTCACCCCCCTTCAGGGTCCTAAATTCTACCCCCTCTCTGGGTACTTGCACTAATATCATAAAATTTCACCTGTGTCCCCTGAAACCATAACAGTCTTACTTTCCAACTAGCAAGTGGACACATTTCAAAGGTTGGGGGAAAAATAAACTTTTGTCTATGTAGCAGATGTCAATAGAAAGATTTCTGTCAATACTTTCAACAGTACAAGGTGAAGTAACATTGTTTTAGGATTCTTTTGATTTGCTAATTGGAAGAATATATTTGATGTCAAACCTATGGAAATAAGAACAAAGTTTTATTTTTTTCTTCCCTTTATTCTCTTTATACCTTACTTCATTTTACCTAAATCAATTGTCCCTTAACTATATTTCTTAATTAAATGAAAAAAATCAATGAATAATAAAAATCCTGCTGTATAGGAGTGCAACAGTTCCCAAGAAGTAGTACAGGAAATTTCTGTTTTCTTCAGGGAAAAGGGAGGAGGGAGAGAAAACAAAACTTATATTGTCTTTTAAAAATACAGTTACATTCTGTGGTATGATTGGTTGGTTGGATGGTTGGCTTTCTAAGATTAAACTCTTTAAATAAATATATTTGAAACAGTCTCTCAACAGTCAATACTAGTGGAAAAATGTAAATTTTATGGATGTAGTTTTTATTGAATATTCTATCATATTTTGTTTTAATAAGTACTTTGCTGGTAATATATCAAGGAATATATAATGCACTTTACAGCTCAGCATGGTTTTTCAACTTAATGACTATCCTCTCGTTATGAGACTGTCTACTTCAGAAATTATTTGTTTAGAAACTCAGGGATTCATTTGGTTTTAGCTCACATTTGTGGTATTATAGAGGACCAAAACATTACGAGAAGCTTCAATTAAATATGTAAGATGAATCTGAATACTTCTCACGCTGTTTCCAAGTTGTTCAAATGCTTATACCATGTAAGGTGTTTTATTCAGATTATTTGCACAACATAAATGTATCTCTAGCATGTTATAATTGCTTTTCCTTCAGCAACAACCTGCACATTCTGTTAGATAATCTTTGGCAGAAAATCCTGTGAAATGAAAGAGAAGGAGGAGCCTTCAGAGCATATCTAACTCCTACCAAATACAATGTATTGGAGCTCAGTTCAGCACCAATGAAAACCTAAATTGCATCCACTTGAAAAGTTTACAGCATTGTTTATTCAATCAATGTCTAAGACATTAAGCTGTCTGTAGCCTCAAATGGAGCTAGTTACCTCTTTAAAATTAGTATAGGGAAGGAAGGAATGTTTGGTGTACCACCTCTGAGAAGTCCCTCACTACTGTCCAAACTTTCATCAGGTGCCACCAGTAGATCTGCCTGTTCTTCTGGCAGCTTGGTGAACTGGGGTGGTCTATAGATGACCTCATTAAGAGATTTGGGTCCCACTAAGCAGGGAAAGAAAACAATTGTCTATACAGCTTTCAGTGGAACTTCAAATATGAGATTTTCTCAGAAGTAATATGACTGAACTTTGTTTTGTGTATCCTTACTCTTTAAGAAAACTTTGAATGCTGGACTTCCTGGAGAACTACCATTGAAAAAGAAGTGACTACATAAATGTGACATGTTCCACTAAGCCCAGTTCTCGTGGTAATTCTGATTTTAAATATGTAGTTAAGTCTGGCTTGCTAATTTAAACATTGACCGGTAAAGGAATGTCCTTACATTGACCTGAGCCAGGTAGGAAGTATTTGCAAACCTCAACCAGTTCTGCAGTTAGGATTCACTCTGGCTGTTGCATGCAGAACTCCCTGCAGAAGGGGTCTAGAGAACAGTGTATTTTATGGGGTACTCCTGAGACTGTCTGTAGGAGGACCCACTGTTAAGCACTTGGGCTTTCTTGCTGAAGGTATTAGGCATGTGCAGTGACCACGATCTATCTCTTTCTTACATGGAAAGGTGTGAGTCAGAACAGTCTTAAGTATATCAGAAACTGGATATAAGTATAAGCTCTGATTTTAGAAGTACATATCAAAGAGGAAACAAATATTCTTTTGCAAATTGGTAGTTAAGGTTTCGTTCATTTTGTCTCTTGACTTTAGCTTCTTTTTATACTTTAAATAGTTATCAGTTCTTATTTTCTCATAACAGTAGTTGTCAAAATCTTTGTTGCTAACTTTCTTACTCTATAGTTTAAAAATCAGATGATAGTTTTAAAACAGAGGTTTCTTTCCTGTGGGTGGCAGCAGGAGCAATCCTGTATTGTCAATACATGTGTATTCTCCTTGATCATGCTTGGTGGTTTCTCTAACACTATTGTTAAGAATTTCATAGACTGATCTAGCCTTTCATGGTCACCATATAAGAGGCAATGAAAATGTTCTTATGAACAACTTGGGTTAAGCTTTCACAGTCTGAGCATTTTGTGGCCTAGAAACCAGGGAGACGAGTTATTAATGAAATGAATCATCAGCTAGTAGTCTCCTATGAATTTTTAAATTGAGTTTTCTGAAGTTCTCATGGGTAATAGCATGTGAAGTGACTTGTATTGACTTACTTATCAAGAAAAATGCAAGGTGCTTTATTAGAAAATTAGCTTAATAAGACAATTAAATTGCTAAATACACCTCTCCAGAGTTAGTTTACATTAGCATTCTAGTTTAATTTCTGTTCCCACAGTTGATGTTGCTCTACAAAGCTGACACTTACCATCGTGACACTCTAATCAAGGTCCAGCCTGGGCAGTGGTGCTCTACTTCACCAAAGTAGATTTCCCTTCAGCTTTCAAGTGGGGACTAAGCACTGCTTGTCTTAGTTCAATTATAGCACTTACTGAAATAAATGGGCTAACTGCCGAGGCTTCTGATTTCACCTTTGCATAGGCAAAGTCTTAAAGAAGTCTCAAACACAAACTGAAAGAACCTGGATGTGGCCCAGAGGATCTGCCCTCAGGAGAAAAATGAGCAGGATTTAACTCTTGCTGTAAAATTCATCTTCACTTCTCATTTCTGGCAGGTAGCACTGCTGTGTGTTGATAACATTCATATTTCATGTGATGCATCAATTTCAGAATCTCATAGATAGCAGATTACAGCACTTGATGCTGAGTTTATTACTGGCAATAAGTCAATGCAAAATTTAGTTCTTAGTGTTAAAGAACTGTACTACAAAGATGCTTTAGAGGAAGAATGCATGTGTCTTTACTGTATTCTGAAAACCTAGGCTTTTTTTCTTAGCATATACACCTTTCATTTCCACCAAATTTTGCCATCATATTGCACAGATTTCCTTAGGATTTTTTTTTCCCTATTCCTTTCTAAGAGTGTACATAATAAATAGCATAGTAATATATAATGAACTTTTTCTGAAAGAGAATGTTCACACTTTGATTTTCTTTTTTTACTCAGTTTTTTCCTACAGAACTCTAAAAACCTTTTGAGGCAAAGTAAAGTTATTCTCTGTAGCCAATAAGACAGCACATATTAAAGGAATAAGCAGATAGTCTTTATCTGGAGAACTTCATTGTTGTAACATGTCCATACTGCTTTATGTTTCAGTTTCCTAATTCAGCTTTGGTTTCTACACTGTCTGTCATCCTGGAGATGAATGATTGACTTAAAAAGGGCAAGTGAATGATTTGTTGATGGAAAAGATTATTTTGAGGATTTATGGAATATCATTGGATTTTACACCTCAGCTAAATCTTATGAGAATAAATGTAGTTCGGAATTACAAGTAATTACAGAAAACAGCAGAACACCAGAAATTGCCATTTGCCCTCTCAGTTCTGAGAATCAAAATTTCCAAGTCAAGGCACTGAAAAAAAAATAAAAAAAAATAAAAAATGGTTTTGCTGATGAATTTGAGCAGAACTACAGCGGTCCTGCAGCCAGTTAGGTTAATCAGAAAAAATGTTATTACGTTTTTCCCCAAGGATGCTATTAATTTAACACCAGCAAGCTATCATTAGTGCTGTGTGAAATGACTAATTTTCCCTCAGGAGGTGTTCACATACGAGGCATAGGTCTTCCATAAGTGTTCACAAGTCTGTGTGAATCATAGGTGAGATTTTTGCTGCAAGAGTTAAGAAAAAGCTGCATATGGATTGTTGCTTTTGCTCTCAATGTTATGACCTTTGAAACAGTATCAGAATTAAACCTCCAAGACTAACTTGAAAGAAAGAATCAAACATTTTTGCATCTCCAAAAAGCCTTGCTCTTTCTTCTCTATCTCCTACTTGCTCCTGTGTAACACTGTATCTCAAAAGACCCTGTGTCTTATGACCTGGCTCAAGTTGAGGATATTTTTTTGTTCTTTGAAAATAAAAATTAAAAACCACAAAACCCAAAGATGAGGTCTTTCATTTTCTTGTTGTTGTTTTGTTTGGTTTTGTTTTGTCTTCTTACTGTAAGGTAGAACTCTGTGTTCAAAGAATAAACTTTTTATTCCTGTTTTTCATCATCATTATACTGCTGTTTTTCCACATATTGTACATTCCACATACAGAGTACATATATACACATGAAATTATTTTGGGAGGGTTTGTTTTTTTTAAGGATTCATCACAATACAAATTATAGTTCTGCAGCTGAATCAGTAGGCTAATGTTATTGGAGCAATCCAGAAAGTATTCAAGGCACTTATTTGCACAGTGAGGTGAAAAGAATCCAGCACTAACTTTCCATACACTTCTTTTAAAACATAAAACAAAGACCCCAAGAAATCCAAACCAAACAACCCACTTTGTATGTCAGCAACAAATACTGGGTGTTTCAAATAAATAGACTCAATTTGAAATCACTATATCTCTACAAACATGAACAGCCCATGAATCAAATTCTTGCACCTGAAAAGGTGGGGCATAGAGTTTCACTGGAAGCCTTTCCCAATTCATAAACAGCCCCTAGCCTCAGTCGTTCGCAAGATGACAACTCTGTAACACAAAGTGTTGGGTCCACCTTTTTGAAACACCCTGTACTTGGAGGCAGGAAAAAAACCCAACAATTTATGGTCTAAAATTAGATCAACTGACTTAAAACATCTAGGATTAACTCTCTACCCTTTGTAATCAATGTGGTTCATAGAAGTTAAGATGGTGGTTATATAGCCTTTCATCATCAAAGTGGTTTGTAACATGAAGTAAAACTGAACAGGAAAAGATTCTGAAAGACCTCTGTGTTATCATTTTTTTAAGTGAAATTTTGCTCTGTTGAGATGGCTTTACATTGTTGTTCTGTTTTATGCGGTCTGCCGGCAGTGCAAAGGCCACGCAGTAATGATTTGTGTGCACGGTGTCAGATGTTAGTAGGAAAGTGTTTGCCTCTTTTTACTACTTTTCTGTAACACGTAGCAGTAAAATCAGCCATCGTGTTCTCAGTTTCCAAATTATCTGACACTATTTTTGAAAAATGGATTGGCTTATAAATTTGAGCAATTTCATTCTTTGACAGGAGACTTGGCTTTGTGTCATTGGAGAAGTTGTTTCAGCTTCTTATTCTTTTTGATCTCTTCTTTAACATATTTTGAAGAAGAGCTATCATTATCTGTATATTCAATATTTAAGCCAAACAGCTCCTGGACAATAACTGTATTTTCACAGAATGTAGGTATGAAAAGTGAAAAATAATATTTAAGGTCATGTATCTTTGTCTTCCCCAGCTCTTGCATATTTAACTTATATTGACAAAATTGTATCTCTGTCCTTTCATGCATGTTGCTGCATCTCAACCCTTCCATCCCCACAATGCCATCTTCAAGTGTATGTAAGTTACTTCAGCCTCCTTGTCCTGTAGCAATTCCTATAAAATTCGCTTTTCCTATAGATGACCACTGGATCAGCTCCTCTCTTTCCAGCTGTCAGCACATTAGCTCCTTAGCTGAGCAAGGATGGTTTTGCAATGTTGCATTTCCCCTGCCCACAGGTATTCTTGAAGACTGCCGCGAATGCACTCTACCTTGGGGCTGACAAGTGGCTGATGACCCTAAAGTAAAACAGCATCACCTCACCTTATTAAAAATGTGGATTTTCAAAGCCAGTAGAAATCTATGTATGGCTAAATGGTTTCTGATATGATCTGGAAGGGTTCTTGGTGGGGAATATGTGGTTGTTTTGGGTTTTTATCTCCATCTTATCCTTTTTGTCTTGTAAAGCTTGCCTGATCTGCTTGTAAGCACACAAAAGCAATTGCAGAAGGATGAAAAAGGTCACAAGATAAACTGGTGAAATGCATTTTGTCAATGTGGATCACAGTAGTTGAAGACCTTATGTAGCCCTCATGCTGTGTTCCCAACATATAATCCTGCGTCCAGCACAAGTCCTGTCAAAACCCTTCTAGAGTGTCAGTGTGGGTAGGTGACATTGTAACCAGCAACTGGAAATCCTCC
Organism: Aegotheles bennettii; assembly: GCA_013398125.1. Taxonomy (NCBI): domain Eukaryota; kingdom Metazoa; phylum Chordata; class Aves; order Caprimulgiformes; family Aegothelidae; genus Aegotheles; species Aegotheles bennettii. The sequence goes on from VZRW01008259.1 coordinate 567,787, forward strand.
CCATGCTGATGAAGTTATAAAAGTAATAAAATATTAAGAAAAGTCTAGATTACATCCAGCTCTGCTTGGAAGGACAAGCTGGAGTTGGTGATAGTTTTGCCAGTGATTTATGTAGAGCCAGGATGTACACCTAATGTAAGGCATACTCTAATGATCATGAAAACAGTTCAGATATTCTTTAATTCCCCCTAACACATGCTGAACTCAGTAATGTTTCCTGAAAAGTCTAGTGATACAAATTAATTTAACTGATACTAGGTTTTTTCCAATGCAATACACCAAAATTATAACTAATTAAAATATTCATCAACTTAAACAAAACCCCCCAAAACCAAAAATATAACCAAAAAACCCCAAACCACAAAAAACAACCAGCAACCTAAATCTTATTATGGAATTTCATAAAGATAAAAGATTTCACATAATTCTGTCTCAATCTAAGTATACTCAAAGTTCTTGAAAGCAACTGCAAAACTAAACCAGGACTATTCCATGATAACTTGGAATAATTAAAATTTTGCAGATTCTGAATTTCAGGTTTTCAGCACCAAAGGATGGATTGTTGGCATTTCTCCTAATAAATTTATTCCACATCAAGTAGCAATACTGGACTATTTAATGTGGATATGACACTCTAGAGAAAGTGGAAAAACGGAGTTGAACAAAGTTTCAGAAACTTTGGATATGGGATTATGAATCCTATAAAAACTTGTCAGATTGCTTCTAACAAATCCATGCTCTGCTTTTGCCAGGACAGCAGAGATGAATTTTTTTCCTATTGTCAGATACAAACCACTAGAAGAAAGCACAGATATTATTTAAACTAATTTACAGTAAGAGGCAAGACCTCTGAATTTCTCAAATGAAATGAGTTCCAGTTTTAAGTTTGCTTTGAATAATTTCACATTGTTCAAGTCTTTTGGATATTGTTATTCAAGTCACTCCTGATGTTGCTTGCCTACCTTTCTCTAGAGTGACAGCTGCTTCTTGCAATTGTGTGTGTGATTTTTTTTTTCCTGAAAAGGATCCAGGATGAAACAGCAGACCTTTTGATTAAAGCCCTGTTTAGCATAGTGAAAGGGAAAGGGCACATGTGAGAGCTGATTACCAGAGGGACTGAGGGCTCATAAAGCTGTAGAAAACAAGCCTGGAGAGAGAGTGGAGATCATTTGCTTTTTCCTTTAGTACATGCAGAAAGCCGATAGGAATGGGAATCCCCCATTTGGAGAGATTCAGGATCTGAGGAGCCCATGCACAACCCAGCGTGGCTGGACTGATCTCTCTCAGGACTGTATGGTCATAGGCAGGGGTATGCTGCTGTCTGCATGCAGCCATGCTCCGAGGAGGGAAGATGCTACAGCTGTGCTGCTCCAGCCCCTTCCCCTGGCTCTTGCTTCCACCTCCCTGCTGACCAGCCATGAGTGGGGCAGGGCAAGGGGGAAACCTGCCTCCTGCCGGTCCCCAGTGTGATTCCCACAGGTGGCCCCAGGTCCCAGCAACTCCAAAGGATTACACTGATAATTAGTGTCCACAGAGACCATACTACTGAGTCTCACGATTTGGACAATGTCCATCTGCTTTCACGTAACTGGAAACAAAAATATTTTTGTATGTATTTTCTTGAATTGGAAATAGATTTTTATATTCAAGAACCCCACTGTGATGGAAGGTGTTGCCCTTGGGGCGGTTACAATTTCTAAACCACATTTACCATAGGTCTTGTAGAAAGAGATTATATCCATCAAGTTTGTTGGTGTGCACTTGATCAAAACTGAGTGATAGATTGCATGATGGATCATATATACCAGTGAAAACAGCAAAGAACATTGAAATAATAGAAGATCAGATTTTTAATATCATGCTGCTATTTTCTGTGACAATACTGCTTTCTGTTTTGTAGTGGTAGCTTCTACATTATTTCAGTATTAAGAGACTTAATGTACAGAATTTCTGTATGTTAAGAGATACTGTTAATAAAGGATCCTAGAAGCTGGGTCAGCATGTATTTAAATAGTTGAAATAATGCTACAATTACATTTCATGAGAGAGATCACTAAACATCTTTGTCATATAGAGACCTTTATTCATTTATCTTAAAAATATAACTTGGCTTCCAGGATGCAGTATTGAAAGGTAAGCACATCTGGGGACCAGACTGGAAGGCTTAGGCTTCTTTGTTTCAAACAAATCTTCAGAAACCAACAAAAGAATTGCTAAATCAAATCATAGATCAGTAATGACATCTCCTTCTGTATTTTTAACATTGTAGATGGCACTCATAACCATGCAAAATGTGAAATTGCATGGTGTATCTGTTGTTTATAATAGTTAATCTGTTTCATTATCTTGCTACATTGTTAACCCCTCCAATTTTGCATACTAAGATAATATTGAAATTCTAGTAAAGGATTTTTTTTCCTCAGGGAGGATAATACTGTGGGTAACTATGCATTAAAAACTTTATCATAAACAGACTAACTGCCTGTGAAATATTACTGAGAGTGTACTAAGCAAATTGGGTATTGTATAGATACTACCTTGTGAAAACCTTTGTGCTAATGTCATCTGATAAATGTCCTGGTAGCTTGCTGAATTCCAGTTATAGTCAATGAAAGTGCACTGCTTGGTTCAGAGACAAACACTGCAGACTCAACAATATTTTATCTTAATTTAAACCTTAATCCATTTAAATAGAATCTGCACTGTAATAGTGGCGTTAAATCACAGAAACGGGAATAGTGTTAACAGCAGGACATTATCTTTTATTGAGGGCGAGCAGCAGGGTTGCTGCTAATGAGGACATCATCAATTTATCAGTTAAAGGTCAATCTAAAAGGATTTCTGCCCTCTGCCCGTCCAACGCCCCCCATGTTTTTTGCTCTGTACTATCACTGTCTGGACTCTGAATGATTTTTATCAATCATGCTGTGCTATGACAGGAGACATCTTAATGCAATGTCTGCATAATGTTTACAAGAAGTACAGATTTGCCTGACTGGGAAATTCTACTTTCCTCCTCTTCCCATCCATTGCCAAGTTGCTAAAATATTTTCTGATACCTTTCTATTCCAAATATTAGTTTAATATTTTTCTGTCCTGCCATTTTTCCTTAAGTTCCTAGTTATTCTAAAATCTTAACAGGAAAGAAATCTTTGATGGTACGAATTTCTTGGTGACTGATATGTTTTGCTGGAATAAGTCTCACAAAAGGATTCAGTATCCTTCACATATTATGTGGCTATCAAAGTCAACAGCTTCTTAATTCAATATTGAAAATTACTGGTGCATATCTTCAAAAGGCTTCTTGATTGAAAAAAAACACAACAAAATAAGTAAGATATAACACATCGCTTAGAGTGGTATTTTAAAGATTAGAGCAATTGAATCACAACTTATTCCAAAGCAAAATCAAATTTAGATTTTATCATAAGAATTTAATTATTTTTTCTCCCCTCTCAAGCTTGTGCTGTATATTAACTATAACATGGCAACCAGAAAGCAATTTTGTATTTCTTTAGTGGAGCTGTCAAACTCACGTGATCCCTTTTCACAGTTGATGCTGTCTGGTGTGGTTTTGCACTTGCCAAAGAATGAGACCTTGAGAATTAGCTGAAAGAAACAGTATGCTTTCTTGCACCTAATTGGGAAAATGTTGTTCTGTTTGAAGTTGCAAATCAGCTAGTTACTTGTAATTTCATTATCTCTGGGCATAAGGCACTTGGTAATGGTGATACTTTTACTTCTCCTATTTTTGTAATTTGTTTTAATCCATTAGAAGCTGAAGTCTTCATATTGATTCTTGTCATATTTTTTTTTCTTTATAATTTAACCACATATGGATTTGTAGTTTAGAGACGGCAATTTAAAAACCTTGACAAGAAGATTGCAAGTTGTTTTACTCCTCCCACCAATTCAAAACATTCTTTGATCTAAACAGGCCTTTTCTTAACTTAGAAAGAAATTTTAACATTCCTGTACAGAAAATCTGAAATGCAGGAAATCCAGTATTCAGGACTGTAACTTCAAAGTAAGGCCACTTTTGAATGCAGACTTGCACTGTTTTAATGTTATGATTACTGGGATTGTACCCAGCAGTCCCTCTCATTGACAGCGCACCATTATGCCAGATTGTGTACAAGATCCGAGTTACCAGTTTCAAAGTAAATGGGTATTTGTGCAAGAAATGTGGCAGACAGACACAGGGTGACAGACAGGCAACTATCAGGAAACAAGACAAGAAAAGTGATCATCATGATAAACACTGGTCTCGGCATGTGTTATTAAATTATTAGGTTTCTAGACTAATTTACTTAGTGGATAATCTTAAACAGGTTAAAAGTGGATGATATATTGATTTTGCTTAATCTTGTGAGGAATCAATTTAACCTAGGCTGATGTTTAGGTTTAAAAGAATTTAAGAGTGTCTACATAGGAGTTTTGCACCATTCTAATGAAATTAATCTTGAACCAATTTAATTTGGGCTAGTATAATGTTTTGGACAGGAAACACTGTATAAAATACTTAAAAGTAAGAATAAAGTGGTTCTAATCCCAAATTAATGATCAGACTCTGCCTCCGGTTACTTGTATGTCATCCTCCATTAAAATTAGTAGAATTACATTACATCTGAGAAAACAAACTTCAGACAAAGCTTAGCCTTATTGAAAACCACTGGTTTTTGAGGCATAACTTCATCCAGATGACAGGCAATGAGGGAAGGCTTTAGATTTTTTACATGTAGATAGATCTTCAATTTAATGCTCTCAGACTTCTAGATGGGTATAAGTAAATCCACAGAATGCGGGGAAGGGTGGGGAACATAATGGTAGGCTATATGTTTATTTGGGTTGCTTGTAGCACTCTTAATCCTTAGGAATCTATTCTATTTCTCAGAAGTACTACAGTGATCCTGAATCTGCCTTCTTCTACTCTTCGGAAGAACGCGTGCGTGCACAGATGGTTCTTATGCAACTTCTGCTTCAGGCCCATCTTGTGTGTTGTCTCATTGACTTGTTGCAGTTCTGGGGTAACAAGTCAGCACTGTGTGTTGTACCTTTCAGTGAGCATCACCCTCCTGGAAAACGTTCATTGAAACTTGGTCCCAATTTCTTTCAGAAAAGAGACCTATGGTCTAAGCACATACTTGCTTAAAACTGAGTCTTTTGAATTCTGTCTGTTATTTCTAGCTAGCCACAAGAGAGTACAGGATAACCTTACTTTCACAGTAGTCTAGTGTCTAATTTAAAAGACATACATGTAGCCAGCTGGATAACATCTTTCAGGAGCTTTGGCAATAGAAAATAATGCCCTACCTTAATGGTGAGATTGTTCTCAGACATACTCATGCCCATGTAATAATGCATAGCTGGAGATATGCCTTGCACAAATACAGGACTCCAACATCTTACATATATTGGTGGCATTGTAGAAACTGCGTGTAGAGGATTTATGTTTGTTTTGTTGCTTTTTTTCCTTTTGTGCAAGGCTAGGAGCGTAAGTGTTGTTTGATAAATCTTAACGATAATAAAGATCAATACACATGGGTATATTTATTGCTGTCTGTAAACAAAAATATAAAATTTTATCTCAACTGCTGTAAAAAGTGTTGATGATGCCCATTTAATTCATGGATATTGCTGATATTTTAATTCAGTAGTAGCATTGGGGTGAAAGAAGCATATATCTCTCTGAATTTATGTTTGCAGCAAAATGAGAATCACTAAAAATATGGTTTAAGAGCAAGTTTGCTGCTAGTTTGCAATAGTAGAGGCGATGTTTCACTTGATTCATAATGAGAAAAGCCTCCATTTAAAAATTCAGTCTTGTAGTTTATAGTTTGTCACAAAATACAGAAAAATAAAGTTGCAGATAAAATTTTGTGTCAGTGTCCCTATAGACACAACATTACAGGATAAATACGAGTGTAGCAGGCTTGTTTTTTACTAACAGTTTTAGAATATTTATTGTGGCAGGTCCTGTTGGCAATATTTCTCATCTGAACCACCCAAAAATTGAAAAGGACAAGAATTCCTAGATACTGGATTCAGAGGGATGAGTTTCCTTTTAGACTCCTTTTCAGCTCTGACACCTAATAAGATATTTTCTTAAGAAATAACTGAAATTACTTGAAATCATATAGTTACAGCAGTCATTTTTACTTTTTTTTCAGAAAAGTTTCCATATCTGGAAACCAAGTGTCATGCATCTTCTCAAATTGATGAAATGAAGAACAGTTTAAACCTTACTTTTCAAAAATAAAGGTCCAATGGAAGGGAGAGGTAAAGTTGCTAAAGTATTAACAAACAGTTTCAACTTTCCAAGCTGCTTTAGAGGCACCCAAATGTTAAACCATATGGGCAAAATTCTACTGTCAAAATCACACATGGTACTTTCTGAAAATTAATTTAAAGTAAATATGTTATGGGCCAGAATGTCTAATTGATGCTCAATGGGCTTTTTTCCATGTTCTAAAATGTGGTTTACTCCAGAACTCCATGCTTGCTGCAGATGGTCAAGCTTCAAAAGGAGCTTGGTTTGGCCAACAACAATTTACTTTCTCCAAGTGGGATGAAATTCACCTCCGAAGTGAGCTTTTTCTGACCACAATGTAAACATACTTCACTTGCTTGTATATATTTTTTTACTTTTTTTGATGCATCACACAGTGAGCTTATGTGTGTGAGATTTGTCATGGGGGAAATCATGTAATTGTTGATAATATAGAGTAAAAAATTGCTTATGCAAGTTTGAGCTGGCATAAACAAGGACAGAAAGCTCACAAGTGATTCAGATTCCTGGTTAGAGGCAGTGGGACTGGGCTGAGTTACCAAGTCTCTGCCTTCATCTTACCTGCTATGCTGGGCTCTTTCATGAATAATAGAAATCATTTTAATCCCCTTTTCCCATAGCTGGATGAGGGTGGTTCACAGAATTTGATTACAATGCTTACAGTCCCTGGTTAGAGTTTTTTAAAATCACAGATAACCTCCTCAGTGACCTTGTGCATGTCACATTCAGCACCAATAAGAACATTTTTTTTGGATTATTGCATTTCATATCCCACTACTTTATAGCCGATTTTGTCATAATAATAATTATAGCTTACAGTGTTGGGGATCCAGGCAAGGCGATGTGTCGGGAATCCAGGCGAAGCAAGGTGATGTATCTCAATCTGGCAGCAAGCTGCCCCAGAGCACTGGGTGCGCAGAGCCGGCCTCCCTTCCCAGCACTTGATGTTCTTGCTGGTTTTGTAGGCTGAGCAGTTTCTTGACATCCAACACACAAAGCACATCCTGCTCTCTCCTCCTGTGCTCAACCACTGAAGGTCCTCTGGTGCCTCCAGCCCTGCCTTTTAAGGTCCACCCCCTTGTTAAGCAATTAGCTTTATTATTACCAAACAATTAGCACCTGCATAATGACCAGTAGGGCTGCTCTGTCAATCAACAATCAGTTCCCACTCTGATCAACCTCTACATTACAGTTTGCCAGATTTTACAACTTTTTTGTTATTTAGTTGTATGCTCTGTTCTCATCAAATACCAGTAGATGTTGTGAAACTACTGGGGCCAGACCACAAAAGTTGAAGCTGCAATATTCCATGATGCTGAACTAAATTTTATGTATCTATTTTCACAAAGTTTCTTCAGCCCTAAGTCAGTAAACCCCAGGACTATGCAAATAAGCCATTGGGTGACAGCTGAACCTGGGAGACTAGAAAAATAATTCCACCATAGTTTAATACAAATAGAATTCACCTAATCTTCCTCTTCCCTGAAATGAAAGCATGAAAATGTTTTGTTCTGCGTAGAAAAGAAAAATTTTTGTTTTTTGGGGGAAAAACATATTGTCTTCCTTTTCCTTCTTTCTTTCTGAAATCTAGAGCCCCAGAAAAAGACCAAAACAACCTGTGGCCTCTCTGCATTGTGTCGTGATTGCCCTCTGGCATCCAACACTGGAACTAAGACTTGCTTCTATACTCTGCCCGAAGGGTTTTATACTTTCCTCTTCCCCCAACCCTGTCTGGGAGCACTTCCCTGGCCACTGATATCCCAGCTACTCTCTTCCAACAACCATAAATTTCTCTAGCTGACACTGGCTTGTTCTGTAGCACGAAAGTTCACAAGGAACATAAACTAGAATCCTTGTAACTTGCTTCTCAAGTGAATATCCTACTCAGTGGAGTAAGTGATGTTGGAGTAAATTATACAGCATGAAACAGTTCCAGGTGGGCACTGTTCAGGGTGCCAGTTTCAGCCTTCTACTTAAAGGTGAAACTCTCTTCCTCAGCCATAGATTTCATGCCCTTAGATTAACAGCATCTTTCCACTGTCTTTGAGGGAAGGATACTCATTTTAGGCAAGCTTTATCCCTCTGCAGCTCTACATGCTACACATAATACATTAGAAAAGGACAATTAAAAAAGCTAGCATACTAGATGAACAGGTTGCTCTCTGCCCTCATTTCCAATACAAGAATGCAGGGTAAATGTATTGTCCTGGAAACTGAGTATGTGAGTTTAATATATTCACGGAATATATTAGCTGGAGGGAAAAGAAGGAATGGAATTGATATTTTCCATATTTGTCTACTGAATTTCAATGTGCTAATGCATTATCTGATCCATTCCAAACACATCAGGGTTATAGCTCATGTGTAAGCCACCTGTGCGATACATGTGCAATTTGTTCAGAGCTTCCCAAATGCATTAGAACCTCTGCACAAGAGCCGAAGCCTAGGGAAAAGACAAAGGCTGGAATACAGATAAATCTTTCCAAAGATAAAATTCCAAAAGAAAGAAAGCCCAGAAACAAACAAACAAACAAAACTCCAAATCTGCTGACCTTATTGCTTGAGCAAATTCATATCTAGTAGCCTGTCTTCTGAGAGTCCAGTTGGTAATCATTGACCATCTCTTTTTCTTAATTGACTTGTATCAGATCTGTGATTCCATCGAATAAGTGTACCAAAAGACAGGTACTAGGTTGTGGGGATTATAGAGGGGAGAAGAAACTGATAAAATACTACATATTGTAGAAAGAGGGTTGCTATTACATGTGAGGAAAAATTTGAAAGTATTATTTTAGGCAGAGCAATGAAGGGGAAAAAACCCTCTTTCTTCGGTGAACTTAAATTTTGTTTCATTGTAAGAATTCTCCATGCTTAGCAAACCTAAACACAGGGAATCAGAAAAGAACTGGAGAGCTAGAATGGTAGGAATATTTAAAAGAATTCAGTCTGAATTTAATTTATTTCTAGCATGTTCAATCTTTCACGTTTCAAACATTTCATACGTTTTAGGGTATTTTTCTTCTTCCAGTAGAGTAACTGAATCGATCAGTTCTGTTCTGTGCATTTCTGAAATTGTTGCTGTTTGGAACTAATATATTGCAACTGTATGACAGCTTCTAAATGAAACCAAAAATAAATCAAAGGTTTAAAGGGTTGCCTTGGGCACCTACAGAAGTTGGATGATTAAGTGACACTGAGTGAATAATATGTAGTGAACAATACACTTAAAGAATTTTTATATTTTTTTCTCTCTCTACTATTAATGTAACTGCAATCAAATCAAGATTTGAAAAACTTTGCTATGCATCTTAGTTGGCTTATTCTTAGTAGTAGGTTGGTTTGTTATTTTACTTTTATGGACAGATCATAGTTGCTACTGTAGCACACAGAAATCTGTAGTGATAGTTGTTAGTGACTGATCACTTAGGCCTGTATTTGTGATTTTCTTTGACTAAGTGTGACTTAGGACAGATAGCAATAAAAATAATTAAAAAAATATTTTGATGAATGCCTTTATAGAGCATACAGGACTATGCAATATCACATATTTATGAAACTGGGTGATACCAACATGAGTATCTTCAGAAACAACTGTAATCCCGTTGTGTGATCAGAAGCTTGAAATACTACAGCTCTAGCATTTTTGTCTATGGTTTTGTGCATACAAATTTCCTGGTCATGAACACGGCCCAGAGCATTTGTCCAGTCATGGAAAAAGACCAATTAAATGTTCTTTGGTTCATACCCTTTGGTGGATAACAGAAGTAAGCTGTCTACAGGCACCAGCAGAATGTCGATTCTTTACATAGCTCAGTAAAACTTGACAACTCAGTTGTATAGAGGTAGCAGTAGGGACTCAGACAGTTAGCAGCTAAACTATTAAAAAAATCAGATCTGATTAAAAATTAGTTGTGATGAATTGATGGGGAGGGTTTGGTTGGTTGGTTGGTTGGTTGGTTTTTTTGATCCTGTTCATTTACTGTGGCACTGACATGATTATTTGTGTGGTGCCACAGGCACGCCAGACATTATAGAGGCAGATAGTAAGATAGGCTCCTGGCCCTAGCAAGCTTGCAACTGAGTTTAATATTCCCTCAGAGTCTGAATAAAAGTCAATGTATGGCATAACTTCATGCATTCTTAGGAAGTCAGTAAATGTAAACTGCAACCACATTATATATGTATTAATCAAAGTTCCAATGTTTTCTTAGTTTTTTGCTCCAGGCTGAGAATAGTAAGTCAATATTTTGTTATCACTAGAGTACAGTCTCAGAAGCAGTGCAGTCCTGATTTTAATATTGATTTCTCCATTGTACAAGAATTAACATGTGTCTTGCTTCTTGAATCACAGATCTTATTTCCTGTATATATTTCACAGAAGAGCTTTGGAATAGCAATGAGAAGTTTATCATTTACCTGTTTAAACTGGGGCTGGGCATTTAGAAAGCACAGAAAATGTAGATATAAGTATTCCCAAAAATTTATCATAAATGTTTATTGCATGTTATCTACAATAATAAAAAATGTTTCTGGTTTGGCACAGAAATTGAGAAAATCTGAGTCTGTATGGGTTGCCTTAAAACCTGAATTGTGAGCAAAAATGAATTGACTTTTTACGAAAAGAAGAATGTTGTGATTAGGGGTTTAATATTCTGAACTTCATTCTAACTCTCATGCATGGTTTTAATCTGACATAATTTGGTGATCCAGCTTGTTTCTCAAATGCTATCAAAATGCAGTATAGTGGAGAGGAACGGAGGTTGTTATATCCATTTGAGACTGCATTATTCTTAAAAACTATCAATATTAGACTGTCATTTAAACCACTGTTTTGTAATGAGATATGGTCTGGGATAAAAATGAAGTTAGTGACTCTTGGTTACCATAACCTTAGAACACCTGAGCCTCAAAATTTTCTCGTCTATCTCTCCACAAGGCATAAAAACCCAATAAAAAAATCACTCATGCCAAATGTTTTCTTAGTTCTGTACCTTTTTCTTTCCTTTGAGATGAATAATGGGATGATTCAAAAATTTTGATGCAGGTCTTTACCTGCTTTCAAATGCTCCGAAACATGTTTTACCCCTTGGAATTATTTTTAATATCAATTCTTCCATGAAGTATACTACTACATATAATATCCTTGGGATCTAAATGTAAGCTCATGCAATTTCTTAGTTCACTCTGTGTTAAAATGACACACTTCCATCGTGTGGTACCCCTCTTGTTCTCCTGTAATATATCAGGGTGTAACTGCTTAAAAAGCTAAGCAAAATAGTATTGCTGCCCCAGAATGTAGCCTGGTTTATTGCAATTCCTTTTCCTATTCCTGCAAGAATGACTAGCCTCAGAGGGATGAAGGGAAGAAGAGATCAGATGGTAAAAATAAAAAGAATTGTGCTAAGATCAATCCTCTTCACTCAAATCACACTCTGCCCAGGAGACACCAGCTGAATATTGCATCTAGAGGTAAGTACATTTGGGACCCTAAGAAATTCCCAAAGAGAATCCATTTAATATTTCAGAGACCACAATGAGCTTTACTTAAATCACTTGTCAGAGATAAACATCTGCAGATCTGACTGTTGAATTTCCCTCTTACAATGCAGGATTTTATAAGACATGTTAGATGGATGCTGATTCTTTATACGGTTTAACATTTCCCTCCAAAGATGTGTTGCTTCTATAATTACTGCTATTTTTTTGATGCATCCAAGCATAATTTTCTGTTGTATCTTGTGTTTGTTTTCATTAGGTTGTCATGGAAATCTTAGAAATCTTTGACTTGTAATGGATTTCTTTGAAGTTCTGCAGCTATGTAAGAAGATGTGAAGCATTCTAGTTAGGATTGCTTCCACTAGACTATACAATGCTACCCTCTAGTTCTTTTACAGTACAATAGCACCTTCCTTTAATTCTTTGTGTAGGGGTACAAGACTAAAAACACGTTTAATAGATTTTTTTTTTCATGTATTTTGACACTTGGCTCCGAGGAGAAAAAAAATCACAGTGCTTCAGTGCATATACTGTTAGAAGAAAAAGAGCTTTCCAAGAGAGTTTGTCATTAAGATTAGAGTGAAAGTTGTTGAAAATATTTGCTGCTGCGGAAGGACCACATTAACTTGCTGCTTGCCATTTGCTGTTGAAATCTATCAGAGGGAAAACACTGAACAAATGCAGCCCCACTACTTTGGGGGCTGAGCTGAACTGGCTATGTTACTGTACTCATCTTCCTGATAAGAATTCAGCTTTCAGATACCAATCTTTTCAAGAATATCATCAGGAATCAAGACAGCCCACAGCCAAATCTATCTTATTATCTAGTTAAGAAGTTGCTCGTTTTGAAAATACTGTAAACTATTGACCTAATTAACTAGATTTATGGGTTCATGAGAATTGTTCAAAAGTAGTGGTTTTCAAGTGTCTGACATAATCAATATCCAGGTGTTTTGGTATATTACTCCTGTTGTGCTTCCAATATTGAAAACTATGATTGAAATCACTCTATACCCTTGGCAAAAATTCCCCTAAAATTTAAGTTGTCACTGATTTATTTTTTTTTCCTCTTTGTCTTGTTGCTCTGGGCATAGCATCATGGTTCAGATCCTGTGTGACATACAAGGGCATAACGCCCCCAGTCAGAAAGTGCTTATTCCATCATAGATGACAATGTTCAAGTTACAAAAAATGACATAGTTAACATACAAATGTTAATATGGAATTACTACTTTGTCTTACATACACCCTAATTCCACAGGCTAGGACACTCTCTGTTGGTATACATAGCATTTAAAATGCAATAGTCACACTTACTATAACTCTTGAAGACATCTCATGTTCAAATCGGTTTTGGCACAAAAATGTTCAAACATAAAGTCTCATTACATTTCACGTGAGATTAGTTACCTGGAATATCAAAGATTTGCACAAATTTAGGAAAGTTGAATGAAATAGAAATCCATTCAAATTTCTGAGATAATTTAATGTCAATATTTGAGATTCTAAATTTTCCAAACTCGGGAAAAAGCCTAATTCTCTGGTCTAAAATACCACTGTTTGGCAGCTATTAACAAATGCTTGTTTTAAATAACAATGCATGTTGAAATTTAGTCTATATATGCTTCTGTTTTAATCACAACATTCCTCAAAATTGACATAAATTTTGTGGCTTTCCATTATAAAAGCAGAAAATAATTTCATCATGTAATGAAATGCATTAATAATAATTTCACTGTAATCAATTATAGCTTACAGGTAATCCTCTAAAGATTTAAAATTTGGTTCAAAAGTTTACCTGAAGCTTATCCAATCTATGTAATCTCCTGGGATGTACAGTATATTATAGGAATCTGTTCAGGTGCATCCTACATCCAGTTGGCCTGAAAGAGAGGGGAAAAAAAAATTGCTGAGTGTATTTCAGTGCTCAAGCTCCAGAGTTATCAGGAACTTTAAGCAACAGAACAGTGAAAAGCTAGCATGAGTGAAATGAAGAATAATCTGTGAACACTTAAAAAATATAAAATTAAGCTTGACTTTCAGGTGAGAGTTTGTTATGAGCTGGTTTTCTGACTTCCAGTGGGAATCAATCTAGTACTTAGTAATGAAATTTTAGAATGGACAGACTGTCCCAGACTTACATTTTGATAATTTTCAATTAATGACAAAGTCTGTTTCTTTCTCCTCATTTGTAAGTCATAATGTTGAGAAATCTGTCCTTGTTCAAGTTAAAGCATGTGAAAAATATGACTGTTTTGGGTTTATCCATCCTTGATCATCATTTTGGCATGGGGGACTGTATGGGAAAGCAGCAATCAGTTCACAAAAAGAAAGATCTCAGTTGAATTATAACAAATGGTCAAAGAAACAAAAGAGGGAGATTTTAAATTTGGCCGTTATTTTTATTTTCCCAAATCATTTTTTATACAGATTAGACATCTGTTAATCTTAAAATGTCATCTCTTTGTTGTCTTTATATGCCTCTTTTCTCCTGACACACAGTAGCCTACTACATGTGTGGAAGTGCTAATGATGGCAGGTCCACAAGCAGGAGATGCATTACATCTTGGGTTCAACTTCTCTGATTGCACAGGCAACGTTTCCAGGACGACCTATGTTCACAAATGTGCAAGTAGAAATCCAAAGAAGTCAGTCTGGGAAGTATGTTGCTGTGATTTCAGATTTATCTGACAAGTCATCTTTTGTGAATGAATGCTTTCACAAAATAAATACAAAGCAACACATCTTGAAGCAGGGAAAAGAGAAACTCGGTTCTCAAAATAGAGCCAAGCAAAACTTGTGTTTTTCATCTTGTGATATCTAATTAGTGAGTGAAGGTATGTCCTAGTGTCTGATACACAGAACTATGAAATATGTTTACAAAGTTGGCAATAAGTAAGCATTTTTAAAATCCAGCTGCCACCTCAAGGAAGGGTGGGACAGTGAGGATGATGAAGGAGCATGGTCTCAGGACAGTATGGGCAGCCTGATGACTCCTCATCCCTGGAAGAGGCTGCTCTCTCCCTTCTTTTCACTCCTTTCTCTCAATCCCTGACAGCAGTCTTGTCCCCATTTTTTCTCCATATTTGATGTTCCCTTGACCCTCACAGGAACTGATCTGTTTCTTCAGTATTCATGAATTAAAGCAGTCTAATTTGCAGGTATTCCTTGCAAGCTTCAGTGAGTCACATTAGCTCACAGAAAACGCTGAGCAGGGGTGGGGGTGAGCAGTGGCCAGAGTAGGGAGAGCAAAAGGAAGGAGGTGGAGGGGTCATTAGCAACAGTGAGCTGTCAAATGGCTTCCTATCACCCTGTGGCCTATCCCATTAGCCCAGAAAGAGTTTTAGAAAACTCTTCTTGAAATTCTTCGTGAGTTTCAGAGGTCAGTGACTTTCACAGCAAAACCAGTTCAAGGCACTCCTGCAACATCCCAAAGGCAGCAGCACATTTCTCCTCTCCCTCCCCACCCCTGCCTGGAACACCTTGCAGTCCCTCGCTCTGTGGTTTTGCTGCCCTGAAGGCTGGTGTGGCTGTGCAGACTTTAAGAGGGCCACAGCTGCTGCTCCTCTCTCAGAGGAAGGAGGGTAGCAGTTCATCTGCACACATGCCAGTGATCCAGCTCCTTGGTTCAGCTTGCAGATGGCTCTAGTAGCCACCAGAGCCATAACTGCAGTGTGTGTAAAACAGCCAGTGTCTGGGTTTGGAAAGGTCTAAAGCTGGTGCCTTAAAAAAAAGGGATCCTACCAATACAGTTGATTGGGCTGAAAAGCCTCTTAGAGCAGTAGGCTTTAAAAAAAAATAAATAAATTATTTACCATCTCAGAAATGCTTGGGACCACTTTCAGTTGAGAAATAAAGGAAAAGCTTTAAGAACTTACGTACAAGGTGCAGGTGCCCAGGGGCTGCAGGTGCCTCTGTGAGGAGGGGCCGGGGCTGCCCTATGCCGCACACAGCCGGTTCCAGCTGGATCCAACCACCCCACTGCAGGGCATGGCTGGGCCCTGCAGCCACCATGGTGGCACCTCGGGGAAAGCCTGGGTGAGGAAGGGCAAATGCTGTCCAGCAGTGAGGGGAAAAGTGTGAGAAACAGCCCTGGAAGCATTGAGATGAGAGCAGGAGGAGGGGGAGGATGTGCTCCAGGCACCACAAGGATCCTGTGCAGTCCCTGGAGAGACCACACTGGAACAGATAGCCATGCTGCACCCATGGAGGACTCCAGCCCACGCTGGAGCAGGGGGAAAGTGTGAGGAGGAAGAGCAGAAGAGAGGAGCTATTATGGACTGACCACAGCCTCCATTCTCCATCCTCCTGCACTACTCAGTGTGTGGGGGGGCAGAGGAGTCAATGATTGGAAAGGGACAATTGTACGCCACTATCTGTACACCATCAACTGTACACCACCAACTGAACACTGCCAACTGGCTGCTGGACACCACTGGCTCTCTGCTGGGACAATTGTACACCAATCGGCAGATGACACTTGCTCAGCAAAGTGAACAGAACCTCATGGAGCAGATGGCTCTGCTCTCAGTGTTCTGATTTTTGCAAGGAAGCTGTGTATATATAGGGGAGTTCAAGTGTATGAGTCACATAATTCGTATCATGAAAAATTTAATGATAAGATAAAGGCAACTCAATCAAACATGAGATATTTTCTAAAAGCACTGTTAAACAAATGCAATTAAAAAATATCAAAAGAGTTTTTAAGAGTGATGTTCAGGACTGTGGTCTGAAACGAGCTGTTCATAATACATTTTATTGAGTTGCTTTTATTTTATCATTAATTTTTTGTTTCTCGTGCTTGGTTGAGTTTCCTTTATCTAATCTTGAGATAACTGAAAACAATTGCAGAGCAAGGTGGACACATCTGATGGCCAAGCACAATGAAGGTGTGAGATTAATCATCTAGCATACATTAGAAATTGTGTGACTCATACACAATCACATGGGCAAGATCTAAAGCCAGACTGTAGAGTCCAGGGAAAATAGTAAGATGAAGTAACGTGTATAGCCTACTGCTCTCACAAACCTTTTGAATTCTGATTGTAAATAAATGTCTTTGGTATTCATACACTGAGCTTTCTTCCACAGCCTTAAAAGGGACAATGTCCTGACTGACTGTTGCAGATTCTGAAGATGCTTCTCCTTGTATCAGATGGCTTGCTTTATAAAACAACATCTGTACTTAATAATACTTCCAACATTTGTTGGATAATTGTTTTTTATGTTCCTCATTGTGACTGCTTTTCATAGCTCTGCTTTCTTGTCCAGCTAATGGACTGTTACACTGTCTATTGACCCCAGTAACCCTAATAACTTCTAAAAATCATTATATCTGAAAGGAAAATACATAAAGTAGAAAATAATGGAACCTTTTCTTACAGGATTGCTTGTGTTTCTCAAAGACACTGAGTATCTTTTGAAACTAAAGAACATTGCATCCTCATCTGTAGTGTTACACAGATAAACACAAATACACACAGAATTATGTTACTATAGCATTACTTTCTGTTAAAATATTATTTGTATAGTCAGTTGTGATTTCTTCAGTAGTGTTTCAAGAATATTTTTTTAAAAAAAGTTACATATGTTTCTACATAAAAATTTCATGGATATTACTGTGTGTTCAGAAATAAACGGAAAGTATGAACTATCCAGTTTGACTCGCCATTGTGTTTTAACAGTCTGTATTTACAAGTAGTCTGAAAAAGATTTGAAAGAGATTTCAAAATCTTTTTCAAAAAGATTTTCATCTCAGCAGAGATTTTATTTGGTCAAAAAAACAATAACAATAATGAAGTACTGAATGATGGTTCAGAGCCTCAAGACAAAATCTAACTAGCAAATGGCCTATTAGATAAACACATATGAACAGAAGAAAAAAAAACAACTAACATATCGATGGAAGGAATGAAATTACTTGTCAGAATATTAAGCCTCCACCAGCAATATCTAGACAGAAGAAAGCCCTGGCTGTGCCAAGTGATCAATGAGAGATGATTCTTACACTGATGGAGCTCTAGTGAAGTCAGTAGCACAGGAGTTGGTATCCATGGACTGAATTGCAGAATCAAATCCTAAGGAGTGATTGAGAAATTGTCTGAGACTAGTTATTGTACTAAAACATTTTGGTGCTGTGTTCTCTGACAGGAAAGAAATTAATTAGGGAGTTACAAAGCACGATGAACGTCATCTCTTCCAGTCCCACAGCAGAATTTTAATTTTCATGCCAGTGGCAAAAAAATGATTTTCTGTAGACAGATGGAGCTCAGAGTCGCTGAAACCTTTTAAGACCTCTAGCTCCAAAGAGAGTGCAACACAGCCTTTCTCTGGTCTTGTCTTGTTCTCTTTGCATTATGTTGTTTACTCTGCTGGTTTGCCTGAAGCTGTTTGTTCTGGTTGGTTTGTATTTGCTTTAGAGGATGCTGCTTAACACATACTGTATCTCGTATTTCCTTTTTAAATTCAACCACCGTGCTACTGTCATGGTCAAAAGTTGTCTGCAGTACCAAAAATGCAGACAATTCATCCTGAAAATAAAATCCCTTTGATTATGCTGGAAATGAAATGCAGTAGCTTGTGGAGTTTAAACCTCACAGGAGAGCTCTAATTATGCTAAATACTTGTCTGTGCTCTCTTTAAGCAATTTTCGCATATAGGAAAGATGATATCTGGCAAGTGGAACATGATATTTCCATTAATATTTTGAGATTGTATTGCTGTTTTTTATATATATGTGTAGATGCAAAAGTTAAAGGAGTGCTTGCCCTTTCCTTTATGTGGGGCACGTTCAGCCCGTGGCTGTTGGATGAAATGCAGCTGGAGAACAGTCGAGGTGTGACTTAGTACTCTTCAGAGCCCCGTGGAGATTTCTGGCACGGCTCTGCACACACACGGGGTGTGTGTGTACGCACTGTTGAATCGCAGGTACAGTAGGATGTGATCTAGCAGGAACCAAAGGGGCAACACCTGTCCATGGACTGAGCTGCCTTGCAAGACCTTCCCCAGCCCACAGGACAGTAATGAGGCCAGGAGGAATCAGCCGCTTTTCTTCACGTGAGCTGCCACCAGCCCTCTGGGCAAACAAGTGGGGGAGCCCTGGCTCTGAGATTCGCCCCTCAGCTGGCTGCTGCCCCTGAGCTCCCCGTGTCACACCCCTGACCAGGGCAGTGTGCTATGCTGTGCCATGATTTCAAACATCACGTCAATTTGCAGGGCTGAGAGCTTTTATGAGCACAAAATGATTTCTCGTGAACTTTCAGTCCTTTTGACTAGCTATCAGAGATTTCTTTAAATTCTTCTAAGAGCAGAAGAGACAGACAACGCGTCTTCAGTGTTATATGGAAAAAACTTAAATCGAAGGAGAAAAATGACAGCATCGCTAAATGTAAAGATATTACTGACTCCGAGGATTAGTATTTTAAAGAAAAGAGTTCTCCCGAGAAATACTCCCAGCAGGGGTGTCAGGCTGGGCGGGCAGGAGCGCCGGGAGCCCGGCAGCCGCGGTGGCCGCCCAGCAGGTGGCACTGTTCCCCCGGGCGGCGCGGCGCTGGCTGAGCGCTCCGGGGGCTCCCGGGGTGCTGCTCGTGGCCGTAACATCCACCTGGCTGCTGAAATCTTGAATTTGATTCCTCCTTTAAGCTGATCAGAAGCTCAACATAAGCCGGCAGTGTGTGCTTGTAGCTCAAAAAGCCAACGGTATCCTGGACTGCATCAAAAGAAGTGTGGCCAGAAGGTCAAGGGAGGTGATTCTCCACCTCTACTCCACTCTCGTGAGACCCCACCTGGAATGCTGTGTCCTGTTCTGGGGTCTCCAACAAACTTCATCATTGATAGATTTCAGCTTAGTGGAAAGAAAATGTTGGAGTAGACCAGACTTCGCTTAGACCTCGCCCAGAATGAAGGGCCTGGTCAGCTGAGATGAATCCTAGTGGAAGGCTCTGCTGATACTGATAGATAAAATGTCATTGAAGCAAGGTGGTCGGGTATACCTCTTCATTCTGTCCATCTCCTGGCATGAATTGTGTTTGTTATATTAGGAAGAATACTATTACTGAGAGGGTACTGGAAGTAATGAGTAATAATGTAGGTTTTGGTGATGGTTTGTTTGGTGGGATTTTTGGGGGGATTTTTTTGTTTGCTTTTTTTTACATCTCCTGTTCAAGGATTAGGAAATACTTATTTCTCTCAACATGAAAACACTACATATCTGATTGGTTTGAATTAATATTAGTTTTTTAGAGAGACTGCTCTATGAACTACTCATACTGAATTTTTTTTAAAGGGATACACATCAGCCATATTTGTTATCTAAATTAATATCTCTAAAATGAATTGGGTGGATGTTATAGCAAGGAATGCAAATGAAAAAACAGATTGGCCCACATACCCACTGAAAACAAAGGTAATGACAGATAAATTTATCCTGAAGTGTTGTATGTAAGAATGTGGTTATGAAGCTAGAAAACACAGCTCAGGAAAAGGCACTTCCTGCTCCTACTTATGCCAATGTTTAATCCTTTAACAAGACATTCGGAAATCTATATAGAAAACAGGTAGTCAGATATAAAAACTAGAAACATGTCTTGTTTTCTATGGAAGCCTAGAATGGGCATTGTTCCTTGTTTAAGAATCAGGCTTCCCACAAAAAGCAGATGATGCATAACATAGATTTTGTAATGTTTCTTTTTAAATGTTAATATTCATGTTTATTGTGCGTGAGAAACAGTAAAGTTTCTGAAAATAGGAATTTTATTCCCTACCTCCCCTATGCCCCAGCCCTCAAAAGGAATGTAATGTGAAAAAAAAAAGCAAGAAAATAATGCACATTTTCTCATTCTTCTTTTCTGACATGTACCTTTGTACATACTCAGTTAGAACTCCTTACAGAAATCCCACCTGGAATGAAATTGTGGAAGAAAATAAATGATATAATGGAATTCTGATCATGAAAAGCAATGGTCTATATTAAGTAATTTTTATCAAAGAGCTTTCCCAGTTTAAAACCTGAAGTTCAGGGGACTGAAATAGGCTTTTCAGTGGATACTACATAAAAACCCAGTTACTGACTGAAATAATATCCAGAAATTGCCTGGAAGATATATGCAAGGTTTTGCAGAATACCTGTGGTATTCTTATCATGTTCTGACAGTGAAAAATGCTGTGAAAAAATGAAATTGCGTGTATGAAATTTGAATTTTGGATTATTGAATATTATGTTATGTGGACTTTATGTTAGAGTTTGATCAGCATAAAGCAATGAAAAGGAAGGTATGAAGAAGATTGTAGAAATCTGATAAATACTGTATTTTTAGATTTATATCCATATTTTTAAAATTAAATTGGTGTATCTTTCCCTATGTACTCATGTATGTGTTTTATAAAATATAGGTTGGTGTTTAGACCCTTTCTGTGTCTATCTTTTAACTGTGACATATTTTTGTGTAGAATAATATATGGCAAATCAGCTTTGCACAAAGCAAAATCCAATTGTATGACGAGGAAACTGTCATGAGTTCAATACTGTGTGGTTTCAGCAGGCCTCCTAAGTTTAGCTCAATCTCAAATAATCATTTTCAGTTTTCTCACCAAACTTCTTTCAGCCTGTAGTTTGAAGAGGGACCTTTGAAATACAAGGTGAGAAGCTGATCTTGTGGAGTAGGAAGTCCATCAAAAAGTAGGAATGAATTATTAATATTTTTTAACACAGAAGACTATTTTAGAAAAATTGTGTTCAAAGATTGGTTCTATTGTATATTTATATTACTGTTGGATAAGTCATGCTATTTTATGAAATATTTTTGTTAAAAAAATCAGTTTAGCTATTTTCCATCTTCATTCCTTTCAGGGAAAAAAAAAAGTGGGAAAATGGCATGTTTCTGTTAAACAGAAGAAAGTGGATTCCCAGAGATTTGTACGTTTATCATCTGATCATGTGCAAACCTTGTACAATGCAGGGATAAACAGAGTCACGTTAAATTTGCTGTGAGGTCGAGCCTCTGACAGTGCTCATTTTATCAACAAAGACAAATGAAAGAGTAGAAATTGTAGCACGGCCTCTACTATTTCATCATTGTCAGCCTTAAATACAATCATTCACTGCTGATAGGTTTTTCTCCTTCCTTCTCCCACTAACACTAAGCTGTCAGAATCCCTCTTGATATGGTCCAGAGCTCCTGTAGTAGTGATTTAAAAAAGAAGGAATTAAATTTTTTTTAATCTCTCTCTTGATAAATACCCTATTTTCAGAGAAAAAGCTATGAAATTTTCTCTTTTTTTCTTGTAGCTGAAGGATGTTGTAGTAAAACAAGTATCCACAAAAGACTTTTTATTCATATTCTATTTAACTAAGTTTAAAAATTATTAATAGCTCTTTTAGGTCTTCATATTTAGCAGTTTTTATAAAGCTTGAACTGTTTCACTCCAGGCTCCAGAAGTAACATCAAGCACAGGTCTACAGATAGGAGCACAAGAGTCTTGCCAGGCTTTGCTGAACCTATTTCAAGAAAGACAACAACTGAAGTTACTCTAACTTTGCTTTAAGGATTTGTAGATGCGAAGCAAATTAACGGTGATGTTCACCTCCCAGCCTAGAAAGCTCATAAGGCTGCACACCTCATAAATCCTTTTAAAGCCCCATTCGGAGAGTTTAAGTAGGATTTAAGTGATGCATAGGCCCTGAGCAGAGCAAGAGCACCAGTGTGAATTTCACTTTAATGACCTGCATGTCAATAGAGTTAAACTAGTATGAAAAGAGTAGAGCATCACTTAGAAGGCCCTATGACACTGTAGCGCTGTGCTATTTAAATGTGTTATTTGGCTGTGCATCTGTTTTAAAATAAACAGATTCACCCTCCACAGGATATAACAGCTATACAAAAAGATTTAAAGGGTAATTATAACATCAGAAGGCTGTTCAGATTTGGGATTTCATTATTAACTCAGAGAACAGACTGACTTTGAGTGTGGATAAAATTTCCTTTTTCAATAGCCTTTATGGTTTTTAATCTTTTAAAAATTAATGTTCTGGCATACTTTTTGCATGTTGTTGTAACCTCCTGTTAAGCCTTTGGGCCAACAACAACCTCAGGACCAACAGAAAGCTGGATCTTTAGCTTCCGAAATTACTTAGTAACTGAATTTAAATGTAAATTTTACTGATTGACATCAACCTATGTTTTCCAGAGGTGCAATGTCAGAGGAATTAAAATAGCGTATGTACTTTCATGCAAAGCAATATTCTTAAGAAAAGGGATAGAAACAGCAGGTACCTTAGGTCATATAAACA
The DNA here is from genome assembly GCA_013398125.1 of Aegotheles bennettii. Classification (NCBI taxonomy): domain Eukaryota; kingdom Metazoa; phylum Chordata; class Aves; order Caprimulgiformes; family Aegothelidae; genus Aegotheles; species Aegotheles bennettii. The sequence goes on from VZRW01008259.1 coordinate 590,859, forward strand.
ATGAAATGAAACATATGAATTTACTCGACTCCAAAACCCGGACTGATATTCCTTTAATAGTTGCTGAGAATTATTTCTAATACTATGCAAGCCATTACCAGGATGCGAAGATATTCTCTTAATCTTTCTGTGGTGGTTCAGCAGGCAAGCCTAGGGGAATAATGGATGAAAGGCCAGGTGTCAAACTGAATATAGAATCAAAGATGTGATGGGCTTCTGAAAAGAATAATGAAGTGTTTCAAGATGTAAGTCTCTCAGGTTTGGTTGAAATGGAAGGGAACAGACCAGTGTTTTCTCATGTGGGATTGGCTGATGAAGTCAAGGGTGGAGTTTTTTCCCCATTCTTATTAGTTCAGGAACTCCTCTACAAATATATTTATTTCTGTGGAATCATTGTCCAGATGGATCTATCAGTAGGGTAAATGAAACAGTTTAGGTAGTTAAAATATTCTGAAAATAAGGATGGTTTGTTTCATGGGCTAACTTTAAATTGCAGTCATCTCCGCAGACTCAGTTAAGTCATTAGCACACAAATAATGGAGATACAGTGCACGTTTTGGTCTGGTTTTATGGTTTTTTGTGATAAAGGCAAAAGTGCATATATTTGAGGGGTGAAAACTTTTGAATTAGCAGGTCTCGAAAGAATTGTTTGGTACTATTTGTCTTTTGGATTGTTAAAATTCACTAATTAGAGATAACTAACACTGATACCCTTTGTTTCACCTTTGTGTAGCAGAAAGCAGGAAGAGATCAGTGTTTGTATGGAGAGACTGATTCATTCATGGTGTTATACCCAGTTAGGAAGTATGTTGGGATACAAATTCATAAAAGGTAACTGGAGGAGGAAAGCAGTTGTCAGTATAATAAGATACTTACCTTTTGTCTCCTGGCAAAGAGAGAACAAATGAGGTGCAAAATACGTAAGGAAGTTTGTAATGAGAGCAAAGAAGACAGTAGTTAGAGGTATTTCAGCACTTGATAGCCAGGCTGTTTTCCTTTCAAGGTAAAAAGACCTGCTACAGAGCTATATGTTAACATGCATTGTACATCATATATAACATCACAATAAATATGTTCGACATAGCCTGATTTCAAAATATTACGCATCAGCTGCAAAAAATTGCAAAACAAATTGGTTCTCTTTAAATGGCTGTGGTGTTTAACAGAGTTTTCCTCTCCACAGTTGTGATTTATAAGTGTTTTTTTCTGTATCTATTAGTCTTGTTACCTGTAAAATTGATGTGTGTCCTATGATGCTATAAATGGATAAAGAAACAGACTTTTGTAGCAGATATTGTGAGGAGACAACATGACAAAGAGATGAAGTGTCAGAAAAATGCAATTTTGATTTAGAGAGATCAGTCTGACTTTATATTGCAGATTGGGAACTAGAAGGAGTACTGGGAATGTGAGATGTTTCTAAACTACAAATTTACATCCATGTTTTATATCCCATAAATTTATCAGGATTTTGACATGCCAATGTTCGATAAGGAAGATAAATTTTCTTTGCATTGTCAGGGAAAGAAAAAAAGTAGAAAATTTTATCAAAACTGTAGCTTTACACAGTAAAAACGGGAATGATGTTGTATTGTGTGAGGCATAAACAAAATTCAATTGACTGTGTGCTTTCATAAATATGACTGTTCTTCTTGCTGTTCCTGGTCACATAAAATGTCATCCATATTACATTGCCATTGATTCTACTCATGTGATTTTTTTTTCTTTTCCCCAAGGCAAAGAGCCTGCAATGTTCATGTTTATTGATCTCCTTGCTGGAGACCCACAGCCACGGCATGCCAGAGAAATTTTTTTATATGTAGCTCTGCTGGATGCTGAGCATTGTCACCACTCCCAAACACCTACAGAAGGTTCTGGGAGACTGAGACTTTAGACCACATTTTAAACAAAAGCCACTAGGCTTTAGGCTGAAACACCCAGAAAATAAAGTGTACCGGGATGTATTACAAAGACAATATTGCCCAACAAAGAGGTGAAAACAGGTAGATATGGGACAGAAAACTACACTTCCTCTATTAAGAAAAGGTACCTTTGAGCTCTGATATTTACACCCTTGCTTAGCCTTTGGAATGTAGAAGATAGTGTTGATTTTGCCTAAATAACAACAAAAAAGCTGTTTGAAACAGTGACTAAAATTGTGATGTTGATGATGATAGTATTACAATGTTCTCTGACAATGGCGTTTCTCTTGGTGGTGGAAAGCAGAATTTTTTAAACAATGTTTTTTCTTAAAATCCTGCATTTTCTACTTCTCTGAGTGTACTTAACATCTCATCAAATGCTTTTTCAAAATTCTTTTGTTAGCGTGTTCTGGATAAATTCATTAAGCGAGCATTTCCCCAGGTTATTTCAAGCATGTGGTTTCTTTGATTTCTTGACCCAAACAAGAAAGTAAGTCAAAAAAGAAAAATTCCCATTCAAATTACATTGCTGTCCAACTTCCTCTGAGTTTGGCCTGTGCATACCGCAAGATTCAAAGAAACAGAATGAAATCTTGCTCAAATCCTTTCTCTTGTTCTCTGAAACCCACCTCCTCTTGTGCATGTGAATACAACCACTGTAACTTAGATCTAGAAAATTGTCCCACAAAAAAAAACTTTTATGCAAGTAATCTATCATTCTCCCCCAACCCTCCCATCAATTTCTTCATTCAGGATGAGATGATGAACACATTTTCCTCAACATTAAGTGGAAGAAAACTGTATGTCATCATTTGAATGTAAGAGAGATTTTGTTCAATAGGGCATCGTGTGAAATACAAAACAAAACAACAAAGAATTACACCCACAGTTATGCATAATGATAGTCCAAGTAATAGTAAACTACAATATTGCACATTTCTTCGTTCTTTCTGTATCCAAGTCCTGCAAATCTAACTAATTATAAATGTTATAGCTCATGTGTCACTCAAGCCTTATGGCTTCCAAGAGTTTACCAGCGTTAGAAGGTTGAACAGCAAATAGATTTTGTTATTTAAAGAAAGAAAACATGTGCAAGGTAGTATTTTCATTCTGTATCTTTTCTTCTGTAAATAAGAAATCCGCGAAATACATATTAAAACCAATGGTTAAGTGAGAGCCATGTAACAGTACCACATTCAGTTGTTGCCTGAGAAGAAATAAATACATAAAACGTCTATATTTCTGCCTCTGCTTGAATGAATGCTGTTGAAAATAAGTTATTTGTTTGACTTTGACTTCAAACAGGACTTGGGTTGAGGGGAATCAAAGATGGACTCCGCACGATCCAGTATGAATCAAGCAGAAATCGTTTTATTGTGCTTAACTATCCCTTATATACATTTGTACCACGTGCCTATCAGGCACTCTCTGATTGGTTAAAGTCCCTTTTGCAAGGGGCAGTCATGCACGTTAGCAACACTCCCATTGGTCCAAGTAGCAACACTCCCATTGGTCCATTTACTTCCTGGTAATGCCCCTTCCATGTCACCCAGAAGCTGTGCCACCTCACTTCCTGGTGTCCCTTCCGGTGTCTCTTCCTGTGTCCGACTTGGAAACAATCAATGTTCTTCCTGTTTCCTGCTCCTCAAGATGACCTTTGGTATGTGGCTGTGTGCTTAATCAAAAGGCTATCAAACGGCTGGTTCACCACACGCCATCGTCCTCTAAATATACCCCAACATTGGGTGGGCTCACAATTTTTCTTTCATTCCAGATACTGGAGTAGTCCTTTGGCTGACACAAATTGTCATAGGTCCCCAATTGTCAATAGATCTACAGCTGTTTATAGCAGCTGACCTAGACAGTGCATTGTAGAAGCCATAAAAATTTTACACCTCCTCACTCACTCTCAGATACTTATCCCTAATTAATCTAGTTCTTTTCTAGTGTGATTTTTTTAAAAAATGCAAATATCTAGCAGAAACATTAAAAGAATTTTACGGAAAAAAATTGTAAGTGTAAGAGAAAAGAGCCCTTTACTCTCCATTGAGATAGTATTTGGTTTGTTGCAATACGCCTGTCTTTTTGGAGAGGATCTTCCAGGGCTATCCTCCTTAGGTCAGTGCAGAGGTTATCTTCACCTTCCAGTGATGAGCAGTAAAGTGAAAAGAGTGGAGGTAGAAGAGAGGGGAAAGGAGATTTGAATGAAGAAACATGAGAGGAGTGTCATGAAACTGAGCTGAGGGATTAGGAAGGGAGATTTGATGACAAGTAGTGGGAAGAGAGAAGCCATATAAGGAGGCGGAAACAGAATTTTTGTGCAATGTACTGAGTTGTTATAAAGGAGACTGGAAGTAAGTAAGGATGGAGTAAAATCAGAAGGCTTCCTGGAAAAGAAGGAAGGAAGGAAGGAAGGAAGGAAGGAAGGAAGGAAGGAAGGAAGGAAGGAAGGAAGGAAGGAAGGAAGGAAGGAAAAAGAAAGTAAGAAAGAAAGAAAGGAAGGAAGAAAGAAAAGAAGTTTAAGGGGAGTTAGAAGGATTAAAAAATACTACTCAAAGAACAGAGGGGGGGAGGAAAAGAGAAAAATATTGCAATTATTTGTACATTTATGCAATGGGAGTTATTTGCAAGAACATTTTCAGATGTCATTTTAATTCTCATCTGCACTTTTCCAGTAACACTGAGAAACACTTGAATTTCATATTCTTGGCATTCTGGTTTCTGCATTTGCAAAAGTAGAAAAGCAACATTGTTTGAACTGGTAAGATTTCTTGAGCATAATGAAAAAGAAAAGTTAAGTTCACAGTAAATCTATTCAAAGTGAGAGAGTTTAGCATATTCCTTCTTAATATTTGTTATTCCTAATAGTTCCTATTATGTAGAAGTGTTTGTTCCTGCTTTATTTATTGCAACAGGAAACACTTCAGCTTTAAGGAGAGCAGCACACTCTTCAAATGGCTCTGGCTTTTACCTAATGATCCAATAAGTTAGTGATTGTTTGATATGTACATATTGTGTTTCAGGTCTCAGTGGGAAGTTGCCAAGACTTTTATTGAGTGGCAATATTTTCCTCTTGCTGGTTTTGGATTTCTCTGAGGATCATCACTTAACATAGCATTTTCTGTTACAATTAGATTAAAGTGCCAGAGATTTGGTTTTCCTTCATTCAATTTTTTTAATTGGGTCATTCCTTAAAAGGTTATCTTAATATAGTAAATGTACTACCTCTATGAATGAAGCATATTAAGTGATACATGGATTTTTGTTATTAGGGCTCTATACAAAAGACTTACCTACAATTTACATCCTGGCAGAAGTAACAATAAACAGTAAGTTACAAATTAGACTGTCCTTCACAAGTGCTAGGCGTGCTTGTATACAATACCAAAAATCACAGAAATAGAAACAAAATCTTTAATCTTTAAACTCAGTGACCTGATCTCTAGCAGCAATAAACTGGCCTGTGCCCATTTTGGTGAGCAATATTATGTAGGCTTATACTAGTTAAGTGTTTATCCCAGGGGGCTGTGTAGATGATCACTTCAGATTTAGTTCTCATTAATAACACTTTAATCTGTGAACCACTGTAATAGACAATAAGAAAATTTTGATTGGTATGTTTTTGTGCCCTAATGACAGATTTTGAATAATTTGAGTAGGTGATTGTGATTTAAGAGTGTTGCAAAAAAATTACTGAAACCTTGCAGACCTTTCTGGCTTATCCTAACTTGAAATTCATTATTTGCAGATCCTCTTCAGTCTTCAAGTTTTCTCTCTCTGATAATATAAATAAATAACTGTAGACTGGTGAAATAAACCAGTAGCCTTCAATTAATAACCTTTAATAAACAACGTTGATTATGTCCTAGTTATACTGTATCGGCCTTTTTTGAAATGAAGCCTAAAAATCCCACTGTATAACTCCCCAGGTAGTTCACAGCACTTGATTGTTAAAATGGTAAAATCCTCACAGAATAAAATACATCTCTGATCACCCTGTTTCTAGTGAAACATGAAGTTATTATTAAAAAAAAAAGCATAGTGAAAGATTTTTTAATGTGGCCTCACATCCCTTTATATGGTTGCCTTAGTATAAAAAATATTTATCAGAGAAACTGCAAAACAGACAGTATTTAAAACTTTGTCTCGTACTTTAAAAACAGCACTGAACGGCCTAGAAATTCACACACTAATACCTGGAGTCTTTGTTAGCCCAGTCAGCCAGTAGACCTCAGCAGCAGATTCACAGAGAGCTAAAATGTAGAGAATGAAAAGCTCAGATACAATAAACTACTTATGGATCAAAGTAGAAAAAAGATATAACCCTTGATCATAAACCTTGTAATGCATACTAAACTCTTTACTAATTTGATCATAAGGGAGCTGGTTTTGAGCTCAAATTCTGGCAGATTCTGGTATTTCACTTGCTTTAATATTCTTAAAATGATATAGGTAAGATTTTGTTATTATGTTTAAAGAGTCATTTATGCATTATTTCATTCAGGCCCCTGTGGAGCTTATAGAGCTATTCTGTCATACGGCATAGACATGACTAGCAATAAACAGTCCTTAAACCTGTATTTTATAACCGAAGTAGACATTGAGTAGTGGAACCAGAGAGAAGACATTGTGAAATGTCATCCCAAAGCAGCAAGGATCACAGACAAAGAATCACTAAGGTTTCTTCTGCATCTGTCCCTGAACTGCTAGGCCATGTCGCTGTTGAGGGATGATTCATTCTTACATTTCATTCTGGTGTGCTTTGACATATGAATGCCTAGGTGCTAGGTGAAAATTTCAGCCTTCTACTGGGTGGAAATTTCAGGGACATTGAAAGCTATTATTTTAAAGCTTGGTCTCCTGTCTTGGATATTATTTTTTTTAGGGTTTGATTTGTGCCTTTCTTATTGAAGCCATGTAGTATTTAATGAGCTAAAAAGCGGTAAATAATGCCCTGAGTAATTTGCAGTTAGGCACATAGAAGCAATGTGATTGTTTACCAAGCAAAATTTTCATTGATGAGAAAGAGTGGTACAGTTAGGAATAAATACGTGAAGAAAATACATTTTTCATTTGTATGCTAGTACAGAAATACTTTCTGCTGTTTGTTTAATAATGAATTGAATAGATCAGTCTTAAATGCACTTCTCCAAGCACTTAAATTCTGAAGAAGAGTAAAACTGCTGGCAGTCTTGACAAAGTGGAAACATGTAGAGTAGAAACATTGCTCACTCATCTTCCATCCAAGGTGATCAAATAAAGCATTTCATCCGTCTATTTAACATACCAAAACTAGTCAAGCTATTTAATTAGTTAATGTTACTATTAATTATGTAGCAAACATTGATAATGTATTAAGTTCTGTATAAAGATACAAAGCAAAGACACAGTTTCTTCCTTAAGGGCCCACAGTCTTAACCAAGAGAGTCACACAGACTCTACCAGCACACGTGGGCAGTCCCAGAGGAAAGTTCACCTCAATAGCAGTCTAGGAGCTTCATTTGTTTTATTTATGTAGTGGGTATTCTGGTGACACAGAATTTGCAAGAGTAGGCACGATGATTGATCATGTTGAAACTTGGATATGTAACTTTACAAGGTTGGATGAAACATGCACTAGAGCTGATAGGCAAAGGTGTCTGAAAGGAGGAGAGAAGCAAAGGAGAATTTTCTCTCTATTAGAATCCATTAGAAAGTCACAGCTTCTAGACTAAACTATGACCCTTGTTGCTTGGTTTTATGTGACAATATTTACATAAAGGAGCCAGGAGGCTCTCCCTTCTGTAGGAGAAGACAGAAGTATTTGATGCTTCTAGCTGATTTTGCTTCAGTGTATTCTCACACAGCAACTGCAGTTTTTTCATGCGTCTGCCAGAGAGCTACTGCACAGATACTTTCCATAGATACTTTCAGTAGAAGATGCCATCAATTGAAGCTTAACAGTGATATTTCTTTAACTGGTCTTCCCTGAGAAGATTTCCTGTAAAAACTGGTGTGTATGTATATTTGCAGAGAAGAGGTTTCAGCCACACACATACCCAAATTAAAAACAAAAACAAAAAACCAAAAAAACCCAAACAACTCTGCATCTATTTCTGGAAACAAGAAAAATGGAGCCTTTTGAATTTCACTAAAGAATCATCTGAATTCTTAAGCATAGACCCTTAGTTCCAATAAACCATATGCCCACAGTATGGGAATTAGTATTATTCACCCAGGCAGAAGTTGTGGCCTCTGTCATACAAAAGTGTATTTTCAAGTAAAATATCTGAATTACTAGAATGCCATACATTTCAATCTGTGTAAAAGTTACCCTTTTTATTTTATAAATTGTTTTTTTTTAGCTCAAGTGTTGTAAATGACAATAGACCATTTTATTTTTAATTATATTGATCCTTCTGTATTCTCTTCAGAATCACGTATCAGCACGTAAGCAAAGTATAGTGAGTGGTAGTATTTGAGATTTGTGCTGATTTAGAGTACAGTATGGAAAAAAATGAGAAATGGCCTATAAATAAAAGAGAGTTTAGAGAATGCTGGATTCAAAATAAACAATCCAGGCTCTGGTACAAGGCCAAGGTGCATGTGATACATTACTAACTTCCGCATTTGCTGCAGATTTCACCTTCTCACAGAAAGAGACAGCAGATCAGTAGTTAAAAGAAGCTACTTAAGTATCGGGTATACTGATTAGAGGAAGCAACATTCTTAAACACTGATGAAGAATCAAGGGCCTGAAACATCACTTGGTTTTGATTGGTCTGTTAAAATCCTAGTAGTCAGACATGGAGCCAAGTAGAGGAAGTCATTCTGTTAGTTCAGCTCTGAACCATATTAATGGTTGTTTGCCTTGCATAGCACCAAGCAGTATCAGACCAGCAAGCAAGAGGTCACAGTGAGATTTCATGCACGGTGGAGAGTACTACAAGGTTTCTGACTGTTACCAGGTGAAAATAATAACATAACCTTTTTTTACTGGAATTATATCTGAAATTCTTACTTCTAAGCATAACATTGAGATCTGGAAAAAAGAGCTTTCAACAGAGAAAAAGAGAAGGTAACTACACTGCAAAGAATATGAAAAATTCTTTAAAAATCCTTCAAGTTCCTTGAAACTATCTGTTTTATAAAGGAAAATTGGTGTGATATTGTCACAGGGAGAGAAGTTGGAGAACCAGTTTAGCTTTTTTTACCACCACTTTAATTTCTCAGTAGGGAAGTCTAAAAAGGAAATCTCTCCTTTGTGATGAAAAGCCAAGATTTGTCTTCTCTCTTTTCCTCTTCTCACAGAGTGAGACATATGAATGTCATCAGCCTCATTTTAAAAGCTCAGTAACCTGGTTGTGGGATCACTGATTTCTGATCACGTGAGAGGGGCAGTGGAGTCAGTGACATATTTCTCCAATAAGATGTTCAGCATCTGATTGTAAATGTAAAAATTTTATGATGGGTCAGCTCTCCCTTGATTAGGCTAACAAGGGGCAGAGATCCACCAAATAAATAAAAAAACCTTGATAATTTAAGTAAAGTGAGATGCACAGAGACTGTAAAGAATTAATTAGGAACCTTCAGTGTTAAGAAATACTGCTCCCTGGCATAATTGAGGCAGCCACCTCAGGTCCAGTGCTGGTCCTGTGGGACTGAACATGCTGAGCAGGACTGAGTTCTGAGCAGTTACCTCTGAGACCATGGCTTAGTTAGTGAATAATCCAGCTAAAACATCTACAAGTTGTAGATGTAGCTAAAATTCAAGTGCAGGACTCAAAATATTCTTTACTGGTTTCCTCTTAACTCCCAGCTCTACATCCAGTAGTATTCATTGCATTACATCAGGTAGTTTCCCCTACTCTGCACCTCAGACTTCCTAGCTTTCTACATTGTCTTGGTCTCTACCAATCAACCTCATTTTCCCTGACCTCTGTTTTCTGTATTGTCCCCAGTCTCTTCAATTTTCCTTTTAGCATCATTCACCACTTCTCCAGGGCTTTAAAACGGGGTTACGCAAAGCAAACACAAAAACTAATTTACTTGGTCCTTGGCTGTCCAGTTAGCCATCATTTGTTCTACCTTACTTTATGTTCCAGAAAGAGTATTTAAAGAAATAAATGTTGTGTAATTCTGTTCTAGGAATACCCAAGGAGAGGTATTAAATTGCCTCATGAAGAGGACCTGGCCCCTAGACCACCCCCTTCCAACAAATTGTAAATGAGTGGTGGGTTGTTATAGTTTGAGGAGACAGGCAAAATCTTATGGCTTTTGCTGCAAGGACCCAAAGAGGGAGAGGTGGAGTTTAAGACCCTGTTGTGAAAAGGGGTCTGGGGTGTCGGTATTCCCTCCCATTTCCTGCCAAGCTCTATAAAGCCAGGAGGACAGGACGTTCCTCTCTCTCTCTTCCCTTTCTGCTCCTTCCTGATTCACCACGTGGACCCGGCCCAGAGGAGAGGCCCAGCCTTTTGTTACCAGCTAACCACGTGCTCTGCAGGATCCGACTGCATTGGGTGCTGGGGGGAGCTTTGGACTCTTTTTTCCCCATCGGCTTTGGCAGTGGAGGACTTTTCGGGAGCTTGTGACAGTTGTCGGAGTCAGGTTGTATATATTTGTATATATATTCTTCCTTTTTCCCCCACCTGTTACTCCCCCTTCCTGTTCCATTAAATCTGTTATAGTTTTAATTTCCAACCGTTGAGCCTTTCTTCCTTACTCCCCTTCTATTTCCCGAGGGGGGGGGAGGGGAGTGGCAGAAGCAAACTCTGTCTCTGAGTTGTGGCTTGCCCTGGCCGTTCTAAACCGAGACATGGGTTCTGTGGAAAATGCAACATACAAATGTAAATATGAAATTAAAGCCTAATAATGCATGTGCATGGGGAGGGAGAATTGAAGTTCCACTTGTATCTCGTAACTTTTGCCTCATTAAAATACACTTTTGTTGGTCCCATTCATGTTAGCTTAATTGACTAATTTTTCCACATCTTCTTTTATAAAAGTTTTCTTTTTTTTTGTATTTTTAGATATTTTTTTTCCCATGTCTGGCAAATGTTTAGAAAAAAGTAAATCCTAACAATCTAATGTAATTTTGTACATTTTTATGCCATATTTCAGAGTAGAGTTATATCTCAAGAGAATGCTATGAAAATATTTTAAATAATTAAATCTAGAGCAAAACAAAAATATTTTTAAAAACTGTGTAAATGGATTTTGTTTCTCATCTAAGACATGTGAGTACATTCTTTTCCCAAAGTGAAAACTCTTCTCTGTGGAGAAAAGAAATGAAGACCAAATCAAACCCTCAAATCTTTCTCATTTGCACAGTATGTTGCACTTCATGCAGAAGGATCCACTTGAAATTCAAAATAGCACTTCAGTCATAATCATCCTCCATACCGCACAGGGTGTGCTAACATTTGTGCTGATCTAAGAAGCTACATATACATGAGAATGAAGAAGTATTTGACACTTATTAATCTAAACTAATACCCATGTGAGTCATACAAGACTACGACCAAATAAAAAGATTCTAACATTTAAGATGATGTTCTGACTAGAGGGACACCGAATGTCTACTAATGCATTGGGTGTTTCTGAAGAACTTGATCCCCTGTTTCACAGAACTTCCACTAACTGGCAATATACAAAACAGTGGACATGTTGAACTATGTGCAGCTAGACTGATGCATTTAAAATAGTCTTAATAGACACAAGTGAGAGGAAAATTAGTCTGTAAATACAATGAAGAGATAGTGCCATTGCTTAATTTTACTGATGTAGTCATCATATTGGATCCAGTAACTGAAAGGGTCAAAGTTCATCTTCAATGTAAAGCCCTAATGGATGCTATGGATCCCTTGGATGAAAATTAATTTGGATTAGGTTTGTGAAGGAAGTATTGCCTGAACATATTAAGGAACACTCTCTGACACCTTTAGATGGTATGCATTGAAACAATTCTGATAAATTCATAACTAGTATTCATATTTTTTGTACATAATATTAGATTCTATAAATAGGAACACATAAATACATTTCCTTGCCAATGGAAGACTGTTTTATGTGCAATACTTAATAGCATTTAATCCAATCTAGATTAGAATTTCACATGATGAAATAATAGATAATTCTACCATTTCAAATATCTGGACATTGTCCAAAGTGTCTACAGGGGCTTTGTTAAGTTCCTTTCAGTGTCTAGTTTTCAGTAATTCAACAAACGAATTGCATTTTCTCATACACTTATTAAAAGGTTGGAAGAAAATATCCCTTTTATACTGTGCCTTATTGAAAGGCAAATATTATCTTGGTCTTCCTAAAGAAATCATACCTGTACTCTTCGGGGTTATCATTAACTCATTGCAGATAAGAGTATTTTTTAATATACGACGCTCTCTATTTTATATTTTTTAATAGAACATGTAAATGCTCATTCCTTATCAAAAGTGTCATTCATAACATTTATATTTAATTTTTATCCAATTAATTCTATTATTCTGAAAGATATAATATATGCAGTAATAGTTTTGAGTCTTGATGCAATCATTCTAAGCATAAAGAAGCAAGAACTTTAGCTAAGTTTTTCATACATTTGTACATCTCTTTCTCCCGCTCTGTGCATGTTTTGGGTCCTGGGTGGATTCAAGGTGATAAGCCCTTGAGAAAACCGTAATGTGACTATCTTGCAGTGAGGTGGTAGAATAAATAAGATTATCCACAACAATCTTAGCTACTGATGAGTTCAAGCTGTGCTGATACAGAAAATCTTGACACAATTGTAAGGTAGTAACAGAAAAAATATATGTTTGCAAAGTAGAGAATACTGCTCATGCTATGAAACCTTTTACGATTAATGCAAACTCACAGCCTTTCACATATCAGCTGTACTGCATTTTCCACACTTTAGTAGACTATTCCAGGGCAGGTTTTAAGTCTCCTTATGCATATAAAAATTAATCTTATTTGTCTAAATTTACTTTTTTTGATTGATTTCAAAAGTGTTGCAACATTTCTTTGAGTTTGGAGTTACCCCATATCTGTGTTCTTGAATGAATGATTTTGATAAATTATGAGATCACATAGGTCATAAAAATAGACCAGAGTATGTAGGCTGTCCTCCTAGAACATGAAGACATCTACTAAATATCATCCACTCTCATGTTACATCAGGGACAGATGACATTCTTTAATTTGTTTGCATTTTTTTACTTAACATCCATTTTGAGTGTTTCTTGCTTTGATTTGTCTTTTCACACACCTATTTCTTTGATTTTCTCTTAGTTATACTACCTACATTGAAATTAGTGGAAGAGTTGTTGCTGGGGAATATAATCTAGTCTGCAGTATTTAATTTAGCCTTTTGGATAAAAAGAAACTGCTCTATATCATATACCATTGTCAAGTGACAAGAAATTTTATTATAATTAGTTTTCTAACAGTACTGATGTGAAAAAACATTCACATACAGAAATCAAAAGGTTTCTTAAGTACCTAAATGAAGTGTACAATTTCAATACTAAACAAAAAGTTTTCTAAGCCAAGGTTTTCAAATACTAATAAAAGACCCAGCTTGCAACACCTTGATTTCCAGAAGCTTAGTTAACATTTTTTTTCAAGACTGTTGGTTATTTTGTCATGTCATAGTGTAGGAACTCAGAGGCAGGAGGCATTTTTGGCTAAAGAATTCAATTTTACATAATCAGTTTAGAGCCCCAGAAAATCCTCTAGGTCATGAAAAAATCCATTTTTTCCTAAATGATATTTAAGTTGGGAACCATTTGTTTTCTGAGATGTTGTTGCCTTGGGCTATCCATTGCCTTGTACCAAGGGAAGAAAGTATTTTAATTAAAAGAAACAATGGCTGTAAGGCTCAGTTGTGACTAGATAAGCAACATCAGGCATATATTTATTATTAATATAAAACAGGTAAAATGTATACCTTTTCTAACTCTGCAGTTGAGTTGTCTGAAATAAATATCTCTGAAGAAAGTATAGATGCAGGGAAGAAAAAAAGGACACATGAAATAAATTGATCAATTGTTCATAGAATTTATTTATTTAAAAAAACTGTATAAAAAAGTCAATATGTATCTGGACAAGAAGAAGAGGACTATAATGATACTGCATTACAGGTTTTATGTCCTAGAGCTTCATCCTATTATAAAACAGCAGCAGAAATGTCTAAACTTTACAGGTAGTGCATCACAGGTTGTTATATATTGCAAACCCATGCTTAGCATACAGCTAGAATTTTGTCATTGATGCCATGTAATTTAAACAGAGATAATTTTGATTTCAGGCTTCTGGAAGCCAGAACTATTAAGCAGTCCTAATAACAGGGTGTAACATCCATATTTTTCCAATAGTAAAAATAAGGGGTTCTTATAGACTTTTTTTTTCTGTAGTGTTTGTTTTTATTAACAAGTCTGTAACCTGCATTATATTAAAAAAGTACTGATCTTACAGAGCTAAATCTTTTTGCATAACTATGGAATTAAATTCACAATGTTATGGCTCTTTCTCAAACCAAAGCTAGGTTGTTTGATTGTTTTTTTCTTTTTCTCAGTAAAGAACAGAATATGAATTCCTCTGGCAGTCAACAGACACACAGGGCAAACCTTTGTTGTTATTGTATTTTTCTGCCCATTTGAAATTATCTTTCAATCATATGAGAAAATTAACTATTTGTATGAATGATATTATCCTAAGACAAAATTTTTACAGAGGGGAGGAACTGTAGAAGAGTATTCATTTTTTGCTATATTGCTGTGTGAGCCAGGAACTGACTCAATTCTTATTGTTGCTAAAGTTGTAAGTAAATGCTTTTAAACAGCTTATAGTAGAAAATATAACATAATATATTCACATATGTATGTGTTCTTTTTTGTTGCTTAAAAGGTACACTGGAAGCAGTATGACACAGTATTATCTTTGTAGTTAATTTCAGTGTGAGTAAGGTCATAGTCAGACTCCTCTAGTTCAAAGGAACTAACAAGTTGCTGTTAGTAGACCACTACAGAGGCTTTGGACATCTAATGCCTGTTCATTATTGTCTGCAGAGAAATATGTGGCCATATAGAAAATCAGCATCCATGGTGAGGTTACATAGCTGCCACCTGGTACTCTAATGAGATGGAAGGCAATTAAAAATAATTACCACAGCAAACTCATTAAATTTCTGTAGGTTTCTTCAACCCCTCATAATTACTGCAGAACATTTCAGTGTATCTCAAAAAACAGTGAAATTTAATGTTATTTTAAATCAGAACTGAGGGACACTAGGAATTACAAAGGTTCATTTCAAGGAAGATACTTAATAGCTACAAAACATTATGATATAGTATTGAGAATGCTAGCATTTTGACATTATTGAGGTATCAGGGGTTTCATCACCTAACCAAATCTGAAAGTCTTTCTCTGTATTTTTCCGAGGTTACAATTTTTTGATATGTATGTACATATACACATACATGTTTATGGCCCAAGTGTTTTTCAAAGTGAAACTATCAGGAAGTTTTGAAGTTTTACAGGGTCCCACTTCTAGCAGCCATAGTCATTTCTATACCCTGTGTTAAGTTAAACTTTCTGGTCTGAAAAAGATCTTCAAGCTTAGAGTAATGAAGTTGGATGTCATTAACAAGATCTCAGAAACATTTAAATTAATTATTTATTTTTATTTTTCTCTATTCTTGTTCAAAAATTTTAGCTGGACAGAAAATAGAGTACAGTATAATTTATATAATATACATATACCATAGACTCCATGTAGTCTGAGCCAGAAGTGAGAATCTGACTTACAGATATGAACCTTGTATTACTTGCACAGATGTAATTTTGAAAAAAAAGAGAGTCATTTATGAAGACTTCAAAAAAGGAAAGAACAAATTCCACCCCACAGTAAATAATTAAATTTATTAACCAAAAATATTAACTAAAAGTATTAACTAAAATATTTTGGTGCTGAACAGTAATCTGAAATTTTGTGTCACCTTCTGGAGGCACCTCAACCCTGAGAAACTGCTTTCCAGAGACCTGGCAGTGTCTGGCAGGACAAGGGACATTTGTGCAAGGGTGGCAAAGAACCGAGATCAGAGAGACTGGAGTGGCAGGAATGGGAGTTTCACCAACGTTAAAGAGGGAGGAGGCTGACCTCCAGGTTGGACTTGACTGCAGTCTGGGTACACACTTGTTGAATCCCCTTACACAAAACACTGAACTTTTGGCCTTTGGTTTTTTGGAAGATACTGGGATGTGAGATAAACTGAGAAAGCTGCAGGTACAGTTCACATAACTCATTCTCTCTTCTGGTAGAGTTAGACTATCGTAAAGCTGCTTATGCTATGATCGTAACTGAGGCAGTTACAACTGGACTGGATACAGGATTATGTTCAAGAAATTTCAGTTTTTACTGAAATTGATTTTAGCTACATATTTTTATTTCACATTATCTGAGAAATGCTACACAGCTTTGTGAAGAAATGTCATATCTTAAATCACAATGTAATAAGTCAATATTCATCAGCAGAAATTTTCAGATTTTAATTCATTATTGTCTTAGTCATATTTTTCTTTTACATCTGTTTTCTCTTACAAAATAAAAGAAGTCAAAGCATATGCCAGGGGATTGATAATTTTTCTTGAAAGTTATCATCTAATTTTCTTCCCGTTTCAGACTCGATTATTAACGTTGGCACTGTATTTTTGTTTTTCTTAGAAATGTGTTAGTCTCTGTGTTAGCAGAGATAGGTCATCATACTGCAAAAGCGTGCTGTTATTTGTCATTACAGAGGACAATAGTTACATACAATAACAATTGTGTTTTGCTGTTTGTTTATAGACATCAAGTATGTAATCATATGCTATGTTGTGGCAACCAGGAAAGCAGTATAAAACATCAGCAGGAGAACAAATCACAGAATCACAGAATGATAGGGGTTGGAAGGGTCTCTGGAGAACATCTAGTCCAACCCCCCTGCTAAAGTAGGTTCAGCTAGAGCAAGTGGCACAGAATTGCATCCAGGCAGGTTTTAAAGGTCTCTAGAGAAGGAGATTCTACAACCTCTCTGGGCAACCTGTTCCAGTTCTCTGTCACATTAAAGGTAAAGACGTTTTTTCTCCAGTTTAGATGGAACTTCCTGTGTTCCAGATTATGTTCATTGCTCCTTGTCCTGTCACTGGCACCACTGAGAAGAGTCTGGCCCCATCCTATTCACACCTGCCCCTTAGAAATTTATAAGCATTTATAAGATCCCTTCTCAATTGTCTCTTCTCCAGGCTGAACAACCCCAACTCTCTCAGCCTTTCCTTATAAGAGAGATGTTCCAGTCTCCTCATAATCTTTGTAGACTTATGCTGTACTCTCTCCAGTAGTTCCTTGTCTTTCTTGAACTGGGGAGCCCAAAACTGGACACAGTACTCCAGGTGTGGCCTCACCAGGGCAGACTAGAGAGGAAGGAGAACCTCCCTTGACCTGCTGGCCACACTCTTCTTATTGCACCCCAAGATACCATTTGCCTTCTTGGCCACAAGGGCATAATATGTGCAAATTCAGAGTGATATACTACTTCCTGTGGGCTTTTACATTTTTATTCAAAATGTTGCAGCATGAGAACAATAGTTGAACACAGTTTCAGAGGTCTAATGAATTAGATTTTTCCTTGGCTCTGTTGAAAATACTACATTCAGCAGTTTCAGCAATGGCAAGTCCATCTCATTAAAATAAGTGCCTTAGCCACCAGTGCCAACAACACTTCATAAGGCTTATGTATTAAAGTTCTGTGATATTGCTAATCTGGCACCTGTCCCGAAGAGATGATCGTACACATTTTAGGGAACTACTATCGAATGCAATAAGTACTTGAGAACCACCAAAGGTAGACAGCAGGTTTCTGTATTGTGGTGAGGGAGGATGAAAAATGTGAAGTTTTCTAGATTTGTACATCTATCAAAGGGAATTGTTCAGTTAATATAAGGCCATATTTCATTACTTTTATTCATCTTAAGATGTAGTCACATTGGCTTAAGTGGTGTTTCTCTTGCAGTGAAGTGCTCACTCTCGTTCTTATAATGTGAGGAATCCATCTTTATATTATCTCCAGTATAAATATATTTGGAAATGTAGTTCCAAATCTCTTTCACAAATAGCTCAAGATTTTCAATCAGATAAGCTCTAAGGCAGGGCATTGTCCAACTCCAGTGTACCAGGTACAGGTGCCCAGGGGCTGCAGGTGCCTCTGTGAGGAGGGGCTGGGGGTGCCCTGTGTCAGACACTGCCGGTTCCAGCCGGCTCCAACCGCCCCAGCACAGGGCACGGCTGGGCCCTGCAGCCACCATGGCAGCACCTTGGGGAAAGCCTGGGTGAGGAAGGGCAAAACTCTGCCCAGCCTGCGGGAAGGACCCATGTTGGAATTCATGGAGGACTGTCTCCCATGGGAGGGACCCCATGCTGGAGCAGGGGAAGAGTGTGAGGAGGAAGGAGCGTCAGAGACGAAGCTTTATGAATTGACCTAAAACTCCATTCCCCACCCCCTGCACCACTTGGGAAGAGGAGGAGGTAGAAGAGTTATGAATGAAGATCATAAAATCATAGAATCATCAAGGTTGGAAGAGACCTTCAAGATCATCCAGTCCAACCACCTGCCTACATCACCACTAAACCATATCACCCAGTGCCACATCCAGACACATCTTGGACACTTCCAGGGACAGTGAGTCCACCACAGGTGGGAAGAGGAGCCAAGCCATGACGGTGCCTCAGGACACTGCTGGGTGAGTAGGGGACAAGAAGGGGTCTCAAAGCTCCACCTCCCTCTCTGCAGGACTCCTAAGACAATGTCACACCATTGTGCTGCCAGGCTCAGGCCTCAGGGAGCTTGAGACACCCCCACCTTTCTTCCCCAAAAGTGTTCTGGTGGGATGATATGACTGTACTGTATTGTTCACGCACTGTCTTCTTTCTTATAGGTACTCATTTAATCTCCCTTTTGGCTGTTCATGATGCTACTAGGGCTGACTGGAGTACTGTGATCAGGTGCAAATACTGTACATTGGTTGTTAAGCTCCAATAACATAGATTAAAGAAAAATTATTGTTAGATAATGATGATAGTAAAAAAGTTTATAATTAATTAAATTATAATTAATGAAGTTATATTTTGCTTAATGAAATAATAATGATAAAAAGTCATCAAATAATTATAAATTATGATAAAATAATTGTAAAATACATAGTAATTAACTACTTATGACTACAACGATGGGGTTATTTTTTTGCCAACATAAACTCAGATGTACAAACCAAGGTACTGAAGGGGAGATTTCATCCCAATTACCCCCCCTCCCACCACAACAGTTGTTGCTCCTCATGAAAACTTCTTATAACAGCACTGTTGGGGTTTACAGGTGCAAAGCTATGAGAACACTACAAAAATAATGTCATGAGAAAACTAAAGAAATATTGCAGAAACCTTGGGAAACACTGCCTCAGTAGCTTCAGAGAAAGGTTATAAGTGCTAAGCACTTGCTATTAGCATCTCTAAGATACCCAAATAATAGGGCAGTACAATACTAGAGTCACCAAATGGGGAGAGAATATTTCTGGAAGAACTGGTCAAAGGTATTAGTGGGAACCACAGCTGTACAGTCCATGCCATAGTAGGAAGTCAAGCTCGTGATCAGCATGGGGAAGGCAAAAGCAGAATACAGATGCTGGGGTTCAGGTGAGCAGACTTATTCCTCATACCAGAGATGGGGGAAGTCTGCATTCCAGGAGAACAATACATGTTACATCTAGAGACAAAAATGGAAGAAGGACAATTCGATGACTTACTGACCTGTCAACCCCACTTAAGTTGCTGGGAAAACGAGGAAACAAATCTTCTTGAAAGCCATTTCTGGAAACATGAGTAAGAACAAGGTAAGCCACAATACTCAATATAATTCATTAAGGTTAAATGATGCTAACCAACCTGACTTTACTGATAAATAAGTGAATTCTTTGAGAAGGTAAGAGCAGGTAAGAAACACATGTTTCTTTGGCATAAATGCAGGGTCAGCTCATGTCACTCGATATAAACTGATCTATGCCACATGTAAATAAGGAAATTTTGTTCTTTAATCAAAATCCTAGATAAATTCTGAATATCACAAAAATTTAAAGTCTAAAATAAATACACATGACACTTATGAATGTCCTGTGAATGGCCACAAGTGTCTCACACACAAATTTTACATTATCAGGACTTTAATTTTGCAATTTGAGAGTGTCCCTTAAAAGTGAACAGGAGTTGTATAAAACATCATGGAATTCTTTAGAAATCAGAGCAAGTACCTACAGATTAAGAACGATAATCTTTTTATGGTTCTTGAACCTTTTTCTACCACTCAATTGAAGATATAAGGAGCTATAACCTCAAGCCTAATAAGGTCACTGTGTGCTGGTAGAAAAAGAGAGCTTCTAGTTTGTATTTTAGGAGAAAACAAATCCATCTCTGTATGATAAAAAGCCTGATGGGCAAATGAGCTGATTGACCCTGAGTCCCCACTGATTTCTGTGAGTTAAAGACAGTGGTCCTTTCTCTTGGACCCAACATTCGAAACTTTACTGACAAAAAAGACATTAAGTAAAACAGTAAAAATAGCTGCAAAATGATTCTTGTGCATTGCAGATAAACTGTGCTAAATACCAAATCCAAGCATGATGAAACAACACTGAAAAGATCTTACTTGTATAATCCTGCTTTAGGATTTACTAAAATAGGAACACAAAACTAAGTATGGCTAAGGCAGCACCAAATTTTCGGTATTAAAAGGAGAAATCTTAGAGGCGCACCAATTAGGCTTTAAGTCTTGTCATTTTTCTCTTAAAAACACATATGCAGATGCACTGATTGTTTCATCAGCAGACAGATGCTACTGGTTAAATCCAGGAATAACCCAGAAAGCACTGTGTAAAAGCCTGCTTTTCTCTGTAAGTGAATGCAAGTCTTTGGTCTGCCTTAACTCACAATATATGAGTGAGCACTCGCAGTGAAGAACCTGTTAATTGGCCTGAATTTCACCCCACAATTTTACCAGACATTCAGGGGAGACTGTGAAATTTGTTTTCTTTCTCCTTAGCAACTCTCACTTACCTGATTTTAGAGATTAGCCAAAGGGTAACATTTCATGGTAGCAATATTGAGAAAGTTGACTGTCTTACTTTAGAACTCTTCAAATTTTTGTAAACTACTTTTTAATCAGCTATTTACTAAG
The DNA here is from genome assembly GCA_013398125.1 of Aegotheles bennettii. Taxonomy (NCBI): domain Eukaryota; kingdom Metazoa; phylum Chordata; class Aves; order Caprimulgiformes; family Aegothelidae; genus Aegotheles; species Aegotheles bennettii. The sequence goes on from VZRW01008259.1 coordinate 612,016, forward strand.
CAAGTATTAAAGTATAGATCTCTAGATATTGGATCATGCTTAAAGTTAATAAAACTGAATGCTCAAAAATAATAAAATCTTATTAAAATACAAAGAAGGAAAAAATCTGCTTTCTTCACACATTCTTCCAATATTTATTGAAAATCATACAAAATAGTAAACACTTTTTTCACTCTCCAAAATGCAGATTTTCAGGAAGAGAGGAAAAATGTATTCATGCTACACGTACACAGAAAAAACATCAAAATACAAGCATACAATTTCAAATAAAAATATTTTAAAATATTTTTGTTTCTTTTTGTGATCAGTTCTAATATATATCTGCTCTTTGACTGAACCTCCTAGAATGTAAAATTTGCCTGTGGGAAATGTTGCTGCACAAAAGCTGCAATGTTGTTAGAGCAGAAGTAGTTTTCATTGTGCATTCTTTTTCTACTTGTTTACCTTGGTGAGTAACTCAGTTATTCTCTTGGACTTTTGACTTTAGAACTGGGAATGGAAATTCATGAATTCACAGTATATAGCCAATTGTTATTAAAAAACCACAGACTTGGGGACTCCAGTGGCATGTGAATGTTGCCTGGTAATAAGAAAGAATAAAAAAAGTCTATCATTCTTTGAGCTCTTTTGATGAGAGTGGAGAGATCTAAGGTTTTTCACCATCCTCTTGGTTCTTCTATGTATTGAGTAAGCATGTCCATGTACCAAATCAGTGACAGGGAACAGAACTCAAAGTTGTTCAGGAAGAAATAATAATTTAGGAGTGCATTAAACACAGTATAATCCTCACCTTGAGTACTGTGTGCAGTTCTGAGCCCCACTAGTTAAGAAGGATGTTAAGGTCCTCAAATGCACCCAGGGGAGGGCAACAAAACTGGTGAAAGAGCTGGAAGGAATATACTATGAGGAGCAGCTGAGGACTTTGGGCTTGCCTAGTTTGGAGAAAAGGAGGCAGAGGGGTGACCTCTTTGCTCTCTTCAGCTTCCTGAGGAGAAGTGGAGAGGGAGGTGCAGAACTCTTCTCCCTGGGGTCCAGTGGTAGGACACGTGGGAATGGTTCAACACTGCAGCAAGGGAGGTTTAAACTGGACATTAGGAAACATTTCTTTACCAAGAGGGTGGGCAAACACTGGAACAGGCTTCCTAGGGAGATGGTTAATGCCCCAAACCTGTCAGTGTTTGAGGCACTTGGACAATACCTTGATAACATGCTTTAACTTTCGATCAGCCCCAAATTGGTCAGGTAGTTAGACTAGAGGATCATTGTAGGTCCCTTCCAACTGTCCTATCCTATATTAAAATTATGGTAGTTTTTGACAAGTCTACATAAAATCTCCTGACTCCAAATCTCTCCTAAAAAGTATTTTTAATATTAGTAAATTGCTGTTACAGCTTTCAATTTTACTACTGGATTTAAAATCATAAAATGAAGGCTGTTGTGTTCTTAAATGCATGGAGGTCAGGCCTTATCCAATGGCTTTAGAGAACTCTAGAAGGGTAATATGTGAAGATATGCTGTAAGGTGTCAGACTACTTTTGTAAAATCAGAAAACAGTCACTGAATTTGTACTCTCTGTAAGGACAATACAACCAAACTTTCAAAAAACACATCATTAAGAGTTTATGATAATAATCCAAAATTTACTTTGAGGATCCAAATAAAGAAACTCCATATTTCCTGCTTTCCCTTTATTCATCAATTGAATAGAGTTGTACTTGATCTCAAGTTGCTATCTTTGCTTCTGTATTCCCTTTCCACAAAAGGACACTAGAATTTCACATTCAGATCTACCCAGGTTCCCCTTCCCTACCTTGCTTCATGAAATCTGACACTAAACTGTAAAGTGTTCATTAATTTTATTGCTTAATGTGAGAACTTGCAACATTTAAACTTCTCTGCCTGAGATATCAAAATAACCCCACATGACTGTGGGGTAAGAAATTACTGTGTGCTGGTAGATCCACAATAAATATCTATTTGAGTGCTCTTAGCCTGTGGCAAATGCAACTTAATTTACGTCAGCATGAAAGAAGGCTAAGCAAACTCAATTTATTTTGCATTTGCCATGGGCTAAAAGAATTCACAATGGACAGTTGCCATAGATCAGCTGCTGTGTTTGTGAAAGTGATTCTTTCATCAGTTAGATTGACGTGAAATCAGGGAACAATCAGGTTAGAAATCTGTAATTCTGGTACTGCTCAATGTCAGTATCCTGGTAGTCTATTAAGTCATCCATTCCTCAGTCTGAAATACTAGATCAAATGAATTTGATGTGAAGAAAATGTGATCTGGAGAGGTGTTTTTTGTGGTGGGCATTGTTAACTTTTTAACTGGAATCAGATTTTTCCCTGAAGTAGTTCTTACATTGCCAGACAAAGGTAAGAAAAAGAAGAAAAACCTGCAGAGACATCACTTTTGACTTTTCAAGTAAAGTTACATATTTATAAATATAAGGAAGGAATTTTGTATAACACTAATTTTTTCTTCCTGGCAGTCAATGCAAATGTACCTTGGACATGGGAGGTTACTAATGAGACTAGGATGTATCCTCTGGGAATTCAATTCTTAAGAGAGATTTCACTCATGGTATCAAGTGCATTTAAATGTAGTTCCTGCCAATGGCATTTCTCTGTGTCTCTTTTGGCTTAGATGTCTAGATCATCCTGGTTCATTACTTCTTATGTTTTGGGAAACATAAGACATTTTTATAGCTAATTGATTGCTACAATTTCCAGTAGCCTGAGAAAATAGTTATTTTAAATCTAGTTTAATGTACATGGTTCTATATACATAAACCATACATACCATTGGGGATCCAGGCGAGATGATGTGTCAGGTGGGGTGCACAGAGCCGGCCTCCCTTCCCAGCACTCAATGTTCTTGCTGGTATTGTAGGTTGAGCAGTTTCTCAACGTCCAACACACAGAGCACGTCCACGTCCTGCTCCTTCCCCCAGTGCTTAGGCACTGAAGGTACCCTAGTGCCTCCAGCCCTGCCTTTTAAGATCCACCCCCCCTTGTTAGGCAATTAGCTTTATTATTATTAAACAATTAGCACCTGTGTAATGACCAGTAGGGCTGCTCTGTCAATTAACAATCAGGTAGCCCTCTGATCAACCTCTACACATATACATACAAGTATGGATACATATAAATATGTAGATGGATGTATATTCATTTTTTCAAATCTACACTGACATACTCTTTACATTAACATGTCAGTATGTTAAAATTATTTAAAAAATATTTTTATAATGCCTTGAGAAGCAGGGAAATTAGAAAAGCCCTAATCTCGGTTTTAAGGACTAGTAAAAAAAGTTGATTCTGAGAGAGAAAATATCCTTAGGTTATCTCAGTAGTCAATGTAAAGGAGGGTCTTTAAGGTCTGTCTTAAGGTACACATAGGGTGCCCTGGTCAGTTGTGAGCCTGGAGGGCTGTTCTCCTGTCAAGAGGGAGCCTTAATTGCCTTAGATGTGTTTAACTATGGTGAGCACTTGCTAAAGGTGCTTGCACAGAGAAAAGGCTGTAGGCAAAGAAACATTCTTTGATCTGGTTATCAAGTAAGGGTTGCAGTCAGTGGACTGCAGTCATCTGTAGCTGTAATAGCTAAATAGCCATAATGAAATGTCATAACTAATGGTTGTCAGGTGAAATAACCAGAATTGGTCATAGCAAATAGCATTAGTCTAATCTCTGCTGCTGCTGCCTGTTGTTGCTGATGGTTTGCCATGGCAGAGTTAGCGAATAAGTTTTTTTGGCTGTAGGCACTGGTTGCTGATCATCTGCACATAAGGCAGAGGTAGCTTTAGCAGATAGTGGCTTTAAAATTGAGCCATTGCTTGACTCTTTGGCTGACCAACCACAGGTCCAGTACCCTGCTAAAAACCCAGTCCAACTGGGCTTGGCTGTAGCTAAGTTTGCATAAGTTTCTTTTGTCTTATGGAACCTATTTTGAACCTGTGGCGAAACGGGAAGTGATGTCTGGCTTTCTGGCAGAGGTGACGGCTTGGAACCACTTCAGTCCATGAGAACTACGAAGGAACCCCAGCTTCTCCCTACCTTGCCCAGCCACCCACACCTCTCGGGTTTGAGGGAAACTCCATTTGGGCACCTCCAGCCATGCTCATCCCCTGCTGTGCTGCTTCCCTCTGTCACCTGAGACTCCTCAGCTCTGCTCATCTGCTCTGTGCCCCACTTCCTCATCTGGGCAGCTCTGGCCTTGCTGCCTAACACCTTGTCTTTCCTTGAAGGCAGAAAGATAATAGAAATATGTTGCCCAGGGCAGTGGTGGAGTTGTAGGCCCCAAAGGCATTCAAGATGTGCCTGGATGTGGCACTGGGTGATATGGTTTAGTGGTGATGTGGGTAGGTGGTTGAACTGGATGATCTTGAAGGTCTGTTCCAACCTCGAGGATTCTATGATTCTAAGATTGAGGGACTTATTTTTCCAGGGAGGAATCATTCTTGAACGGATTTTTTTTTCTTTTTGTTTGTTTGGGGTTTTTTTGTTTTGGTTTGTTTGTTTGTTTGCTTGCTTTTCCCCCCTGGTCTGCTAAATACAGCTTTTTGTGCCTTTTAGGTTTGGCCTTTTATCATGAAAATTAAACCATCGATTCTGTTCTGAATTTAGAGACTCAAACCAAAGAACTCAGAAACAGAAAGTGAGACAACATCTGAGATGTTATCTCAATTCACTAAGAATTTGAAAATAAGAAAACCTTCTACATCAGAAATGTTCTTATAAGTTATACATCTAGTCTTTTCTCAGTTGCTCACATTCCAGTTGGCAAGTTTGCATGTGAAATGAAATATTATGGGCCAAATACTGTAGTCAAAGATCGGGTTTGTTTTTTTAAAAGTAGGTGGTATTAATATAAATTAAGAACTTCTCAGAGGTACCTCTCTTATTTCCTTAAGTGGGAAATATGATGGAATAGGAATATACTGGCATGAAATGACCATATAGGGATCTCTAAATATTCATAGTGGTCCATCTTGGTTTTCTTTTTGACTAAGATAAGATAATTCATTGATGGAAAGCAGTAGCAGAAATCTGACATTTACCAAGACCTCAGTGGAACATGGATTCATCCTGATGTGCATAGAAAGGCTCACATAGCATGCTTGCATTTACAAGGCAAGTCCATTCTACTTCTCCTAGATATTGCTTTCCCTGTAGGCATCTGAAGTTCCAGCCATAAATTTCCTTAACTAAGTCATCACATTAAAAATCTGATTCTGTGTGTGCCCACCATTTGTACATTTTATGTAAGGCTGAACAACTCCCTCACTATTTAGCTTTCTGCTGTAGGTGAGTTTTTCCACCCAGATGTCTTCCTCAGGGCCCCAGTGAATGTAAGGGTTGACAAAGTCCACTTGCAACCCCAGAACTGGAATCTACAGCAATCTTATGAGTCTCTACGAGTCATAGACTGGTCTGAGAATCCACTTCCGAAAATAGGTCTTGAACTGAACTGCTCCATCCCTTTGTTATTTCAATGTGGCCCATTAAGACTGCCTACTACTTGCCAAAATTAAGTCTTTAGTGATTTTTGAGTTAATCCTTGACCTGTTTTCTTGCTTTATTCTTCTGGTCTCAGGACTCCTACTTCATTTTGTAGAGCATGCATAGACTGTACAAAGGAAGAGCTGTAAGGATGGTTCTGTCAATTGAGCAAACTGATTGGCAGTAAATTTGGTGTTCCTCTACCTCACCACATCAGCAACCTAATCCATGCTGGCACTACTGGGTAACATCTGTTGCTTTTAATAATCAGAGATGATTGAATTCTCCCATTTGGTTGCCACCAATCAATCCTCCCAATGACTTAAACAGGTGTTAGCCCAGGAACATCATGAGCCACAGGTGGCAAATGGGAAAGAGATCTGCAGGCATATGGAGATGTAAAGGTGTGCTGGTATTGATCAGGCAGGGGAAATCCAGAGGTACGAGGTCAGGCAGACAGCAGGGACAGAGCTGTCGTCATCAAGGTTTCCCTAGACATGGTTGCAGAATCTGTTCAACAAGAGAGAGCAGCTGCTGCCACAGCAGGATCTACAGTTGTTCCAGATGATGCCAGTGATTACAGATGTATCTGCAGCAACTTGAGAGTCCCACAGCATTTAAACTCACATCTTTGTAAATTTAGGACATATAATATCGTGTAACACCAACAGATACTCTTAGGAGTTCTCCACTTCAAAACCAGTGATTGCTGAGTCTTTAGACTTTCTTGCTCCTCAGATCAGAATCCTTCCAGAGGCTTACCCTTTTGCCTCTAACAAACAGGACTTCTGCAGATAGGGCATGCTGATGCATTTCTGTGGTGGAAGGAAATTAGTTTATTATGGAGGATTTAATGGCATCAGATGCAGATAGATGCACACTTTGAGAATCATGTTTGATCATGCCAAGTGATCACAGTCTAAACACACATGAAAATTTTAGAAGAAAACAATATTCTTGAAAAGACTCCAGAATTTAGGAATATATATACTTTCACTAAAAAAAAATAAATATTTGTGAAATATTGTGTTTAATGGCTCAGTTGTCTATCCTGCTTAAAATGCTTCATGCCTCAACGTATTTATGAGGTTTTTTTAATTAAAATTTTTTTAATGAATTCTGAATGATTTTTTAACCACCTTTAGTACAATTAAATAGTTCGGGATACACATTAATCACTGATATACTACAGAAGTGGAAGTTGATTTTAAATGGATAAACTTCTGAATTGGGACCAGACTCTTTAATTCAAGGCAGCTTTCAGTAACAATTATTATTGTTGTGAGTCTTTGTTTCTAATGGTGATAGAGTCAGACACGGGACCAAAATTTGTAAGTGGCCAAGTAATTCAGAAAACTCAAATTCCATCTAGAAATATGACATATACCATTATGTATAATGTTAGTTTCAGGTTTCAGTGTTGCGAATAAGGATACCATCTGCAATTGATTTATATACCCCTGGGTAGGCATGATTAGGAGATGATGTGTATACCATTTGTTTTGGCCAGAGTCTAACTTTTCCTGCAGAAATCATATGCCTCAAACAAAATCTGCTAGTTTGTTACCTCTAAAGAAGCAAAATCAATATTGAAATACTATAAATGAGTAAATACGTGGACAGGGGAAAGATAAGCTTTCATAACTAAAATATTTTCATGGCCTTATTCATTCAATGTAGTTGAAAACAGAAGTGCTCTTGTTTCTACAGAGACTAGGTTTTTATACAGACAGTAGGAACCAGATTTCATTTCACTCTTGGTATTATTTTAAAAGAAATGTTTCTGTAATCTCTACTATTTTCTTAGCAGTCTACTAAGCAGAAATTATTCTTGCTTATGCTGCATTCCATTGTAATGGTTTATGGAGTCACTGAACTTCTCCAAAATTAATTTCCACAATTATTTACATGTATTTTCATTTTTTGCAGACCACAAACTGCTGGTCCTACCAACCTGATCTATACTTTCTCTCTTTTGCCTACTGCAAAATGAGAGGAAATTATTCGCAGATACTTTGATTTTATGTGTCATATTGCTCAACATAAAAAAAAAATCATTAAAAATTGTCTTAGACTGAAAAGTCAACACATACTAGAGCCAACACAGATATCTGTCTCACTAGGACATCTGTAGAAAACATTCATTAAAACTTGGAATCTCTATCAGAGTGTAATCACTCAAGTATTTGTATCTCTGTCTAGATTTATTTCAGTGAACACCTGTTTTGCAAAGTGAGACTACCTGTGTTAGAGAAGCTGCATTCTGGTATAGTGCTTGCAGAATTTGGATATACTTACATGGTTAATAAACTTCCAATGCTTAAATAGACCATACATCACCATCCCAGACTATTTCTTCTTGTCACACTAAGCTTAATCTCCCTTCAACTGTAAATGTGTGAACTGAAAATTCTTTCTCAGGAAAGACCAAATTTTCCCACTGAATACTGCAAAATCCAGTATATTTCATTAAGAAAATACTACAAAAGTTATTTCTTCACTATTAGTTGTATATTGAAAAGCAGGATACAAAGCCACAATTGCAGCTCAGAGAAAAATGCTGATGCAGCAGCAACTGTTTCTTAGGTCACTACTACTGTCCAAATTAAAATACTATGAGCTAGTACAAGAAAGTACTTTCAGGTCTAAAATGGTGTTTAAGATTTGGAGTCAGATGCCTAAATTCTCAGACCAGCTGCTGTGTTTAATTTAGAAGTGCTGAATATAAAATATAGGAGCTGTTTTTACAGAGGAGATCTGGCCATGTTGGATGGGGCTATGAGCAACCTGGCCTAGTGAAAGATGTCCCTGCCCATGGCAGGAGGGTTGGACCAGGTGATCTTTACAGGCCCCTCCCCACTCGAATAATTCTGTGGTTCTGTGATTATACCTCTTGGGTCCCTGAGGACACCAGCAGACCCTATTGCCCAGCCTCTCCTGGGGTGTCCCAGTTCTGCACATGCACATAGGACGCCATTTCAGCAGAGCCAAGAACTGTTGGTTCTGCCCTAAGTGCCAGTCTCCAGCCCTGGCCCTGGTCGTGGCCCCATTTGTTGATGGATGCCCTCCTCAGGTGACCCAGTTCATTCACTCACCCTGTCTGGGCCATGTAATGGTCACCTTACCAGCACTGGCTCTGCCCTGAGGGGCTGTGCCCCCTTGCTCTTGGTAAGATGCCACCAGCACTGCGGTAACCTCGGCATTACCTCCCTGGTAATCCAGACTGCTCTTCCTGTTTTCTGGCAATAATTAAGTCCCTTGAACAAGTGTTATTATCTTACCTTACTGAACATTAGTAGTAATGTTTAGTAAGTAGCTTAAAATGAGAAAAATCTTCTGTGTCAATAGGAAGAAGTGTGAGTAAAAAGGGAGCTGTGTTTTGCAAAAGCTTACCTCTTTTTTTTTTATTATTTTCTCTGATTACTATATTGCTATTTAAATTAGCAACTAATTCTGGCATATCTCACATTATGATGTAACTGACCAATAAATCTTGCCATGGAAGAAGGCTCAGAGGAGCTGGGTGAGGGCAATGTGCCCCTGGAACTTGGGCACAGATGCAGGGTATGAGTGACCACAGCCATTTCAAAGCAGCTAACTCTCATCACAAAGGAGAGGGACCAGGGATGGCTTTTGCTTGAGATAAACAGCTCTGTCAGCTGAGTAGATCAGGTGGTGGCTGGAAAGGTTTCTCCATAAGTTCATTAGAAGAGTGTGGATGTCTCCCTGAATCAGTCAGGCCTGCATGGAGACAATGTATGCATGGCTCAGCACAACACAAAGTATGAAAACTGGACAACTAACATAAGAATTTGAAAGAGAGTAGCGGGCTTGAGCTGGCTTCAACTCACATATAGCTTCCTACCACCAAAATTATAGTGACTGGTATGTGGATCATCTTGGTATGGTGATTGTTATGGTGTAACATCAAATGTTTTCAAATAAGTATACTTGATATTAAACATTTCACTCTTCATGCATGGAATATCTAAAAGAAGCTGGTCAGGGATACTGGACCCTGGCACACGGCTGACATGAAAAATTTCACCAATACAAGGTGTCTTTTCCTGGTTCACTGAAAGTAGAGACATGTAGATTTATTAACTTATTAAATTACATTTTCTGTGCAAAAACTCATAAAAACTTAATCTTCTCATTTTCTAAAATCCATTGAAAAAAAGCTCCTTTTATAACATTATTGGAATATTGTAGAAGCTACATAGAGACTGCTTGCATAGAGATCACTTACTATAGATCCTAGTTAAAAATTTTGCCAATGTCTTTGAGACTTGCTAACTTCAGTACATTTTTGTAGTTTAATATGCAAAATTATTTTTGAGACAATGTTGCATTTAGTAAAGAGAGAGTCATTTGTACTCTATATAGACCAAGAGAGGGTGAAATAATTTGATTAAGATGTACCACTTTAATTAGCAAAATGTCCCCAAGAGCAGAAATAGAACTGTTTTAAAATCCCCTTCTGATTTACAGTCTAAGAGGGATCTATGGCAAGGTATAGTCTGCTCTAGAAAGTGTCTCTAAGTCTGCCTGTTGTTTGTATGCTGTCAGTACCAGCTAATTTTGCAGGTGTCTGAGTATATTTTCTCCAAAATTAGTGAAGAGATGTTAAGAAATGGACAACATATATCTATTTTAATGTAGTTCAATGTTCCTGACAGATCTGAATTCTTTTCTTTGCCACTATGCTGTTTTGCAGTGGCCAGCATGAGGTAATCTGCGAATATTTCATCTTTGAGGCTTGAGATCCAAGCACAATTAGTTAATAAGTATAAATGAGTACAGTTATTACTTTAGTCCATAAGCTGTTGGCAACCTGGATGAATGCCAGCGCTCTGAATTTGCAGTGCTGTCACATTTCAGGATTGCAATGCTTTCAGTATTAGAGGTAATGCATTGTCTGCACAATCCCTATTAGTGTTTTTGGTTCAGTTGCAAAATCTTTTCTAACAACTGGGAGGAGGCTATAGCTTGAATATTCCCTGTGCAGAAACCTCCATGGACTACTGACTGTAGGAAGGAAAATTAACCTTGCTAAACTAAATTAGTCTTCATGAATATAGCTTTTCTGCCTTCCGTCCTTCATCAGATCACAACCACAGCTTACATGTAACCCAAATGGAATATTCAGGTGATAGTAAAAGATTAGTTTTCCTTCCAGGGGTGATGGATGCTTACCAAGGTACTGCTCTCTGTTTTCAGTAGAGCAACTGGCCCCCTAAGAGCCATGAGCTGAAATGTCGCAGTCCCTTTAAGACTATGTTTTCAGTTAAGAGTACCTGAGAGTCCTGGTCAAAGTACATTAGCAACTTGATTAAATTCCTCTCTGTTTCTCTCAGACAATGCCCTTAACTGCTTTGTTGGTTTACTGTATTAAAGGCTCATCAGAGTTACAGCTCCTGACTTAGTGTTAATCACCACTGAAGAGCACCACTGGGGTATGTTCATGACACCGACACACTTCTGCTGCTGTGTTTTATGAAGAAGGTCAGTATTACCTTTATTACATTGACATTTGTAGGACAGCAGTTCTACCCTAAGATTTGTGAAGTGCCAAGGACATGACACAACTAACTTGATATGCAAGGACTGTCTCAAGCTTCCCTGCAGGACTTCTCATTTTAAGACATCTACACGTCTTTAAGGCACCTACATGTGGTTTAGGGACAGTAGTAGTTTCACAGATCTATCAGACTGTTAAAAGAGTGATGTAATTATTAACTATATAAATTTTATTTTTTTCTTTCATTATTATTTAAATTGGCAAAATTGTATCCACATTTCACTGGTAGAAACAGAAGTGGGTACACTTACCTGCTTGATATTCACACCACTGAAAAATCTGTTATTGCCCATATTGAGCATGAATAAATTCTATTTACTTATGTTTAGCCTGACTGAACCTTTAGCTGCATCAATATAAAGTGAATGTGAAAGCAGACCCATGGGTTACAATTATAAATTAAATAGGTGCGCATAACATTAACACACCTGATATATATTCCTGATTAGATAGTATATGTGCTTCTACTTTTTAAAAAAGTATATTTCTTTTTGAAATCAGATAATTATTATTAGTTATTTCTATTTTAGAGTGTAAATGTATCTATATCTACTAAAAATATTTTGTAGATATAAAAAGAGATATGGTAAACAAGTTTGTAGTTACTGGATTACTTGGAAAATGGTTTAGTCTTATATTTTGAGGTTTTAAGTATTTATATATAGTGAAAACCAAAGATTTTTCTCTATCTTTTCCATGCGTTCCTTTGTTGTTTAGCAATATACAGTCATATAATTGTATTTAGTGATTAATCACTTGGTATGAGACAAACTAATTTTTTTTTAATGAGCAGTAGCACAGTCACACATTGGTTTATTGTTTAGGATGGTAGGTAATTTTTAATTTATTATTTGCTTTCATAATAAAGGGTTCAGAAGAGATGTTTATCAGAACAATTAGTGACCCTAGGGTTCTTTTGGCTAGGAAAGCAAGCCAAAACAAAATTATAACATCTCAGCATGCCTTCAGTCAGCTGCAGCACACTCTCTGTGGGCTCAGAGAACATGCTTCTTTGCCAGGAACATCTGGCTTTTGAAAAGCTGATAATAAGTTTGGGATTCCTGTAACAAAACCAGAAAAGAATTACAAACCCAGAAGTAACTTATATATTTTTTTTCATTTTCCTTAAGGATTTAGATCAGATGAGAAGGACTTGCCAGGAAACTTGGCCTAAACTAATTATTCAGTAGACACACACTGTTGCAGCTCAGAGAAAACTTGATTCCTCATACTTGTCCACTAGCTTACTCAATAACATTAGCAAGGGCACAGAAAGCCTGGTAAATACATGTAAAGAATTAGTTCTGCAAACATCAGAATTTTTGATTTTAACCTTGATTTACTAAATATGTTGGTATTTATACAGTACAATCATGAAGTAACAAGAGAGATTTTTTTAAAAAACATTCTCTGAAAGGATTGTATCCTATTCTATAAGCAGAGTAATTTAATAAGAAGATTCATGACAAAAGAAGCTCTTTTTAAAAAAAATTCTCTAGGGATTGACTCAAAAAGCAGCTTAAGTACATGTCTAATTTTGAAGGTATAATTTGTTTCATAGAGGGTTTATTCATATGGCTGAAGTTCTGCAGTGCTAAAGTAATTTGTTGAATCTGTGTCAATGCCATGTGCATACAAGAATAACCATATGGTTCTGTCTGTGATGCATTGTTACCTGCACACTATAGGTAAGAGGTCTTCCAGATTATTCCACAGTGCATTGTATCACCACCTGAATATAATTCATATTTTTTTTGTTTTTCAAACAGCTTAGATTCTTAGGCCACTATCAAGTGTAGAAATAACTTATCAGTAAAATAAACAGACTTAATAAATTGTCTGTGCATACAAATGAGTGGTTCTGCAGCACAAAGATTTATGGTAAATAATACTAGAATATTATCAAGTCCTCAGTACAAGGGAAAACACTGATCTTTTCTCTGTGGGTATATAGGTTTGTCCTTGCTAGAAGCTGTATACTTCTGCCATGTACCACATAGTTATTTGGATAGCAGATAAAAGGCTGGATGCAGTCAGGTCTTTTGCATGGCAGGAAAGCTACAATTTTGCTCTTCAGCCCCAGAAGGCTGTTAGGTAGGCAGTGGCAGTCCTGAAGGTGAGAGGGGGACACACAATGAGAGGAAGATAGAGGCAAGTATGATTAAATGCATCATAATTTATATGACGGGGCTCCAGCTCTTGCTCATGTGGGAATAAAACCTCAAAAATCTCTCTGAAATTTGTAGTAAAATAACTTGTCAATTAGGAATAACTTGTGAATATGGATCTGAATTTTGTTCACTGTGTATGTACTTTATAAGCATGCTCATCTGAAACATTAGCTGTTAGCTGTTTGCAGACAGTAAATGCACCTAACATTTGGGAGAATTTTTAAGTCTTAGTTTTTTCACAAAATGATAAATGTAGACTGTGTTAAGAGGATTTACTTAGTGTCCAGGGGTAGTTTCCTTGTTTCTTTGCTTGTTTCTTTGCTTACCCTCTTTTTCCAACTACACAAGAGAATTCTTTGGGGGTTTTTCCTCATAGACTCACAGAATGAAAGTAATTTGCCTCCTTTTTGAGATCTATATATTCTTCATTTACATAATAGTGAACTATTGTTTGTGGAATTTCAGTAGGAAAAGACCTTATAAAATATTTACATTTTGAGAGATTTGAGGAAATACAAACCAACATCTAATTAACTCTCATATCAGATATTATGTTCTGTGATGATCGTAACACCAAGTTCCTTAATGGTACAGTCCCAATATAATTGTTATCATTCATTGTTTTCATCCCATTACATTTTTTCAGTTTTACATTTCTACTTACAACATTAGTCTTGACAAAGTCTCAGTTCAGTATAGCACTGGATTACTTCATTAGCCAGTTGCACTTCAACACATGCTAACAGCTCTTGATTCAGGAATATATATAAATATGTCAGATTTTCTTTATAAAGATGGAATAAATGGCTCAATGTCCTTAACATAACCCTTTCATTAGGCCCTGCTAAGGTACCTAACTGGGTTTGATGTTTGAATTACTGAACTGGGCCTTCAGAGGCCCATGGAAAAATAGAATTTATGACAGACTCTGAGAATATGACCAACAAGGCAGATAAAAAAAAAACAAACAAGAAGGAATAAAACCCGAGCAAAATATAAAACATGGGGTAATTCTTGAAAACAAAAAATTATATTTTTTTCAGAGGGAAAATATTTCTCTGTAAAATAGTCTTTCTTAGGTGACAGTTTCATGACCTGTTGGCTCTAGCAGCAATACTGACTCACAAGATTACAGCCTCTGGTTGTTTTTTTCTACCCCACAGTGGTTAACAGGGTTGCTTGAAAAATCACAGATTAGATAGTGTGCGGATTTCAACCTCAAGCTTTTATTCTGATCAGATTTATTAGCTTGGCCACATAGTGTTCTTGGCATAGCTAAATGGCTGACAGTTTGAGAGGTGGAGACAGGAATGACAAGTATGAGGTAAAGGAAAGCTATTAATTATGCTGGTGTTGCTACAGAAGACAGCCTGGGTGGCACAGCAAGGGGACACGTTTTTGCTTTGTAGGCTATGATGCCTACTCTTTACTTCTTTCAACAAATCTGTCAAACAAAGCAGAATTGGAAGGAAATCCGGCATCTGTTCACAATGTCAGGAAACAAAACTGGCTGTTCACTCCTGGCTTTCTTGTTTGAGTCTTTGGGACACAACCTCTCATCCCCCATTTTTAACACCACTTGGCTCAACAGTCACCATCACTGATCATCACCACAGGGCCAGAAGAACCTAAGAGTGGTCATGCTAGGTTAGCTGAGCCATATATGACAAAGACTGCCCTGTTTCCAGCAATAGGCAATGGAAACAACAAATTGTGTAAGAAGACCAGGATGTTATGATGCCTTCCATAAATAATCTTTGCATTCTTCAGTAAATTGGAGTTCAGAAGCTTCCAGGACCAGTGGTATTTTTGTGTTATAGAGCCCTAGGTGGATGGTTCTTCTATGACATTTGTCATTTTTTGCACAGATATACTACACAGTACCAAGTCTCAAGAGCATTCAGAAAAGAAACAGGTGTAGCAGGTTAGAGCCTGAAAGGTTATTGCGCACAGTAGCCCTGAAATGTACCTGTGAAATTATTTTTATAATGAAAAAATATTTTTATGGTACTTGTTTTAGTAATTGAAGGATTGTTTCCTATTTCATCTCAGCAATACTTACCTGTACTTCTAAACATACATTGGAATCTAAAGTAGGTAATAAAAATAGAGGTAATACATAATAATAATATAGGATTAATATACAATAGAACAATAGAAATAATAGAACAATAAAAATAACTAATGGTATGCAATAGTATTATAAAATAGAATAAACATATGTCAGGCTTTCTCCTGGCACTTCAACACCTTCACTTTGAACCTCCAGAGGGGAAAACCTTATTCTTCCCACCCTGTACTGGTGAGAGGGAAGTCAGTTTTCATGATTGTGGGAGTGATCTGATGATAACATTGTCTGGAGCCAAGTATAAATTTAGTAGCTGCAGTGCGAGCTGCCACACAGAGTACCAGTGTGTGGTTGTGAATATTTTGCTATATAACAGATATTTAATGGTAATCCATTAATCAAAACTGTATGTTGTTTGATGCACACGCAGTTACAGATGTCTACTGGAAATGCGATATAGTAGAGAGGGAACAGTCCTGAAGGTTCCTAGGTTGTGTGGAGGTTAACTACCTGACACAGCTGGTGAGGGAGCCAACTAGGGAAGGCACCCTCCTGGACATGCTCCTCGTCAACAGAGAAGATCTTGTGAAGTATATGACAGGTGGAGGCCATCTTAGGCATAGAGATCACAAAATGATAGAGTTCTCTGTTCTTAGACAAGTAAAGAGGGAGGTCAACAGAACTGCAGCCTTGGACTTCCAGTGGGCAGACTTTGACCTGTTTCAGAAACTGGTTGATAGAGCTCCTTGGGAGGCAGTCCTGAAGAGCAAAGGAGTACAAGAAGGCTGTACATTCTTCAAAAAGGAAGTCTTAAAGGTGCAGGAACAAGCCGTCCCTGTGTGTCAAAGGCAAGCCAGTAGAGAAGAAGACCAGCTAGGCTGAATAGAGAGAAGTTGTTGCAGCTCAGGGAAAAAAGGAGAGATTATGGCCTTTAGAAGAAGAGACAGACCACTCAGGAGGACTATAAAGACGTTGTGAGTCTATGCAGGGAGAAAATTAGAAAAAAGATACTAGAAATTAATCTGGCTTCAGCTGTTAAAGAAAGCAAGAAATGCTTCTACAAATATATTAGCAACAAAAGGAGGACTAAGGAGAATCTCTATCCTTTATTGAATACAGTTGGAAATACAGTGATCAAGGATGAGGAAAAGGCTGAGGTACTTAATACCTTATTCGCTTCAGTCTTTAGTAGTAAGAGCAGTTGTTTGCTTGGTATCCAGTCCCCTGAGCTGGAAGACAGGAATGGGGAGCAGAATGAAGCCCCCATAATCCAAGAGGAGATGGTCAGTGATCTGCTGCACCACTTAGATATATACAAATCTATGGGGCCAGAGTGGAACACCCAAGAACACTGAAGGAGCTGGCAAAAGTGCTCATCAGGACACTTTCTGTCATTTATCAGCAGCCAGGATTAGATGACGTTTAAGGTCCCTTCCAACTCAAGTGATTCCATAATTCTGTGAAGACCAAGTGGTTGGGTCCTGCACTTGGGTCACAACAACTCCATGCAACACTAAAAGCTTGGGGAAGAGTATCTGGAAAGATGTCCAGCAGAGAAAGATCTGGTCAACAGCATCCCAGCTTTTATCAGAAATAGCGTGGCCAGCAGGACTAAGGAAGCAATTGCGTCCCTTTACTCAGCACTGACGAGGCCACACGTCAAATACTGTGTTCAGTTTTTGACCCCTCACTACGAGAAAGACATCGAGGTGCTGGAATGTGTCCAGAGAAGGGCAACAGAGATGGTGTAGGATCTAGAGCACAAGTCTTATGAGGAGTGTCTGAGTGAACTGGAGAAAAGGAGGCTCAAGGGAGATCTTGTAATTCTCTACAACTACCTGAAAGAAAGTTGTAGAGAGGTGGGTGTTGGTCTCTTCTCCCAAGTAACAATAGGACGAGAGGAAATGGCCTCATGTTGTGTGAGGAGATGTTTAGGTTGAATATTAGAAGAAACTTCTTCACTGAAAGGGTTATCAAACACTGGCACAGGCTGCCCAGGGAGGTGGTTGAATCACCATTCCTGGAGGTGTTTAAAATACATGTAGATGTGGTGCTTCGGGACATGGTTTAGTGCCAGACTTTACGGTAGAGTCATGTTAAAGGTTGAATTTGATGGTCTTTTCCAACTAAAATGAGTCTATGATTCTATGATAAAATGACTTTTTCTAATTAAGCCAATACTGGAGGACTGTTCTTTTGGTTAGTGGCAAAGGACAATCTTTATTATGGGATATTCCTAGTTCCAAAAAAACCTAATGGAAACAATGATTCTACCTCTACCTCTACCTTTTTCTTTCATTAAGCGCTTGACAGTTTGGCATTTTTGAGTTAAAGGGGACATGCACAACTACAACTAGAGGCATCATGCTGGGAGCACCTGAGAGGTCCTGAGCACTCTTGGTGGCACCCTCCATTTAGCAGATAATCCATAGTGCTCAAGCAGCCTTTGTTCCCAGAAAGGAAACCTCTGTCTGATTCAGTTTTACCAGTATTTCTTAAAAAAAATATAGCACTTCCTCTGCCGACCCAGGGTTGAAAGTTATAGATATCACAAATAAAAATCAGTAGTCTGAGATTACAGTGTGAGACATTTGCAGTAATACACTGAATTCCACAACACTGCTAATTTCCTTTGTGAACCATTTTCTTCTGTGCTTATTCAGTTATGCGTTGCATCCCACGACTGGGCTTTGTGGGTTAAGAAGCAGAAGTCATATACAGAATTTGGAATATGAGTGGAAAGTTTTGCTGTCTGTTAGGTCCTCCTGAGAAATATTAAATCCTTAAATAGCTTTCCTATGCTGTATTTTTGTATGTTACAAGGTTTCCATAGGAGAGACAGTAGAAGATACTTTAACACAGTACAGATAGATTATTCTTCCTTTCTAGCATTTCAGTTTCTTACTAGAATCGAGTACTTCTTTTAAAGAGAAGAACAGAACATTACAGCTTATTTCAGTCTGGAGTTCATTTTCTATTCACTTATTATTACATTAACATGGCTGGGAACACAATAGGTGGCAAAATTAAATATAATTTTATATAAAAATGTATATAAAAACTACCTATACCAACACAAGTATGTACACACAGAAACACACACATATGAAAGTACTGGATATCAAATTCATATGGCTAAAAGAAAACAAGACATTTTCTTTGTAAAGAAAAAAAGCTCCACACCTTTTCTTGAGGGAGTGAAGTATTATTTGAGAGGAAAGTTGATTATTCATGCTGGCATATTTGAAAATGGTCATGCTAATGCTTCTTCCACACGTACTCTGTGTAATTTTGTTAAATTTGCAGAATGCATCCTAACACTTAAAATGTGTTAATTTGACTTAATGTCCTTCTTCCAAACCCTATATTAAAATCATACGGTGTCCTGTGTATGCTACAGATTTACACAACTTCCTGTTTAGTTGTAATTTGTTTTGTTTGCTGGGAGGTGGTTTGCTCATTTTTTTGTTTTCTGTGATATGACAATATTGCAAGACTCCAGGTCCAGGGTGTAATTGACCTCCAATTCCAGGAGGTTTTCAGGGGAATATTTTCTGTGTTTACATATATTGGGTCTGTGCTTTGAAAATAATTTTGTCATCTGAGTATTTCCTTCCAATGGCTTGCATGTATTTCTTCCTTTGTAACTGCATGCTTCACTGACAACAGAACCCAATGGGACGTATACATATAAATAGTAATTTTCAGATAGAGATTAGAAAGCAAACAGGAACTTGCTAAAGCAAATAGTGATTTAGATATTGCTAGAACTATTTCTGAAATCAAAGGGGAAAAGACATGTATCAGGTCTTTCCTCCTCCTGCTAAATTTCTTAAAAGTCCGTCTGCAGGCTCGCCACAGAATCTTGCTAGCAGATGATCAAGCCATGTTTTATCAAGTCAAAAATATTACAAATATTTTTTATAACTGCATGTTTATTTCTTTCTTATGGTATTGTGAAAAAGAACATTCTGAAAGAGGGTAATACAAAATACACAAAGAACACTGCCATGTGATTATGAATGATTTAGTAAAACAGTAAGTTGTATGTGATGTTCTCGTTTTGCCTTCTTTCATATAGTATGAATTGGGAGGAGTTTCACTGCAATAATAACAATCCAGAAGAGTGAGGGTATGTAGCATACAAATTTGTTGGCAAGGTAATGAACCTACACCAGCTGAGCATCTAGTGAGTGCAGAAAAGCAAGTATGATTTACATGAAGAATAAACAGTAACAAGAAGCAAACACTGGCATGATTGTACCATTCAAGGGAATCACATACCTCACTGTCAGAAAGCTTTTCAACTGCATTTACTTCTTCAGAGTTATGGATATTTGCAGGCCTTGAAAGACTATCTTTGTTATTCATGGATGCACTACTATTTCTGAACTTGTAGATGATAATAACATATATATTTAATTTCTGTCAAATTAATCCCTAACCCTTTTACAGAGATTTTCCTAGTGTTTCTGGAGTTGTCACAGAAAAGAGAAAACTGTTCAGCCAGATAACTCTCTGTAAGCTTATAATTGATACAAATATAATTAATCAAAAAGTTTTAGTAGCATGGGCTATATTATCCTGAACAGTCTGTTGAACTGTAGCTTGAAATTAACCTGAAAAAGAAACACAGTTTCATACAGGGTTTCTTTCTAAAGGTAACCGTCATACTTATAACAAACATCAAGATAACATTAGAGAACACTGAGAAAAGGTGTATGGAAACCAATTTAACAGTTTTGCAATAAGAAATAGATTGCCAAGATTTTCTGTCTGTGTAATAAATATACATGTAATACCACATGTGTTGGCCTTTTCTTCAGCCTTCTCTTACAGGCCCTGATAAAGTACCTGAAAAAATAATTTCTTAATTTACTTAGACAAAACAGGCACACAAAGATTGTTTCTGCAGACTTGGAGAGCACAGTTCAAAGATCAACTCAACCTTACACAATCTAATCTCCTGTTAAACTGCTAGGTCTCTTTTTTTCTTAGTCTTTCTTCACCTTCCAAAATCAGCATTGTAAACCTTTTTTTGTTTTAAGTAGCATGCACATTAATTGTGGTGTTTTTTTCATAAACACTGCTATACAAAGAAGCAGGCACGTTGTGTCTATTTCGAACATCCTTGTTATCTGTGTGTGCCATGCCTGGACAATTCACCCATCATCATGGCTGTGTGCTCCGGTATAGCCACAAAAATTACCTTTTTTCATCAGCTGAAACCTGGACAAAATATGAAACTGAACTGGTAACCTGAGCAGTGTGTGATGCATCCATTTATTCAAGACACGAACACCAGTATTTCATGCAAGAGCATTTTATCAGAAACAGTCGAAACACAACCGACCCAAGCCAATATTTATTTTTCCATATATCAATAGGCTCTCAAGCCATTATCACTGGCTCCAGTTTTAAAACTACCAAGTGGTACTCAGATTTCAGCTTTGGTTGTAGCATGACCTCTTGAAGCTGATTGGGCTCTTTTTGTTACTGTGCTGAAAGTTTGGCTTTCTACTCAGACCTCGGCTCAGAACAGTTTACTAACTGTCCATAAAAGTTAAATAAACACCATGCCCTTCACTTCCATATTAATTTTAATTTAACAGGTTGTTTTTAGATTTTCTTTCAGTTTTTCTAAGCTCAGCATATTCTCACAATAAACACAAATCTGTCAAGAGGTAGTGGCAATAAAATATCCACTTATCTGTAGATGGATGAATTCCTCAACACTGTATTTTCAGAGTCAGAAAATACAAGTTGCTAGTGAAAATAGCAAGTCATAGACAATCCCTGCCTTGAACAGTGGCACAAAACCCCAGTGCCACATGATGTGATGGGGTGCTATGTGTTGTCAGCTTCCACCCTGCACATCTGGGAAATCCCGCACATGACATATAGAGACATACCAGAACTGCTGCACCCCTACTGGGCAAATAGCCAGCACATACACAGTGACTCTGACACATCCTGATCATAGATTGACTCTACAAATAGTCTTCTGTGAATCTGAAGGGGCTCAAGGGGCTCCAGTGTACTACGTACAGAGCTAGCTCCACCCTGAACAACGCGTGCATGGCAAGACAGGAGCACTCTGGTACATTTCTGTGCACACACTAGACATTTAAACTCTGCCATCTGTTCAGGACATAAGGCCTTTGAGCAGTCTGACAGGGTCCCTCAGCATCTGGAAATTTTGAATTAAAGGACTAGAGTGGAGAACTACAGGACCCTTAGTCTTTGCCTCAATCTACAAAATTCTGTGCCTCCACACAGCCTCAAAATGCTCTATTCATATATGATTCCTGAAATATAAGATAAAAATTTATTTTTTGCTTGTAAATGAATAGAATGAGGGTTTTTTTACAGCTTACAAGCATTTCAAAAGTCATGTCACTTCAAACCCCATTCTTGTTTTATAATTTATGAGGCATTACATTTCATTATTTCCTGATAAGATGCATGAAGAGATGAAATCGTCTGAATAAATTCTTCAGTTGAAAGTAAAAGGATTAAATTTTTTTGATGGATAGCCTGACCTTAAGAATTCCTTAGAAAATTCCCTAGAAAATAAGGATCTGTATTCATTAGCAGAAATTTTTCAAGGCTATTTATAGGTCCAAATGTTCAGTTTTCTTTTCCTTTTCTCATTTAACATCCTCCAAGTCTACAGAATGATGTTAAATTATGTTGAATTTCTATGTAAATACTTTTAAGAAATATGACCAGTGTTTTCATATCTTATTTTGTATGATGCTTAGTGAGCCCAAATATCTCAGGTCTACAATGGGTCCTTGACTCCATGGTATTTTCAGCCTACATCTCGGAGAACATAGAAAATTTACACAATAGTGAAAGAAGTCAAGATAGAGGGATAAGAAAGGAGATCTTGCCTGAAATCCAGGCTCCACTGGGAGCTGGCTTGATATATCCATATCCATATGACAGATGATTCATAACGGAAGGGTACGGCTAAAAAATTGCCAGGTAGAACTGTGATAACCTGACCTTGGGTGTCATAAGAGCTTCAGCCCACATTTCCTGACCTGTATGAACTGTTTATAATAAAAACCATCTTGTTAAAGGGTATGGAGTCAAAAACTTATTCAAATTGCCCATCAAAACTAATAATCATTTGAAGAATCTAGATATTGCATATATACAGTTATTACAGTTTTTAAAAACTCAACTCAATTTATTTTTTAAACTTACAGTATAAAGGTTGTTTATTCGTTTTTTCCAAATCTGTTTTCTTGGATGATCCTACAGTCAGGAATATAGAGAATGGGATTGCAAGCACCTTTTGGAACAGCATTTTCTGGAATTTAGTAGATCAGTTACGGACCTTGTTATTGTTCTACTCCTGATCTTTTGAAAGTTTCTCTGATTTATCAGGAGTTTGGTGTTATTTAAAGGATTTTAGACAGTTAAAACTTAATAAAAAATGTCTTTGTTTCTGTTATCACATCCAACTAGATAGTTGAAGCAAATCAAACAATACCACGTTACAGGAATTTCAGTAGATGCTTATAACATCAGGAGGTCTTCTGTCAGTTTCTTCAAATTGCATGTTGCAGATTTTTTCTCTAATCACTCAAAGGTTGATATTTCATTAAACATCCCAATGTACCTGAGAGTAGGGTCAGAAACTGTAATACTAAACCTAAAGGACAAGTTCTTTTCCATTGGATTCTGCAATAGTCCATGCTGTATGTGGGAGAGGGTGGATAAAATCTGTGTATGTCATGTTATTCATTTATTGGCTGAACAGTAGTGAAGGAAGTTAGCAAAGAAACAAGATTATTTCTTTAACTCTTTCATTTACATGAAATTTTGTATAAGCTGTCACTCTTATGAAATTGAAAACACAGAGATTAATAAATGCAGAATAGCTTCTTTTTGAGGTTTGTTTTAGATTCTCAATCCAAAAAGCACCCCTAAAGTCAGTTAAAATCTGGCATAACTCACTGACTTGCTAGCAGTGCCGTGCAGCCTCCCCTCACTGGTTTGATATCCAGGGATGGGCCACAAAACTTGCCTGAATTTTCATGTGGAAAAACTGGCTTGCATTTTTCTCCTGAGATCTTGCTGGCAGTCAAGTAGATGCAGCTTCCTTACCTCTAGCCAGCTGGCCCAGCTGGCAATTATGTGCTAAGATGGTCCCAGGGACTTGCTGGAAGTGCTTGTTAGAAATTCACCCTGTAAGTGAGGAGAGGACCAGGGTCACATCTTTCCTTTTCATAGAACATAATGGATCACCTCTGCTAGAGAGGACTTCTCCCAAGGTCAGAAATCCAATTTGACATGTGTATTCAAAAAATAAGAAATGTCAAGATAAGAAGGTTTTAATAGAAAACCATACCTAGATATTTTAAAGAAATAAGTACCATTAACAGAAATAGCTGTAAGACTAAAACTTATTACTGATGAACTGGAGAAAAGAAGGATGAATATCTAACATTTCTGTGGATTTGCATATGACAATAAATATGTTTGATTATGAAGCAGTGGAATAAGTATTAAATTGCTGTTTTAACAATAGAATTCAATGAAGCAGATTTTTCTATGGGAAAAAACAGACAACACACAGATTGTAAATTATGTAATTATCTCTCACATAATTGGTCTGTTAAAGAGAAACAAAACAAAAGAAAACAAAAACATAGCCACTTTAAAGGCTGCTTTCCATAGACAGACACATTTATAACTCAGCTGAGAGGGGTTAAAAATCACTGAAGCCTTGAAATGTATTTAATAAATTTTCCATCTCCTGCTGGCTGTTATAAACAGACATGACTTTCATTCCTAAAAGTAGTTCTTGTCAGGTTTTCGAGGACTATAGAAAAATCTTTTTATCCTTATACTTCAGTATTCTCAGACTCAGCTACATCACTGAAATAATTTGATCAATTTACTTAACATAATAGAGTTCTGCTTAATAGGTGCAGAAAAGAAAGAAAAATCCTGATATATTCCTGAGGTAAGCATTTATATGCTAGGCACAATTTTTTTCATTATATTGTTATTTTAATTCAATAACATGTATGTTTTTCTTTGCATCTAACTTTATTTCTTTTCAGTTCTTTCTCATGGACATACTGCTTTGCATTGTGAATCTTTGTGAAGTAAATGATACAACAGTATTACTCCAGTACTTGCAAAATGGTTTATCTTTTATTTATTTATCCTGTTTTGTTTATAAATTAAAGTTCATATCCTTAAGATATTCTTTGCTTTTCACTATTGGAAGAAACTACTTAAGGTAAACCATTGTTTCCAATATTGAAATTTCCCGCCACAAAATACTTCAGACATTTAAAATATAAATTAAATTATGTTTACTTCAAAATGTATCTATATGCAATGCATACATTTAAATATATCATAAGTAAAAACCTATTTATTTTGTGTGTTTAAATGTTTATGCAAGACCTGGGCTTTTTTCTTTTTTTTTTTTCTTTTTTTTAATAGTATAAATAAACTAGTCATTTGGTAGCCTAACTTCACCCTGAAATTCTGCCATACCCGGAACATCTTTTTGTCATTACAAAGTTCTCTCTCTAAAATGACAAGAATCAGACTAGCTAAAAATTGTGAGCAACACGATGATATTGATTTTCAGGGAAGAACCTAAACTCAGTTCAATAGTATAAAATTGATGTTGCATTAATGCTTTATGATATTTCTTGTATATATCAGCAGACAAAAGGAATGTAATTTTTTTGTTTTTTACAATTACTATATTTTTTGCATTTCTTAGGGTATGGGAAAGAGAAAGGCATCAGTAGTGTTTCAAATAAAATTTGAAAATTGTTTTTATCCTAATTTTCTCTGTTCCAGCTGAACTGGTAGAGGTGTAGCCCTAACAGCTTGTGAAGGGAAAATTATTTTGATGATAAGTTAATGTTTCTATAGGTAAGAACATGACAATGAATATTTTACATATGACAGCACAGCACACATTAATTGTATGCTGTCCTAAAAATGCTTTACTTTTCTAGCAGAACACTTTATCAACTTTGAAGGTATCATAATGTTTTTAATGTGCTGTCGACTAAGAGGAATTTTTTTGTTATATTAGATAAAGTGTAATTAAGACAATAAACTTCAATAAATAAAGTGGAAAAGCGGAACAATGATAATTAAAACCACAGCAAAATGTCTCATTATAAAAAAAAATAAAACAAAAATAAGATGTTTTGCATGTTTTTTAAAGTAAGAGTTATCTCTTCACCATAAAGATTTTCCTGAAGTTTGTATTCACCCATTCTTTGGAATCCTCTGTACAGAGTTACATCAGATGAATATGAAAGATTTCTGCTGAACAATTTTGAACTTGAGCTGAAGTGAAGGGCATCATGGACATTTTCCATATAACAAACAGGAGCTATGGTATGGCATAAAATGTGATACTATAATGATTAATTATTAAATTGTATTTTAATTTATCTGTAAATTTTTGTTAGCAACTGTAAGTCATGTTGGCATGCAATAGATAAAATGAGTTAATTAGAACTATCCATTTAGAAAACATAGTTCTATGGAGCTAAATTCAATGAGCCAATGGAATTTCTCTACCTATCTGTTACATAGAAAGGTATCTACATGTGCATGCAAACACATA
The DNA here is from genome assembly GCA_013398125.1 of Aegotheles bennettii. Classification (NCBI taxonomy): domain Eukaryota; kingdom Metazoa; phylum Chordata; class Aves; order Caprimulgiformes; family Aegothelidae; genus Aegotheles; species Aegotheles bennettii. The sequence continues at coordinate 637,968 of VZRW01008259.1, forward strand.
TGTAAATATTCTTTCTAAAATATTTGTAATTAAAATATATAGGGATATAAATTATATTTAAAATATTAGTTTTTTTCAAAAGCTAGTTTTATAGATGTAGAAGTGACTCACAATAGTTCTACTCATATAAGTCATTATGTTGATTTGGCTTTCTAGTAATTGCATATGACGGATTTTCTGAAAAGATCTTAAGAAGCATGTAAGAAGAATACATTGATTTAGAAAAAAAAATACATAACCCAATTAAAATAAATAACATTTTAAAATCATAAAGTACAGATATGAAAAAAGACTATGGGAAAAGACAGGGACCACAATTCAAAATTTTGTTTTGGAAAATGATGTGTTAGACACTGTTGGTCCTAACCTTGCCAGGTATAAAACCAGCTAACTCCACAGGCAGTAATGGAAGTGTTCCAGTCTGTCAGAGTGAAAGAGAGAGCTTTAAAACTTTTCAAGCAAATTTTCCTCTTTAAAATTTGTGCTGTATGAGTGTTTCATAGAATCATAGAACAACTTGAGTTGGAAGGGACCCTCTAGGATCATCGAGTCCAACTCCTGTCCCTGTGCAGGACACACCAGCAGTCACACCATGTGCCTGAGAGCATCATCCAAATGTTTCTTTAACTCAGTCAAGCTTGGTGCTGTGACCACTGCCCTGGGGAGCCTGTGCCAGTGTTCAATCACCCTCTGGGTAAAAAACCTTTTCCTGGTATCTAACCTAAACCTCCCCTGTTTCACCTTCCTGCTGTTACCCCAAGTCCTGTCATTGGTCACAGGAGTGAAGAGATCGGTACCTGCCCCTTCTCTTACCCTTGTGAGGAAGCCATAGACTGCAACGAGGTCACCCCTCAGCCTCCTCTTCTCCAGGCTGAATAATCCAAGTGACCACAGCCTCTCCTCACAGGTCATCCCTTTTAGGCCCTTCACCATTCTCGTGGCCCTCCTTTGGGCTTGTTTTTAAATGTGACCATCTTTTAAATATGACCATTTGAACAAAGTAGTTTCTCAAACAACATAAGTTTTAATTATGACAGCTTAAATTAATTACTCAGGTAATTTAAAGACTGCCTAATGCCAGATAGTTTCCTGACTTAGAACCATCTCTACTTTATTAAAAAAATCCTTTGCACAGTGCTTTGGTGATATTTAATTTTTTGTTTGTCATCATTAACCAGTTTTCCAGATCACTGCAGAAGCTATCCTGCCAGTTGTTATACACAGAAGTCTGAAGTATTAATCTTGTGCTTATCATCTAGAAATTGACTTTGACAAATTAATTCCAGTGTGTCTTGCTCCAGCAGCTTAGGGTGAATACATAGCTGTCTTCTCTGCCAGAGCTTACCATGCTGGTGGTAGAACCAGTAGGAGAGACCTTCTGCCCGTGGCTCACCTGCCTCTGTGAGCAGTCTGCGAACCTCCTATAACTGATGCTGTTATAATTCTCTGAAACCCAATATAAATAAGTTACAGTAAATGATGATTCATGCAACAAGACACTTGTCATAACCAGAAAGTATGTATAGCCTTCCAAGGGACAAAATGGGGCTCGGGTTATGAAGAAACCTTTAAATTCAGTGTTTGAAGCGACTTACCACAAAATGGAAGAAGAGAGACTGTTATGTGCATGACTTGGAAGCATAAACAGCAGAGGAAAGAATTTATGAACATATATAAAATTTAGAGTGAGAGGCTGTGGAGGTTGTGGAATAGCCATAAAAAAATTATAAAAGCTACTGGATTTAGCACTTTAAAATTAGATTTTACAAGATAATAGGGAATGAAAAAGAGGCAAACTGATAAAAGAAGCACTCTGAATCCTTAATCCTGAGGCTAGCTGAGCTTCATTTATGCATCTTAACAACAGTCACCTAAGCTGATCTAAATTACATTGACAACAACAGCTCCCAGAAGACAAGAGTTACACTCTCTGCATTGCAAGGCTGACGAGAGGAGAAGCAAAAGATTTTTAAATTAATGTTACATTCACCTAATTTAATTAAAATAGATTAGACATTTGAGAAATGTTTCACTCTCTCAATGAGATTGGAAGTGCTGGAAAAAAGTTCTGCTTCAATGTCTGTACCATCAGTAGTTTTATCAAGTTTAAATTTGGGCTGCATCAGAGAGAAGGAATGGCAGAGTTCTTATGCTTTGCTCTGTGGTCCATTAGTGCCGAGTTTGTTCAGGCCTTTGTGGGATTAAAGGTTACTTTCCCTTTTCAATTTATGTGGAAATATACTATAATCTCTTATTTAATTTCTCCACTCTGTGCTCTGAAGAGTTGCTTGAAGAAGTTTTATCAGAATCTAGGGAAGTTTTCAAAAGAACAGCCCATAAATGAACAGTTACACCCACATGGCTGTTACTTCTCAGAGGGTCACCTCTGCTCTGTAGCAGCTTTGTAGCAGCTTTGTAGCATGTGCAATTTAGGTGTATGTTTTCATTCAGTGAGTTGAATGAATAGTTGGTATAGTTTCAGAAGAAATCATGATGAGTTATCATGCTTCACCGCTTCCCCAGAGCAGCTTGCCAAGAAAATCTGACTTTTGTAGAAAGAAAGTTAATGTAATTTAAGGTACTTAAATTTTCAAAAGACATACTATAAATTACAGTGAAAAATCAGTAAAAGATATCAAACAGCCTTTATTACACCAGAAATTATTTTTATCAAAACCAGAGCACGGTTTCTTTGGAAGGACCTCTTCTTAAATACATGTGGGACTGTTGAGTTCACTAAAAGTTTCCAGTATTTTTCAAAAATGTTATGGTCAAGGGTGCAGTACCTTGACATAGAAAAAATTAGAGGATAAGAGAAAGATGACTAGAGGCTGAAAGATAAAGGGCAAATTGATTAATAAAATATTTTCTGGTGGAATTGCAGAACTGGTGAAAAAGTTCATGTTTAAATCAGTTTTTATTATTTATAAATTTCATGTGCTGCTTGAATAAAAGTGATGGAAAATTCTCTACTGAATCTTCATTGTCAGGACCAGCCAAAGCAGGTGCAGAATATTTTAAGGAGATAAGAGGACCAGTGAGATCCTTCTTTCTTGTGGTTTAATGAAATGTATAAATGCTGTGTTAAATGCAGATAAGTGCAGAATGTCTTTCTATGACTCTTGGAACTCAGAAAGTTGATCAGCATTGTTTTTCAGACTGCAAAGTGCCCAAAGAATATATCCAAAATTTAGTTACAAAAGTGATTCATACCAAAGTACATAATTGCATTTGTCCAAAAACTATGATTTTTCCTCATTCAGTAAGTTGAAACCAGAACATTCTGATATTCTAAGTAGCAAAAAATGGCATTAAATAGTGCCATATGCAAAATGATCCTATTTATTTAATCAGTACAATTCATGGATCAAAGTTCTAATCAAGGATCAAAGTTTTGACAAGCAAATATGAATAATAAATTGAACTATCAATCAAACATAAATCATACTTCTTCAGAGGTCAACTCTGATTGAATAGTTCACACTATCAACACTTAAAAGAGAAGGGAAAAAGAGTACAATGTAGAAATAGGTAGAGAAAAGGATAGGTAGAATGTACTCAGATATTTTGCATATTTTGAATGGTACTATTTAATGTGACATACTTAAGAGAAATGGTTAAATTATCTAAAAGAGGAATATCTAAGAACTCTTAGGAATTCTGTAAGATTGGATAATTGTGACTGTAGGCTGCTTTATTTTAGAGGAAGAAAATGAGTTTATCAGAATTACTCATCTTTGATTTCCAGTGAAACATTGAAACAAACACTCAAGTAAACTAATCACATAGATGGTACCTAGGACATGAATATGCCCAATATGGAGTTAACGAGAACAAATTATGTTAAATGTATCTGGTTTCTTTCTGTGGTAACTTATAAGAGCAGAATAGTGCATGTTATGTATCTTGAATTCAGTAAGGCTTTTGATGCTGTTGCAGACGGTATTTATTAGCAAGATAAGAAAATACAACCAAACAGAAAATGCCAAAAAAACAGCTGGAAAAGCATAAGAGGCACTTCAGATTGTGCATTAGCAAATAAATTACATATCAATAATTTTTAAAAAGTCTGGTTTGAGCCTTGTACTATTATTTTTTTTTAATGAGCTGACCAATAGAAGAGAACAGACATATTCACTTTACAGGTGCCACCCGTTTTGGAAAGGTGGCAGCCCTGTAGGAGATGGCTTCAAATGTAAAACAATCCTGACAGACTGGAGAAATCAGTCACAAAAAACCAAATAACCAGTTGCTCAATTTTAAAAAAGTCTCCCCTGCATAGACATATAATTCTTATATTGTGAATGGGCACCACCTCAAACTTACTGATTGTGCAGGAAAGACCTATAAGAAAGGATGTGTTGAAAACTCAGTGTGACGATGTCATGTTGTTTTCAGAAAGGTTGGCATGCTATTGGGATGTAAAATGTGAGTTTAAATGTGAGTTTGTCAGTATAACATGTGGCATAACATTTCCACCACACACATCACAAGTAGTCTGCCCAGCTCTGGGACTATATTTCAATAAAAAATTGGACTTGTCAGACAATGGTAGAAGAATAGTAAAAAAACTGATCAGTGATCAAGATAATATGGCTTAAAATGAAATACTGAAAGTTTTGGAGTAGTTAGAGAGAAAAAGGTGACCTGAGGGAGAGAGTTAGTCTTGCTTTATGTAAATATTACTTAGAAGGAAGGAAAAAGCTGTTCTGTAGTCCTATCTACATGTTAATAGTACATGTATGAATTGGTAATAATCTCACCACTGTTAGTCCTATTTCTGACATTTGTCATAAAGTGGCATTTGCTGCTACAAAGGTCCTAAAATATGTCTTTGTTGAAAATGCAGTACATACTATTCATAGTAAGTTCTTGCCCGTTCTTGGAAAAAATATTAACTTCAAATGTTACTCTTTTTAACACACATAATAATGAGGGGCATGTAAAAAAAATTACAAGAATAGATGCTGTCAAATACTTACAAGGTGTAAATTGAATTAGATTTATTGAAAATACAAAAATTAACACAACCTAAGAAAATGGTCATGTAGAATTTTTCTGCTGGAATAAGATTGTATTAATGAGTAAAAGTGCATGCTTGTTAAACTATTCCATTCTAAGACGATCACCAAAAACCCACTTAATTTCCAGCAAGAATTATTCTTCCTAAGCAGGCAAGCAGGCAAGCTTGCAAAGCTGGATGTGGGACTCAAGACACTCCTGCAAAAGATAAAATTATGCACACAGAAAACACAGAGACCAACTGAAATTGATAATGTCTTGGTGACTTGTAATGCTTGGACCTTAACTTACAATTCAGAAAAGTTTGGTTCTGAACACTTTTTTAAACTTTTTTTGGCTAATCTAATTTAAGGACTTTTTGAAGAGTCATCTTTAGAAAGAAAACAAACATTGTATTAAGCATGTTTATGTCTTCTAAAAACAACAAGGTAGAAGTAAATATTAATGTTCTTATAAACTTAAATGCTTTACTAGATACTTATAATACAAATTTGAAATGAAAAAAATATGGTAAGAATAACTAGAAGAAAATTAACAGTAGAGACATAAACAAAAACCTTGTCAAAATTTTTTGATACTTGTGTTCTGATAACTTCTTTCACAGCAGCATGGATCAGGATCTGCTCCACTCAAGTCAGTGGAATTAGATTCAAATGTAAAATCGGGGAAAATTATATTTAATTATGCCCCAAGTTATTAACTATTCAGTAAAATGAGAGTAAATAAGTTGGGAACAGTCTTTCACACCTGCTAATAGAAGAATCTTCTGTTATCTCAGGACCTGCTTTAAAACCATTGAAGGTAATTATAATCTTCACAAGAGCTTTAGTGCACCTGGAATTATGTTTTCAAGAAGGAGATGCCTGAAAGATTAAGAATATACAGAAAAGTCAGAATACTCTTACTGCAAGGGGTAATGGCTCTTGCATGATTTTCCAGATTCTGTTCCTTGTATTTGCATTATAATGCATGTATTTCATCAATGCACAATTGTAAATATACCCTTCAGAAAAATGACCTGTTGATGGGTTCCCCCAAAAAGCCTCTACTGACTATAATGTGTAATTTAATTTCAATTTCTATCTGAAAATAATTATGAGCCCTGAGAGACATGATAGAAAATGGCATTTTCTGTTTTGCTTTTTTTATTTTTTTTTTATTAGTGGCAATAAATTCATGCTGATTCTTTTTGAATTATGTTTACAGTTCTACTGATATGAAACTTTAACTGATAACAGTAGTGAGGTAGCAATAAGCAACGTGAAATATACATGAGTGCACTTATTCATGGTTTATGATTAACCATAAAACCACTAGATTTTGAAGAGCTTATCTTTTTCTAACGTCCCTTATGGTGTCTCCAAGGCTTAGTATTTTATATATTAGGTAAAATATATGTTACTCTTACCATGAATAGAAATTAAAACTATAATTTATTTACAGGGCATTTTTATAGCCATATATATGTGTACTGCTGGTCATAACCCCATATGAGGCTGAACAAAAATGATTTGACTGTAAAATATGTTACATCTGATATCATATGGTTTGCTACACTACTGCATAGAATACATAAAAAACAGTCATCTCCAGTGCCCATGGTATTTCTAATATAGAGAGGAATACATTTTCCATCTGCATAACTTTCTTCTTACTGCATAAGCAAGCTTTATGTTAAAAACTTGGACTTCAGAATATCAAACCTAATATTTTAGCAGGTTTTTAAATAGCTTTTGTTGCAGCTCTGTCTAGTCTAGGAGCCTTCTTTTTCACTTTCAGATAGCCCTAGGCTGAATGAAAAACCTAGGGTCAGGCTTTTCTCTTGGATTGAATAGCTTGACTTTGCATGCAATATTTGATATTTCAACACCAGAGAAGACCCAAGCTCCTAGGCTTTGAAGTTCTGTAATACTTGAAAGAAAGCCCTAAGGCAAATAGCAGAGTCGAAGAAGTTAAATCTCTTCTGGATAGGTGAAACAATATCCCATAATTACTGAGGGAGATTTAATTCATAAAAATGTGCTTTCTTCTTATTATTGTGCATAAGGATATCCTCTTATGATCTCTGTCGAGAAATTTAGCCACAACAATTCAAATTAAATCCTTTATACAAGACTTCTGTTTAGAAAACCAGTTTTGGTACTTTTGGAATTTATAAAGCAGTTATCCAATGTAGAGAGGAAGTAGCAGCTGAATGCCTAAATACTGCCCTGGATGATAAGAGAGGAGGTATAAATCAGAAGGGAAACCATGCCTCTTAAGTGTTCTGCCCTTTATAAAGCATGTCGTTACTCTGCTTAGCCTCTTCAACTCAGTGATCTATGAAGTCTTATGTAATTCCCAATTTCTTATAGAAATTACTAAATTTCTGCTTGCCCATGACAAAAGAAACAAAAAAAAAAAAACCCCAAGCAACAGAGTAAATTACCTACGTGGACAATGTTGGAATGGAGTCAGTCATCCAAAAAAGAAACTCCATCTGAAATATTTCTTTTAGGCAATTCTAGGCACTTAGTGTCCAGAGTACCTCTTTTTTTGCACACAAGTCCATAGATAACACAATCAAACTGTGAAAACAGTTGGAGTCAGATTTTAATTTTTTTCTTACACTCAAAATTCTTCACTGTCTCTAATTTTATTCTCCTCCCTGAAATTGTTTTTTCTTTGGCCTTTGTCTTGGGTTATCAGGTAGGTTTGTCATATATTTAGTTTTACTTCCTTATTTTCTTCCCTCACAACTATTCATCAGTCTTTTCTTTACGAGTGTGTCATGTTACTAGAGCCTTTCAAGAACCATATAATCAAATACATTTCATCACACTATACCACTGACTGAAATTTCTGGAATATGATGAACAGTTGCAAAGGACGTTTTTCTCATTCTAGGAACATCATTTACTTAGTTTGCTGAAGGTATTGTCACATGTAGAATTATAAATTCCAAATATTCTGCCTTCCCCCTTTTTTCCCACAGATAAACGCATGCACTTTCAGCTCGTATCAGTAACAACTTCCACACTGGACAATTCTTTGGGGTTAATGACCCTTTCCAGGGTTGTGGATCATTGGCTCCCAGGAGGTTGTTGATCCTCAGAAAAAGCCCTGTTCTTCTGCTTTTATTGCTTAAATATATTGTATGTAGAATTGCTCACTGTCATATAACATAAATACTGGGGAGAAAAAAACAAAGCAAGTTACCAGCTGAGCAGAAACCGATATGGCTCAAATTGACTTTATCTTATGTTAGATTACAGCTGGATATAAGCAAGCACATCCACTGCTCATCCTTATTTTAATAAGAATTTCAGGGTAAAAGACTGCTATTTACTTATCCTTTTTAAAAGACCTGAAGATGAATTGTCTTAAGAGTATCAGTTACACTTTTGAATCATAAAATAAATAAAGCCTAACAACTTACATATGATGATTTCTTCTAATTTGTACCTCCCCAAAAATTGCATTTTGGCACTTTGAACTGAAAGTAGATCTACAGTTTCAACTAGGCACTGATTAAATTGGGTTATTAATCCCTTAATAACAGTGCTTATAATGAAGATATGGACAGACCATTAAGTATAGTGCCTATTAAGAGCAAGACCTAAAACATGCTATTGGTTTGGGGTTTTTTTGTTTATTTATAAGATGGTCTTATTTTTCTTTTCTTTTAATTTGTAACATCTATATCGATCTCATGTTTTGGAATAGGACAGTCAGAATTAAACCACTGCATTTATTATAGCCTCAACTGGGTTTGGTTTTCAACATGCAACATTTAATTAACAGGTGAAGCACAGTATTAAAATAGATGCAGGTAGACTCCTACAGTTATAAATAAATAAATAATAAATAAATATAAAATAATAAGAGCAACCCCATTAGATTATTTTTTTTTGTGTGAGCTCCTCGGTTCATTTTCATTCTCCGTATAGCAATGTCCAAAAAATTTGTTTCTGGAGAAGAGCTCGGGTGTTTCAGCTTTGGAAAAGGTTCACAGCTCCTCTTTTTGAAGCTGGCGGCGAAAGAGGTGCTGAATGAGATGTTTTGACTAAAGCAACCCTAGGTGCATAGCCTGAAGGTTAAATCATCTTTTTGATAAGAAGGATGAAGACAATGGTTAGCTGTTTCCAACTCTGTATTGAGTGTTCTGGGCAATTTTTGAAGAAAATTTTCAAGATTTAGGCTAAGAAGATGAGTTGAGGGGAAAAATCACAGATATATCTTTGCTTTCCTTTCTCAAATTCTCCTTCTCTCTATATGGAGTCTAGATACACAGTTTTCAGGAGTCTAGATACACAATCTTCAATATTTAATATATACCTCGAATTAAGGTACCACTATTTTTTCTTAAGCTGAGTTTAAGATCTTCATTCTACCCTGACCCCCAATATATTCTATGCCTCTGAGACTTAACTAGATCTAGGTCATCACGTTGTTTGAGGGGTTCTTAATAAGGAGTTGTTTGGGGGATTTTCAGAGGAAGAAATAGTTCATAACCACAGTGAAACCAAGTAAGAAAAGAAAAAAGACCTGAATGGAATAGGACTGATTTTTTTCCTTTATTTAATTCCCTCTGCAAAATGACAGTATCAAAAAACACAACTCAGGTCAGTTCACAGCAATTCTTCCATTCAATCCAACATACAAAAAAAATTTACCATATCTTTATTTTTTTATTTTAAATATTTAATTTTTCTTAAACCATAGTTTTATTCTGTGAAAACTGTTCCATATTTTTGTTTTGGTTTTAAAAAATAACCATATTTTACCAGATTTTTTTCTCAGTAAATATATTTTGTCCTAAGATATTCATTAATTCAGGGTTTATTGCCATATATTACAATTATATATGGACTTAAGTATACATAAAAATAGACCCTCCCATTAGTGCTATTGAAATGTGTGCAACTATTATTCAGAGAAAAATTTCACTTTTGAAAACTCACATTTTTAACAAGTGCAATTTCCAAGTAAGTTGTGGTTATGGTCTTTCTTGCAATATTAAAAAGCTTTAACCCTTTTGATGGACTGAATTATGGCATTGGACACAAAATCTTGGGGTTTTTTCACATACACAAAAAGCTTTCCAGACAAGTCCAAAAGATACTTTGGCAGTCTCTAATAACAACAAAGAAAAATTGTACTCAGCAATGACAAATATTTCTGATCGAAAGAAGATTCAAATTTTTTTTTAGTTTCTTGCAGTGTTATTGATTTTGCCAGTCTTCTTTCCTCACCAGTATTTTTCATTCTTTGTTACAAAATCTAATTCCTCTTGGGCAAATTGCCAAATTAAAAATAATCTTTAGGACAAACATGAAAAGGAGTTTTTCTATAGCTACCCTTTGTCTTTCTGCAGAAGAGAATAAATGTAATGATGTCCATCATCTATTTAGCTCATATGACTAGTGACAGAAACATTAATTCCGAGCACATTTCTATTTCAGCCACTTATTTGCACTCCGTTAGTGTATGAAGAGCAATATTTCTGTGGAGTTATGGTGACATCAAGTGGATAGCTAAGTCTTCCCTCCAAATATAATAATATCAATACATACTCTAAATGTTGGAGTAGAAGCCAATATAAGGAACTACTAACAGGTAATATTAAGAATATCTTACCTCTTTGATATATTAGTGAACTTCCAGTGCCATATGATGGATTAAAATGCAAATTTTAGATGTATCATCAGGGTATTTCATTAAATGTCATTAATGAATACCAAACCATTGTATTCCATTCTTGAGTTAGAGTTCAAAAACAAGGGACTGATTCTGAGATGAAAAAAGGTGCTCAATGCCAAAACACCTGAACTACTCTTTTACCTTTTGCTAAAACATACATGGGTTGCTCAGTTGACTGCTGTGCACTCATTAGAAGAATGGAGAGACTGATAATTATCTTCTGATAGGATTTTTGTGATTGAATTAACAAATTAATATCTACAGCTTTAAAAGCATGTTCCAGTTTATTGACATCACAACCTCACAAAGGTAACAAAGTTCAATTTATTCTAGTGTAGGCTGATTTCTTTAAAATCCTCTGCTGTCAAAATCTATACTTCCAACCCTTTCCGGACCATGACTAGTTCATGAATACTAAGGTACACATTTTAAGAGTCACCGGTGAGTGCATTTTCTTCACCAGCTTCTTTTTCACTCTTTTTCACTCACTTTTTAATGGGATGACTTCTCCATCACCTCTCCTACAGTCAGGTTTACTGTTTGCTACCCTCAGCCCTTCAAAACCAGTGCAATGACTTTGATCACTCATCATCTTCTAATGTCACATCCAAGTTTCCTGCTTCAAGGCTTGCTTGAGTCCACTTGTTTGGATGGCCTACCTTCAAGAGAGGTTAGTTGGGTAATAAAGGCTCAATATGAAATCAATAAAAGGTACAATTTCCATGAACCAAAGTGGAACTACAGAATTCAGACTCATCACAATATTGCCAAAATGGTAGCTGAGAAAAATAGATGGAATATTGGATGGAGTTTGCTTGAATTAATATGTGCTGATATAAAAATTACAAGTTAACTTACAATTTAATACAGGGGCAGTGTAATACAGTGGCTGTATAATACTGACCTAAGTTGTAGAGAAGATGTCAGCTTCTTTCTTCAGTTTGATGAAAGCATTGAACATCTTACTTGGGTAGTCAGCTGTTGGGGATCCAGGCAAGACGATGTGTCCGGGATCCAGGCGAAGCTAGATGATATATTCCCAAGCTGGCAGCAAGCTGCCCCGGCGCGCTGGGTGCGCAGAGAGCGCAGAGCCGGCCTCCTTTCTCAGCTCTCGATGTTCTTGCTGATATCGTAGGTCAAGTAGTGTCTCACACTCCAACTCGCAGAGCACGTCCTGCTCCTTCCCCCAGTACTCAGGCACTGAAGGTACTCTGGTGCCTCAAGCCCTGCCTTTTATGGTCCACCCCCTTGTTAGGCCATTAGCTTTATTACCAAACAATTAGCACCTGAGTATGATGACCAGGAGGGCTGCTCTGTCAATCAACAATCAGGTAGCCCTCTGGTCATCCTCTACAGTCAGCATTTGTCAATGTATTCTGACAACTTCACCTTTGTGGGTGACTCATATTTACCTGAAAGCATTTATATATATGTGTGTGTGTGCATATATATAAACATATACATAAACAGTTGTTTTTGTTCTTATTATCGTGTGATTCTCAGAATACAAATGATTACCTCTGGTATACCAAGACTTATTTGCAAGTTTAAGATCCAAATAAAATTTTAGTAAATAAAGAATAATTCTGACATGAACTGTATATTCTTTAGTGTGGACTTTCATAAAAATATTATGTATGAGAAGCAATATGGGACAAAAATCACATGGCTGTATTGCTTTGGAAGATATACAAAATAAAAAGCATTAATCAGCCTGCTCAGAGGACTATTTAAACCAGAAATCCCATTAAGTGCTTAAATTGATTTACTCTTCCCTCCAATAAAATAATAAAATAAAATTCCTCAAATGTCTATTAAATCAGATAATAAATAAAGGTAGGTAGGTAAAATCCTTTGGGAAAGGAGAGACCTTAAGGCCATCTGATTCATATTTCATACCTCTTCCATTTGTCCACCTTTTTTTTCATTCTTGTTGAAATTCATACATATACAATGTCATAAACTGGATTTGGTTTAGATTCAATTTATTTTACAAAAAAATAAAAAAAACAATTCATGTGAACTGAGGCCAAAATAGTCTAGTGAAATAATGTGGTTTTTTTCATTTATATTCACTGCCATGTCTCTCCACTGAAGTTAATGCATTTTCCCTGAAAGGTAATTCATTTCAATTTAAATCAGCACAGTATCTTTGAACTAATGCCTTCCAGAGATGCCATGTTTGAACAAACAGTGGCATATTTGTGTAAATTACAAATTTTACTGGTAATTGCATGAAAATAAAGTGCTCAGGAAAAAACTTTTTCTTCTAAACAATATAGAGCATCAACACAAAGAACCCAGATTTTGTTTTGATTTGGTATTCAGGGGGTTTATGGGCTTTGAAAGGAGGGAAGGAAAAAATATTTCTATATATAAATACAACTGGGTATAATTTTTGCCTTAAAAATGAAACAATATTTTAATGAAAAGAATGACTAAGCTTTTTTCCATACATTTCAACAAACTGGGAAAGACTGGCCCAGACTGCTACAGGGAACCTAAAAATCCACATTGTTTTACATATACACTTCCTAAATGAATATAACATTTCAGGTAACACTTTAGGGTTAAGAGGATGTTTTTAATTTGTCCCTTCTTTTTTAGCAAAAGCCAGTAATGTGTATGGTCAAAAAAGAACCAGGAAAGCCCTGATTCATAAAATATTTGACTGCCATTCTCAAGCTCCTCTTGTAAATAATCTGAAACAATTTTCCTTTGAGTAGTGTTTTGCACTATGAAAGTTATCATTCCCTTGGAGGGATCAAAAGATTATAAAATGCTGGAAAAAGTCGTTTCAGTTTCCAATTGTTCAGTTCCTTCAGTTGCTGGCAGTAGCTCAGCCCCTTTATGACAGGGGAAAGAGAGTGTTTGCATATTTATTTTATTTTTTTTTGCCAGATTTGGAGGTCACTAAGCCATCGGGTAAGTAGGATTATGGGTTATAAAAACATGATTTTCTTTGGTCCTAGTCTTGCAAATGAAAAGAAAGACCTTTCAAATGTAGCGCTACAGAAGTATAGGACGAGATTCTTCCCAAGTGTTGCTTGTTAGCAATTGTTTTGTTTTTCTCTTGAGTTCAAACTTTTGTTTTAAGACCAGTGTTATATTCAGAGGAGTTTCCCCAGCAACCAGTCTAAACATGTAAAAAGTACAAGAGTCCATCTCTGTACAAGGCAAGAGGCCTATACCTGAAGTAATTGCCTTCTATAAGATTAGAAAGGGAAAAGAATATAAAGCTAGTCTTAATGGTCAGAGCTTAGTAAATAGCACTGCACAGAGTAGATGACAGTGACATTAACATTTTCTCAGATACCTAGGTAAGAGTGAAAGGACTAGAACAGGCATGTTGCCTTTGAGACAGTGTATTCTACCACCTTTTAGGTGCCAGTTACCATACAACCTCTCTGTGCCAGTATTGTTCAAAATGATGGAATGACCCAACTTTATTCACCTCAGACACTTTGAAAGAAGATCACCAAGCCTAATTTTAGAAAGTTAGCTGGTCAGAGTGTCAGATAAGTCACCCAGAGTCTCAAGTATATGCTTAATCTTCCTTTTTTTCATACTGTTGTCTCCTTTAACCCATCACACTGTCATCATCCATTCCTGAGAGAGGGAGTGCAGAGCGGTGCTGATGTGAGACGTATTTAAGAATGTCACTGTAAGTAATTTTTTTCCATTATTCTATTTTTTCCTATCACTCTTTCTGTGTCCACTTCACTATATGGATGGGTATTGATCTTTAAATACAACACCTCTAAATCTTTCTGTATGCTTTTGACTGCTGCCTTATTTATTTCTTTTACTTTTTTTTTAGAAGAAGCCAGGAACACTTAACACAGTTCTTTCTTGAGATATCATTAAAATATGCTAACTAAGGTAAATGTGTAAGAGAGAATGCAGACATTTCTAAAGGTTATGATCTATGACAACACTTCTTAGCTTTAAAGTTAGTTTAATTGAATTAATTGTAGCATTGAAGAAACTGAAGAATAAAGAGAGCTCTGACTCTGAATGTATTAACGGGAAATATTTGACCTTTTCAATATGTTACATTTTGATTGGCACTCCTTTCTCTTGGAGCCCTCTTAATAATAATCTCTTCATTTTTTCCCCATGAAAAATAAGGCAGGTGTGTCAAAAAGCCAAAGTACATCTGAGATAATTGGAAAGATCCAGGATGGGACGTGTGCAAGTATATGTGTACATACTTTTCCATAATTCAGAGGACAGTATCAATGGGGATTTCATTTTGTTTTCAGAGTTTTAGCAAAGAAAAAAATAAGTTAGACCAAGATAAACCTAATTTGTCATATTAGAATGCTAATTTCAGGCTTATTTGCAGAATTTGCAGAATTATTATTATTTCAGGCTTAGTTTGCAGAATCTTAGGCCTTTCTTCATAAGTTTTTTTTCTCTTATAAACGTTTTTCCATGCCATATATATGAGAATAAAAAAACACTTGTAATGTCATTCAGGTTATTTATTAATAAATCTGTCTGAAAAAGTGGAAGTACTTTTTAAATTTTTTTTCCTTTATGACATTTTTTAACTCGGTAACATTTAATCAATTTCTCAAAAAAGCAGTGGGAATTTCACATCATGATATTTACCCCAGGATATGAACTTTGTTCTGCCTTCTCCTTCACCTTTATTGCTGGGTACCTGCTATTCCTGTTCTGGTCTTGTATTTTACTGTGTGCAGCCTATCCAGCTCCATGACCGTGAATTTATATGTTACTTGTTCCACAATGTCTTGATGTTTTCAAGTCTCTTGTTCCTCACTGTTACATTTAAGTTAGGTAAATGGACCTTCATCAGGCTAGGAGAATTAGCTCTTTCTCCCTTAGAGTTTATATAGCCTTGTTACAGTCTGAACACTTTGGGAGTGGCTCCTCAATATGACATAACTACTAAGGAAAAAAATCCAGGTGGCAAACTGTCCATTTAGCCTATGCACTGCTTCCCTTGTTTAGCTTTTACTGGAAAGCTTTACTGTTGAAAAATTTTCCATTTTGCTCTTGTTAATTGAAAACAAAATGAAAGTAGGTAATGTGAGAGTTCCTGATGTTTACCAGTTTATTGAAAATATCCAATTTCTCTTTACATGCAAATATTCCCTAAACCCTCAGGGCTTAAGAAACGTATATTTATACACAGCCAATGTCTCTTTCTGTGGTGCTGTAATTTTATGCAAAACCAAAACAGAAATTGTTTTTCTTATACAGATTAAAGCACATTTGAGTCAAAAATCTGGGCTTGTTTTCAGCCGCTGGAGAATTTATTTGTAGGTTATGTAAGCACCATGATCCTCAGTTGCTACTGCATCTCTTTAACGTCCATGTAAATTCTTTAGAACAAAATACTCACATTTCCAGCTTTTGATATTTGATCAATATTTTCCCCATGAGAAGTTAAAAGATCGGTGTTTTGAGCTAGTTCAGCTTAATTTATTGATACCTCATTTCAAATTGTCAAAACATTCACAAAGAGCCTCAAGAAATGCCATGGCCTGTATAAGAAGATAATGTAAATAAAAATAACTTTCCAACCTCAATTTAAATTTCTATCTTCTGGACCTTGGTTGTCTAAGTAGAAAAACACTTCACATTCAGCACATCTCCAGATCACTTTAACCTCTTTGAAAATGCATTTCAGGAGCCTTGATGGATCTCTTGCTCAGCAACTGGCCTTGCAAAAGCATACTTGGGTAAGCCAAGTGTCATGTGCGGTAATCTGTCAGAAAGTGAAGAGCAAATGTAATGAAAGGTTGAAACAGAGCATTTAACATTATGACATTATTTGTGAATTTGGCACTATGAGAGAGATTTTTGTCATGCATATGGTTCATGTTGATCTGAGGTTATTAAAGAGACTGGCTGTATCCCCAGTGTCTGAAGAGTTTTGAAGCATAACTTAACCTGGAGTTATCTTGGCCTCTCTCTGCCACCTTTTAAGACTGGGACTGATAACATCTCCCGCATAAGATGCTCCACTGAAGTGAAGCTGAATGGTTGTGATGCCTTTCCAATTGCTTACAAAGCAATTTGGAAGGAACCTAGCTTCACTTTTATTAACCCCAGAGGTCTCTCCATTTGTTTGGCTTTTCCAGTCTGTATCTTCCTTTCACTCTCCAGCTAAATTGACAGAGCACAGAGTCCTGCTCCATGTAGCACGTGTCTTTGTAGGAATCCCTTTAAAAGCTTTAGCACTTAAGAAAAATCAATAGCTCTTGTGAAGTCTTGCAGGCCTCCCCTCTCCTGCACGCTAAATTATGGTCAGCCCATTATTAGCTTGCCTTGAGTTACTGTTGGAAAAAGAAAGTAAACATTGCATCTTAAAAGCACTCATGTGGCATTGCGCTTGAATAACGTTGTCTATCTTTCCTTAATGAATTTAGTGGAACTATGTTGTTGGTATATTTAGAGAGAGCAAGAAGAGCTGTGCAAAATGCACTGCAGGCACAGAGCCAAATTTATCTGCTATATACAAATCCACTACGTTCATTGGAATAAAGTGAGCTCATAAAAATACTAATATTTTAAATACCTCTTTAAAATATAAACGGTCATGAAGATAATAAACTCTGTTTTTCTCCAAATAGGCTTTAACTTTCAAAAATAAAATAAAATAAAATAAAATAAAATAAAATAAAATAAACGCCCTGCAAGATTAACCTATGATTTATTACAGGAAAGGAAATGTGGAGATAAAAAAGGGCAGTGAAAAAGTGAATTAAAAACTACACAACTAAGCTACAGTAAGAAAGTTGTTTAGCAAGCAAAACCACTGAACACAGAAACACCTGTTTCAAACATCTAGTCCCCAAGTGTTTTCTTATGGTTCCTGGGCCTGTGGAGAGTCTTGGAAAGGGATTTAGAATAATTTAATTTGGACCATGTTCATGACAGGAATTAAAAGCAGAGGATCCTACATCAGGATGGTGAGATTTACCTGTTAAGCACAATTCAGAGTCTCTACTTCTTTTTCATGTGCATCCTTTGCATTTCTATATGGATTATAAACATGATAGAGGTTTTTCAGAACAGGAAAAAAACATGATCTTTTCTTCTTATTTTTTTTTTTAATTTTTCTTTTTTTGTTTTTCTCTTAAGGTAGTGTCCCAGTGGTTAGAACACCAGTATAGAGTATATGGGCCTCAGTTTCAATCCCCTGATTTGCTTAATAGCCTCAAATGTTCACCACCACAGAAATCGAGCCAAATACCAGTATATTGGGTACTTTAGCAGTGCTCATGCACCTGTTAAGGGAGGGTGAGGAATTTCTTGTTCTGCATATCAACGCTTTTTTTCCTTTAAATAAAAATATTAAAGATTACTTTGTTCCAGAATAATTCTGTAATCTAATGATCATGACATTTCCTGGAAAGGGACAGGTTTTGGTTATGCAATATTTCTGAATGATTGTAATCATCGATAATGATTGAACAGTCCTTGGAGATGAGCCTGTAAGCTGATCCCACATCTTCTTCCAAATTTAGCCCTATGCATCATGCTGGAGAGACAAGATCAATTAATGAATCTTGATTTTCTTTATATATTTATTTTTCTGCTTAGTGAGATAGGAGTTGTTCTTCCCAAAACAGTTTGGTGCTCAGATCTTGTTTTGCCAGTATGAATGGGAGAAGGTTAAAATTTACTGTGCATAAATGCAAGGCTCCTGCAAAGGGAGTGCTCTTTCCTAGTGTAGTAGTGGAGAGGCTAGTTTGCCTCTGTTGAGTTTTAAATTAAATCATTTTTATGAGGCCTTACTTTAGTAAAAAAAACTATCAGAGCGTATGCATATCCTCAGAGGAGACAAGAAAAGGAAAGGCTAGTTTTCTGATTCGTATCAGTCTTTTGCTTGCGACACTATTGACCAGGTGACATATATAAGAAAAGTACATTGAGAGCCCAACTGTGTCCTGTCTGTAGCTGCAGTGCATTGCACTTTATCACTTGTTGGTACAAGACACATTTTGTGCTCTAAACCTGGTCAGTGACATGAAAAAAGCAAACAAGGGGGTGAAAAAAACAAATCCAAAAGAGAGTCCTTTAAAACAGACTACAAATATTTACATTGGCATAAGTGAGAAATTTGAGGAAATGGCCCTCTGTATGGTAGAGAAAAGACATATTGAGCAGGCTTCACAAATGGAGAAGCTGTAAAGTGGAATGACACCTTCAGCTTATTTATAGCCTAAATCCAGCATATTTACTGTCAGACAGAAATATAGGGTGAGTTTTCCCTCTGAGTCTGCTTCCTGTGGAGCAACATATTTTTTCTCTGGCTCATTCTACTTTTACCATCAACACTGGCAATCTTTTACCCTTTCTTAAACACAGAAATGAGTGGCATTTCACACTTAATCTGCAAAAACAGTGGGTTTTGCCATATCCTATGCCAAAGAGTATAATGTGAAGCATGTCCAATATTTTTGGGCTTTTCGGGCTTTTAACGAAAGGAGTATTATCTTTCCCTTTGCAGTTACCTTTGCTGCCCTACAGACAAGAAGACTTAGTTTTGACAAAAGTTTTAGGATCAGTTCCTTCATATGTCATCTCATTCTTTCCTATGTAATATGTAAACTATATCACCTCAGTGTTAATTTTAATCTATTCGGTACTACCTTACAAAGTACTTGTGCCTGCACTGTTCTCTTTCTTCATTCCAGGATATCACACTGGACTGTGACATTCCTGATCATCTCAGATTCAATTTCAGATAATTTTACAACGTACCTTAAAAAAACGGTTGAATTGTTCTTCTTTATAGAGTTATTTGAATTGTAAGTACTCTAGATAAATGTTATGTGACAGAATATAAACATGTCAATATTTCTGAATGTGTAAAATAATTGTAATCACTCAGCTAGTAGGACAGGACTGGAGACCAGGGAAAGCATGTCTTTAATTGCTGGTATTCAATAGCCACAAAGTGACTTAAAATAAAAGAAATAAACAATTATACACTACATTGTACATTAAAAATAAATAAAGTGGATTGAAATATCTTAAAATGTAATTCACTGTGACCAATGGAGGCAATGAAATCGATCAGAAAGAGACAAACTAATTTCTTTAGACATCAAAATCCTAGTATATGCTTAAAATCCATGCCCTGCTATAGTCATTTGGATACTTTGTTTTGATATCAAAAAGACTTAGTTTTCATCCCAGAACTAAACCTTGTATATGTAAAACAAGAACCTCTCAAATTTTGCATAAAAATTTCATTGTTTATGAACACAGTTTTGTTATTTTTAACTCCAAATTTTCTGCATAGTCCTCCTAGCCTCAAAGACTCATTTTCCAACAGTTGATACAGAAGTCTGACATGACTCAAGTCAGAATATGTAACTGAAAAAAGAAATTGTCCTCTTCCTCTGTATCATCACATCACATTTACGTCATCCATCTATGTTTATTTTTTATCCTTCTTTCATTGTTAGTATTTTAGGGACTATTATAAGGTAAATATTTCTTCAAAATTCGTCTTTTACATGTACAAGAATCATAACAGCTCTGTCGGTGTACTATGAAAAGATATTTTTATGATGTATAGATAAATGTCTCTCCAGATAACAAACTATTCATGCCTCTTGAAACAGCTTCTCCAAATTAACTTTAAATCAAAACATGAAGTAGGTTTGTTTTGCTCAGATTGATACACAGTATCCATATCAACACACAATTTAGCATGATGAGCAGTCTTTGTTTAGAGGAAACCGAAGTACACAGCTGAGGTATATCAGCAAGGATGTTCGAGGATAATTCACTAGTGCCCAGTGATATCAACACATCTTTCATAGTTTTATGAGAGTAATAGAGAAAAAATAATAAGTCAGAAAAACAAGAAGCTGCTTTTTCATATGTAACATCCATCTACTTGTTTTTATTGCATTGAGTGCATAGATTGGTTAAGGTCAAAGACCATCAATTTAAATTTAGTACAAAGTGGCAAATTGATTTAAAGAAAAAAAAAGATTACAATCTGACAGGCAGACAGTAGGCAGCGTAATGCATCATTAGATAACATCACAAATTGTGACAAGAGATTGTGTGAAGGGGTAAGCCATGTATTGTTTTCCTCGATGTTGTGATATAACATAAACAATTTACAAAAATACCTCAGTCATTATAGTGGTACTGGAACAAACTGGTCTGCATCTTTTCCAATATAGAAGATCTGAATTCTCAAAATGGCTTTTCAGGAGGTTGTTATATATATATTTATATACTGCACTGCAGGAACATCAGCTTAGCTCTCAATGACAGACACTGCATTTCCTTCATAAATGCTTGGGTTAAAGGGACATTATTAACCTTTATTCATCCACAAACGTTCTGATCAGATCAAAGACTGACCAAAAAAACCCCACCAAAAACCAACCTAAACAGAAACAGGAAAAGCTCTAAACAAACGCAACAGACAGGGAAATGAAATCCATTGGGAAAAACTTGTTTGTCATCATCTGCCACTGTTCTGCCCACTCTGATGGGTAATCATTTTGCTTTATTTCTCCAGATATCTTTTGCCCTGTGGGAGAGATGACTGCTTTTCATCCAGTCTCCAAACTAGGAAAAATTGTGGTCAAATATTCACAACTGCCAACTTCAAAGCAATTTTTCCATGGCAACCATACCTCAAAAGCCTGGAGTTGCAGAACTTGCCAATTAGCAGCTCCAAAGGGGGCCATTAGATCCTTCAAAAACATAGAGGACACTGTTTTTAATCACCGCTTGTTTTCAGCCTTACAGCAAACACTAGCGAACACTAACCATGCAAGTGTAAGGCTGATTACTTAGAAAGACGTTGATGATGCATAAAAAGAACAACACATATCATGCTCCAATTTTTAATAAAGAATAATTATTCTCAGCAAATCATCACTTCTAATTTATTGTTGTTTAATTAGAGGAAGTTTTATTTTCTCATTATTGCCAATGGTAAACCGTGCATAACAGCCACAGAATTTGCTTTCAGTAGGAGTCTTCAGTTATACTGCTGCTTGGGAATGAACAAGTACCATAAAATAAGGAGTATCTGCATAAATATGGACCTGTTAGAATGGACTGCCTAGCTGTCTAAGGCTTCTGTTCATGAAGAGAACACAGACTGAAGAAAATAAACATATAAGAGAGAAAATACATAAATTAAGGACATCACTCCTTAGCTTGTAAAATCTTTCTGACCCCTTTGAAATCTATGGAAAGTTATGTCATTATTAACCCTGAAGACTAGATCTATATTTATTTAAGATATTCCAATACATATAAAGGAAAAAACAAATCTTTTAAATCAAAAAACCCCGTATTTTCATTAGCTGCTTTAAGATAATTATTTCTTTATTTACATAAATGATGTGCCATGTCCTTTAGAGGTCACATATATTTCAGCAGTAGTAGTAGGAAAAACATGAATTTTACCCATTCATTTAAATAGGATGTCATTTGTGAAGCCCAATTATTCCCATTGCCATTTACACTGTAACACTGCTAACTAATTTATCACTTACCATCCTGTCATAAAACCCCAGTTATCCAGCTCATCTTATGTTACTGGCTATGTTCATGCCACTTTGACATCTGGTGCATTTGAGAGGAATAGCTATGCAAATTTTGAACATGTAACCAACTTAGGGACCTCTCCACACAGCAGAGATGCATTTTCTTTTATACAAAATTGGGATCATTTTAGGAGAAATGAGGTGCACAGGATGTTGTATGAAACCTGCCTGACCTGTCTGAATGCCTATGCATAAGCTGGCTGCTGGCTGGGTGTCTCTCTCAGAAGGAGCTATGTGGCACAGGGCATCACAACCTGCAATGCTATACAGTGCTGCTGTGTTGTTACTGCCCTGTGAGCTTATATAAAGCATCCCAGACTCCTTGTAAAATGCATGAGAAACGCAGGCCATGGCAAGAGACTATGTAACCAGGGCCAACTGAGCAAACCCCCGAATCAGAGCATGTGTCCTGACAGATCAGGAGAGCAATGGGAGAAAAAGTAATATCATATTTTAACAATTTAAAGATGGATTCTCATATACACATATGGTCTCCAATAAAAAATTAATGAACTCATAGTTGTATTTGTCAGAAATGGTGCTACTTAAAGTTTCTAGTACACCTCTTTGGATAGTTCCAGTCTCTATAAAAGAGGTTCAGTGGTTCTGAAGTACTAAATAATACTGCTTTTATTATCATCTCGAAATAAAACAGAAAATTTGGGGTTATCAGGACCTCTAAGATACTTTTTGTTTGCATGTGCTTGTTCAGTGTCCACCAAACAAAGATCGTTTTACAATAGTAAAATCAGCTACATGGTCTACAGGCAGGTTTAGCTGCAAAACACTAGTCATTGCTTTAACACACACACACAAACACACTGAATTAAAAGGAAGCTGGTGACATTTCATGGCATTTCTGTTGGATAAACAGTGCAAATTTTCTTGTGGATTCCTTATTAGCATTTCACTGTTAGCTGCCTAGCTTCACAGAAGAGTTATTATTGCTAGTCCAGGCCACGGGAGCTTTTTAAATACATTTCCTATAAGCAAAGCCTGATGATGTGCCCTTTCTCTGAAGTTGACATCTGGTGCTGGAGTCAACAGCTATGAGCAGGGAAGGGATGGATATCATAGTAGTACACAGGCTCTCAATCGAAGGCTCAAGTCTAAGAAAAAAAATCTTGTTGAGAAACATTTCTCTGCTACAGATACAGAACATATTTGACTGCTAATTGTATGATTTTTGCAGTGCCCTGGCTTAACTATACTTTGTGATAGTAGGTTAACAGGGCCCTGGCCATATAAATGTATGATGAAGACTGACTTGAGATAAAGCCAAAAACTGCCTCACAAAAGCTTCCTCTTAAATCAAGTTCCTAACTCATGTGAGCTAGTGAATCTGAGAGGAGAAATGATTGATAAAATAGGAGAAATAGATCAATTATATTTTCTCTTCACCACTTCTTTCTCCTCAGATTTGTTTGGGTTTTTTTTCTACGTTTGAAAGAGCAGGTTGAAAAAGACAGAGTAATGACATTTTTAAACACAGAATATACAATGTCATATTTTGCTTGACACGTCCAAGATTTTTTAAAAATAACAGTCATGGAAAAACACAAACTTCTTGCAAAACCAACAACACCAAATTAATAAAAGGTAGGATCTCTTTGGTGCTGTTTTTTTCTTAGCACTACATGAAAATCCACAGCAAAATTATTTTCCCAAAGTTATGCTGCTTACAACAGTGATGGCTACAGATGCCTTCACAGTCCAGTTCTGTGCTGTCTTTGTAGATCTGTTTTATAAATGATGTTGCTTCTCCTCTACTGTGTGTGTCCTTCATATCCTATGGGAGCACTGGACAAATGAGTCTTGAGTAGCTGTGCATCACCTACCACATAGACTGCCAATGTGTAGGTAGATAAGAAGATATCCCTCTTTTCCACACCATCCTCTGCTGATAACAGTTCTGTTCCAGTCCCAAACTTATCTTCCCTCTCTATGATATGGTAGAAACAAAGAATGAAGAAATATATTCTGAGAGTGGTAATTTTGCCAAATGTACGCTCCCTCAAAAAAAAATAAAATATTAAAGTATTAACAACATCGTGTCAATACAGACAGATGTGGACAGATGTGTGCCTATTCAAATGTTCTCAAGAAATCAGCTCCTGCCTAGAAACTCTTTGTCCATGCTCCTACTAGGAGGCTGAACTTTGACTGATGTGCTCTAACAAATTTAAGGTGTTTTATAATGAAATAGTTGAAGATTTACTAGAATAGGACTGACAGTTAAGTGTGTTAAGTATCTCAAAAAATGACCTAGGTCCAATCTCACACATCTCCTTGAACTTCCTTTTGCAATATCTGTTCAAGTCATTGGTACAAACTGGAAAAGTTTCCCCCAGGGACATGGAATCACCCCCCATTTTCTGGGTAGGACATGTATCTACAGTCTGGTCCCAGCTGAACCAGTTACCTGTTATTCACATAGCCCAGTCCACTGGAAACCTCTCACATGGTCATTCTAACATCATGCTCATTACTCTATCTAGAGAACACCCATTTGATACCTGTGATATGATGCTATACAGCCATTACTGCTAAAAATCTATCACCACTTGCTCTTTGAGAAAGAAACTAAATAGAAACAAAATTATCACAGTCCTATTCTTTATTTTTACCAGGTAATTCCAAGACAAATGCATCCCAAGACTCAACAGGGACATGTACTACCACTCTAGTACCAATGCATATGTAGCAATCATCTCCAGCCTCCACAGAATTCCACTGTTCCCTTTTCCCATTACTAAAAAATGCATGCATATGTGTTATATGTAGCAGTGTGCTGTCTTTGTTCTATTTGTGCCCCTACACCTTATTTCTTTTAACATCTGTTTCATTTATAGCATAACTTTTGAGCACATATATCAAGAGCCAAATATTTCTAAACAATTCTCATCACTCATGTGAATTCCTTCACCATGAATCAATATCAGAATCAATCCCAGGCCATTTGGGGCTCTCTCGCATCCTTTTATTTCTCTTCAGACATGGTGCCAATAATTCTATTAACCTTGCAAGAACTGTGTGGATTCACTATCACATTCAGCACAACTTGCACCAAAAATCTGAATTTCAGTTACCTTGTGGGATAGAAATACCCTTGCTGGTGACATTGTTACACATCATAATTAAGACATAAACATTTTCTCTATTGAACCAGTGGTCTCCTAGTACAGTATTTATTATCTTTTTCCCTTCTTGCTTCTTTCTCTGTTTTCTACTGTGCTCATTTACTAAGTCACAATGCAAAGCTAGTGTAGTCAAGATCCTCCACAGTGCCACAAGGAGGCACTAGGAGGCCCCAAAAACTGAGGGTCAGAAGCACTTCCAAGACAGTATCCCATCACTGGAGTGAAGACCATACGTGTACTATGCTGTTCAAGCTTTTAGTGAGGAAAGATGGAGCATGTCTCTTCAGACTGTTAAGGGCTCACAGGCTTCAGCTTGCCATGGAGAGAGGGCTACACAGTGAGAAATGAAGTTGCACCTTCTTTTTTTGGCAGCCTGTTTGCCTTAAAAGGGACTTTTAGTCTGAGGTTCATGGCTTTAAGCTATCAATTGCTTTTGTTCCAGTCTTTAAACACTTTAAACCAAATCTCTAATGTATCACCTCCAAGGATTTAGTAGGGTTCATTCTTGCATTCAGAAAGCACTGAAATTTTTCCTGAAAGTTTTTTCTCTGCATTCCCTTCCATACTTTCCCTCTAACTTCTAGTCTTTAATTGCATCTCCATGCCTTCATTCCTTTCCTGAAATAAATGCAGACTTCTTGCTTGTAAATCATCTGTCACTAAGTTCTTTCTTCCTTAAAATCATGCATTTGCCAAGCCTCTCTTTCATAAAATCATACCAGCGTAGCCTCTTCAACTGCTCTTGGAACTGATATATCTTTAAAAAATTTATTTCCTATGTATTTTTATATTTGTTTTGCATCACATTTTTTGTCCTCTAAATTCTGCACAGATGTGTCTTGTCAGTATTCTTAACCACTGCATACACACGCATAATCCTTTAGGTACTGATAGATTGATTTTTTTTTAGATCTTTTTTTGACTATTATTTTTGAAAGACACAGGTAATTAAATATTTTCTTTCAGTGGTTTCCTCTTCTAGCATAGCTATTATGCACTCAGTTACATCTGTGTTTAACTGCAAAGGACTATAACTATAACTGTATGTGGGGTTTTTTAAAAGTGAGTAATGTTTTTATCTCACTTGTCTGTCTTATCTGTACTACATATATGTCACCTCCATGTGATGTAGATAAAAATGTGACAAATGCTAGCAGAGGCAATAACAATAAACTCAGCTGCTCGGGTGCGTCATACATCCTACACAGCTACACTAGTAGAATACCCCCTAAACTATTCATATCATTAACACTGAAGAATAAATTGTATTTTCCTTGTTCTCTAATTTTTTTAAACACAATTTCCGTTTTTTTATAAAATCACTGTCAGTTAAACATGTATTTTACAAAGAGCAGCACGTTAAAAGTATTTTTCATTCATCACATATCACACATTATTCAAGTACTTGTAATTTCACGCACCTTAATCGCACCCCTTAAAGCAAAAACTCCACTTTCAATGTGTCAGAACTCTTTATCAACTGCTTTCCGATAGCCTTATGCACTGCTACTGTCAATACTGGTTCTTGAAATCACATCCATTGAACAAGGTCAGAAAATCCCACATTAAAATTATTACATACAACTGTGAAAAATTTACTTTACCAGAGTTACTTTACTAGAGTTCATAAACAAAATCATCACCAAAGCTACCTAAATTAAAACTGGAAGAAAAAGAGACAGGTTTTATATTAACTGATATATGTCTATATTACAAGGAAAAGCCAAAGGTAGATAACTACAATAAAATTTGCATATCTGTGAAGTGTTATCTGTTATTTCTACAGGATTAATACAAATTTTTGTTGCTGTTTTTTTCATGCCTACTGGTATAATAGCCCAAGCATCTGAGCATTTGTGAAGCGGGCTTTCCAGTGATTTACTTTATAAAAATGTCACAAAGGTTTTAGCAGAAAAAGGAAATTTCATTATATACCCTACACCATCTTTGCTAGCAATAGCATTATTGATATTATTACTGACAATTAAAAGTCCAGACAAAGAGAGATTAAAAAAAAAAAACATCTTTGAGAAAATACAGGTTAAAGTATGTTTCTGGGTGTATTGTTAGAATAGTACTAAACTCCAAAGAGCCGTGTTGTCTGCATCACCTTGCTTTTCATAGTTCAGCCCCTGCCTCCACTACGATTTCATGGGTGCAAGGGAGAATTACTTTAGTTACATTCAATCCAGTGTGACTGGATGAATCCAAGAAGAATTGAGTCTATTGTAGAAACTCTGGAATTCTATAGAACCACGGAATAATTTGGATTGCAGGCAGCTTCTGGACATCTTCTGGTTAAATCCTTCCTCATGGTTACAAAGGTAAGGACATGTGCACATTGAAAACTGTGGGTGTGGAATGTGTATCAAACCAGGGAAATGCTTCGGTATTAACTGTCCATGCAGTTTCTCTTTTTCTGGGGAAAAGATTAAAAAAAAAGAAAAGAAAGAAGACAAAAGTATGTGGCATTCAGTCAACACCTGGCACACACTATTGTTCTTTTAGCTTGATTTGCCACTGCAGGCTGAAAAATTCATCAGCCATCTTACAGAGCTATCACATCAGTTTTAACTTTGATTGTGACAGCTTAATTTTGGTTTGCAGAGATGATGACCTCCTTTCACATTTTACCTGATTATTGCTTCAGACAGTTTTAGAATCAGTTTCTTTCACTAGCTGGAAAAGGGAAAAGTAAAAAGACATTTTTATTATTTTTTTTTTCCATGTTGGAATTTATCCTTTGCCTAAAAATGCAAAAGAACGACAATTTAAAATAAATAAATATACATGTATTCTTTTACTTTTACAAAAATCTTGGCTGCTCAGTAGTCCTGAATTCCTCGGGGGCCTAATGTGTAGCCAGAAGACAAGGGTGTGAAACTACTGAAGACCCGGAGTCTTCCATGATTCTTTTTATGAAATCAAAACAATATTTATGTATATTCACCTGCTTCCTCCTTGTGTGGGACTGGCTTTCCACAGCCTCAGGGGTTGATTTTAAGAATAAGATAGTATGAAAATAGAAAAAAAAAAAAAAGGGAAAAAAAAAAGAAAAAAAGAAAAAAGATCTGCTTTAAAGAAATTGACTCATTCTTTATTAACCCCCAAAGGTTAGTTCATAACTTGTTATGTATTGGTTTTTATTTATTTGGTTTTCTGAACCTTACTGGAATAACATAAACTAATTTCAAACGGAAGAAACAGCTAAAAAAAGTCAGTCTGGAAGCTGTAACATCACAAAGAAATAAAAAGAAAACAACCCACAGAGCTATTATCTACGAAGATGCTTTCTATTTGAAAGATTGTGAACTATGAATTGCATAATATTTGTTAGGAAACAGCTCAGTTAATATCTCTCTTTCCTATGCTGTTCTCACTGCTGTGATGGAAAATCAGCCAGCCCTTATTTTCCCACTTCAGTGTTATGTCCTTCTAGTTGAAACTGCACGAGGCCAAAACACAGTTTTTCCTTCACTTGTTATTCCTGTTGGAAATCTCTTGCACCTGCAGGCAGATGTATTCACAAGTACAAGGCAGTTCTCTCCCTGACGTGCTGAACTTGCAGGATGTATAATGAAAAGTGTTAGTATTCTGCATTTGACAGAGTCCCTAGGAGTAACCTTCAAAAGGTGCAAACATGTAACTCACTGGTATTACATGTCTCCTCTGGGAGACCTACCGAGAGTATGGATACTGCAACAGAGCCCACAAAGCTGTTTTAGTTCAAACTGCAGCCTTGCAGGATCTGACCCACAGCCCATGTCCCATCTAGCTTAATGGTCACTGTACAAACATTATGGGATGTAGTCTAAATATTACTCTGCACCAAAGCACTGCTGTTGTACTTGCTGCTTTCTTTCCACCATCAAGAAAATTCTGAAAATGCTGAAGATCTCTGAGACTTAAGCTCTTCATACTGTGAGCTCTGCATTTTTTCACAGAGCTGACAAGGAGAACCCTTTCATGGACCAAAGCCTGACCCAGACAGTCGTCAGTGGGCTCATTGTTTGCTGAAGATCTCACTGCATCCTGTGAACTGTATTATGCTAATGCCTATAGGAGTCTCTGGGAAAGTTCACTCCATGTTATACGATCCATAAATTGTTAAGTTACAGTTTCTTGTCTTGTCCTAAAACCATCAAGAGTTTACCTTATATAATGCACTTCCCATTTTCTAGAGATTGCCTAGATTATGTAGGTCAGAAGGATGATTTTGATAAAAAATTCTACTTGTGAAACGTTGTTTTTTTTCATTACAATAGTTATTTTAGAGAGAGAGGTTTATTCACTTTGTGTACCTAAGAGCACCTATTTTTAAGATAGTGTACAAATGCTTTACTCCATGTGCTTATGGAATGCAAACTTACTGAACATAATTCATTTATTAATGAGGTTATAGTTGTACAGAAAGTGGTCTACTGAATTGAAACAGATGGACACAACAGATTTAATATAACTGACAATACAAGACTTGCTGATTCAAAGTGAATTAACGTATAAAGACAAATCCTTCATTTAAATTTTCAAAATTTTACTTCCCATCTTATATAGTTAAGTCTTTGGAGGCCAGGGTAGTGTTGGGAGACAAGTGCAAAAATCCATGCCTCACCTGTGGATGACATTGTCAACAACAGTATATTCAGTAGTGCAGACACATCTAAGTGTGTGAAAAGAAAACACTTTTTCTTTCTGCCTTAGATATAAGGATAAATATTTTAGGACATATATTTTTCTGCCTTATGAGAGAAATATAACATTACCAATTATTAGTTAAGTAAATCTGAGATGATCCATGGGACTTGCCTGCTTAGAGGCAAGCACACCATACAGATGCCTGAGATAACACTGGTGCCCTTGTGTACTGAACCCCAGCAGCTCAGCCTTACTTGGTAGCCTAACTGTGAGTTTTGGACTTTCGAGACCTGAGCAAGAAGCTTCACACAACTGTGTAGTGCTCCATGTTGCTCTCCATGTTATGACAGACAGCTTCAGTAGAGTACATGAGAGACGAAAGACTAGTTATAACCTTGAAGAAGGTTGAAATTTACTTCAGAAACATTCAGCCACACAGAATAAACTATAATATATATCTACAGATAACTATAATACAACGTGCAATACGTCCAAAACAGAGATAGCATGCAACACAATACAAGAACAGCTTTTCATTTAGATGTATGCAATTAAAAGACCCAGAATAAAAAGTAAGAGGCAAAATCTAAGTGGAACAAAATTGTCCTGAGAAGCTCCAGGGTTCAGAATATGGCTGTGGAAGACTGGCAGTGAAACCTCATTTTAAATATGTGCAGATACAGGAAAGGGTTTGGGCTAGGTCTCACTGAAAAATAAATAAAGAAAAAAACACAGAAAGAACATTTCCAAATGCAGAATTAGAAGTATCAGCACTGCTTACATTTTGAAGAACAAAGGAGTCACAAGGAGATTTACACAGAGGCCAGGGTGTCTTTTGGGAAATCTCAATGAAGGAAAACCACGGCACCTGGTAGTGAAACTTATTCTGCATATTAAATGAGGTCATGAAAAAGCAATTTTGATCAAAGCCTCTCTGGAGAACTCAAGAAAAAACATCAAAATGAGGGAACAGAGCTACTGACCAGACTAACTAAAATATTAATACAAATACTTTACTGTTCCACAGTAGAGGTCAAGTGTTCTGTAGGTGAAAACTAAAGAAAAGTCCTAGGACAATAGTTGAATAGGAGCACATTCCTTTGTTGAAATTAATAGTGATGTGCAGAAGTTTCCAGCTACCTGCAACTTTAAAGATAGAAGATACCAGTATTGAAAGACCTAGTTTTCACTGACACAATCACTCAGAAATTGTGTAATGTGGAAAATAAAATTAAAAAAAACCCATCAACTCAGTATCTGTTATTTACTTGATGGGTGAAAAATTCTACTGAACTGATTCCATAAAGACAAATACTTCCAGCCTCAAGCAGACTTGTTGCTTCTGAGCTTTGAAGTGTAGGTGTACATAATCATTGTTTGAGAACAGTGAAGGCATACCCTATGTAAAAACAAAAATCAAAGTATTTAGGAGAACAGTAGGACAGCAGAAGATCATACTAAGAATGAAAGCATGGCTATACCACAGAACTGAAAGTTTGGCAATACAGATATTTTTAAAGAAAGGTAAAGTGACAGTTCTAGACTGTGTAATTAAAATTTTCTTATATATTTAAAAATTTGATATATATTCAGCCCATCTCCAAAAAAGGTGAAGTAGCAATTTGATTGATAACTTATCACTTAGAAAGACTTGCAGACATCCTGTCTGTGCACTTTCTAATTTCTGTGCAAGTCATTTGCAGCTGTGGTGAAGTTAGACATACCTACAATTCTGAGGATAACAGATTTTTCTGTGTGCTAACCATAAAACAGGAAGCTCTCTTATCAACCTTCACATTAGTTGAAAAAAAAATAAAAATCACTAAGTGTTCATTTTTAATTATATCTTCATAGGGCTTTAGTTGAATGATGAAAAAAAATAGTGTGACTAATGAGGGTAAGGCCACCAATCAGGGGCAAAGAAAATCATTATTGCAGCGTAAATTGTAGAAGCTGTAAGAAGGGCATTCTCACCACCTTTGCTCTTTCTGTGGAAATGTACATTGCTCCCATTTTACTGATGAAGAAATTGAATGAGAGTGATGCCATATCTTGATGCTTTATGGAAAAAAGTTGCTGGTTTTCCTCTCTCTAAAATTCTCCCATTCTCTTTGGGTGCTGTGTTCTCTAAATGGATCACTGGGAGACATCCCACAGTGATGCTGCAGCCTAATTTGTCAGGGCATCATCCCAGTTCAGAGATCTTTAATGGAAAGAGCCTTGAGTGTGCCTGCTACAGTCTAACATAGTGTATTTGTGCAAGAGAAATTTATTCCATAATATTCCTATTTTTGTTTCCGAGTTTATATAGCTGCCTGGAATTCCTTGCAATACTCTTCAAGAACTTGACATTTATTTGAAATTTTGGTAATAGGTATGAAATTTAACAGCCATCCAGAAAGTTCTGGTTGTGCCTGGCACCGCCATGCCATCTTTCAGAACAGACTTATCAAACTGGTAACTGGATGAATTTGGAGCAGATTTGGCTGCCTACAATTAACAGCAACTTCCTTCCAGAGGTCACGGCATAGCTGAGCAGGATGCCTCTGCAGCTGACGTTGCTATGGGTAGCAAATGAATTGCAGAGTGAAGCAAACATCCAAGCCCCTCCAACTTTAACTGAGTCTCATGGCTTTCAGCTCCTAATCTAGATCAATTCAAGATCAAATTGTTGACACTACACTCCATGAAAACTTATCACTATTAATGAGTGCAGCACCAGCCAATCATGGCACTATACTAGGAGAAACAGATTTCCTTTATTGAATATAAATACATTCTGACTGACACAGGAGGCAGCTATTCCTCTTAAGAGGAACTAGTGATCTATGGCTGTATCCCATAGAGACGACCATGGTGGAAGAGCTCTTTTTTTGGCAGTGTTTCATGCTTTCAGATTGAGAGGAAGACACATGCAGTTTTCAAATAACCCTGTCAACATGTAGCATGTGTGCTCCTTATAAGAACACCTACAGGAGCAGCATCCTTTTGGATCCCCAAAGGTGTTTTATTTATGAACTGTTTGCACTAATACAGAATTAGAAGCTGAAAAAAGTAGGTAAGTGATAGACACTACATTTATGGCATTGGGTGGTAGTTATAATTAGGAAAGCATTATATCCAAAATACTGCAAAATTATCTTTGTTTACTTCTTAAAATGAAAAATTAATAAAACCTGAATTTTTTAGAAGGTATTTTCTTTAATATCTTGTACCACAGTATGACAAGAAATCTAAAAAACCTCACTCTCTCAAAATTTCACTTAAATGACAGTCCAATAGGGGGAATAGAAGCTGAGAAATTTGAACAATGGCATGTCATGACTAGATCATGACTAGCGATACCACATCATCATAATTATTTGAATTATATTTAGTTTGACCATGCTCTCTTTCCCTCAGTTTTATTTTTGACAAAGTAACAATAACAACCTACTGCCTACGAGGTTACTTGCTCTAGCAGCTAACAGGCTTGGCTTAGGGTCCATTAACAGATCACAACTTGTGAGCTCCCAGTATCAAGCAATCTCTATGATGGTGAGTGCACATCTCTTACCACTAAATAGAACATACGAGAGGGAAGGAGAAGATAGGATGTCCTAGAGGTACTCAATTTAGCCCAGGAAAGTTAGTCTATTTGTGGTTTCCTGAGAAATTAACTAAATTTATGCCATGGAATTTGGAGAATAAAGAATAAGAGAAATTTGATGCCAGAGTTACATTTTCCAGTCTGAAGATTAAATCAACCAAGATTTTCATTACTTATAAAATTATTTTCTCCATGTTCTTACTTGTATTTCCCATAGATAATAAAAAACAAGCACACAATTCATGTTCTCTGCTTTCATAAATATAAGATCAAATGACAAAGCTGAATATTGTATTTTATTACATGTGAAAGATTCAGCTCTTGATAATATCCCCTGATAACAGCTGAACAAATTAGTAATTAAAAAGTTCAGCCGTCTTGCTAAATGTACCATGAGAACTCCTTTTAAAGTTCTAGTTTTACACCAAATTATGTTATGGATGCATTAAGCTCTTGGATCCAGTGTTTTCTATCTGGCATTTCAGTTCTTTCTTCAGATCATAAGTGTAATTACTTGAATAGTCTAATATAATTGAATCCTGTATGAATAATATTGGGCTACATTCATATTTTTGTAGCTCTTGGCATCTTCTTAATTAATTGAATAAAACAAGTAGAGATATTCTTCCACAGTAAATACCCAATACCTTAATGCTCCTAATAGTGGAGAAATTACATATTCTTTTTTAATATAATGGTTCCACTACTCTGATATACCTTTTACACATTTTGACCACAAATGACTATCCAGTTAGTGCACTGTATACAAAAGATAATAAAAAGCACTTGTTTCCCACATACTAAAAGAGCATAATTTTCAAAACCAGGCAATTCATATGCTCAAAGTCCTACCAAAGTTATGAAAGAGTCAGTTAAAATAGACAGATAGATCAGAACTAAATCATGCAGCTGTTGCTGTTGGACCAAGAATTCCTCTTTCCCACATGAATGGCTTTATCACATACTCTGGAGATGTGTATCTTTCTATGGTTCTCCTGGAGTTTTCTACTACATCTGACCTATTTAAATAATGAGGAAATGTCCCAATCGCTAAACAAAAGAACAATTATTTTTCTATAAAAATGTTTTATAACAAATGGAACTACATCACAAGAAAAGATAAAGGATAGGATTTTGCGATGCCTAATAGCCTGGCCATTAAAAGACTTTGATGGTAGCAGTGGATTCAAGGCTCCTGAAGTAGGGGAAGAAAGTGAACCAAGGTATTCCAGACTGAAGATGAGCAATTTAAATAGACTTCAGAAAACCCCTTGCCTGCATAATATGTCTAAGTTGAAAACAACACCAAAATATTTACCCTCAAAACCCAAACCAACCTTTGCATGTAATTTATAGAAAAAAATGACCATTTCAACCTAGCACTAATCTCAACTTATTTTCTTTTCTATGTTGTTTGGACAACTCTCATCTTGCCTACACCCACTCTTGCTAGATCTTCAGATTTAAGCATAATCCTACACTGTCAACCTGTGATGTCTTCTGTGAAGAAAGGATATAGCATAGTAGGAAAAATATTTTGAGCTTTGCTGTGTGAATACTAGACTTATATTTAATGGTAAAAGATGGTTTAAAAAAAGTTAAAATTTAACTGTAAAATCTTAATGTTAAAATACTTGTTTTGTGTGTATAAATGTTCCACTCTGAAGATATGTTTTGCAATTCAAACAGCTACTTTATATCTATTCTACAGTTGAATGTTCAATTTCATTACTGTAGCAGTACATTAATGTAGTTTTTTTAAATAACATTACAAGTTAGGATACATATAATTATGCACATGAGCTTGTAGGTGTGTTTTTGCTAACTCTGTTGGTTGTATTTATGTCAGGATAACTCACCCTGACAGTCATGGCTACTGGATGGGAGAGCACTAAGAGACAGCATGATCACAGTGCAGTCTAGGTTGCAAAAGTTACTTTTTATAGCTACTAATTTCTGCTTAGGCAAGCCAAATGTTCTTGATAGCAGCCCTCATGATGACACCTGTTGTCTTATTAAACAACTGCAGTACTCTTCAAGGCTTTTTTATGAGTGTATAAATATGATTAATGTGTGGAGTTACCCTTATGCAAAACATAATTGATATGTTTATTCATAAGCCTTAGCTATAGTATTTATGGTTTTCTTCTATAGTTGTAAATAACTGCATAAATTCAGGACAATCTTTGGTTTGTATCAAATCATGACATGAGTCTATAGTGGAAGAGAAATCCATGATACGGAATGGATCAAATACTTTACTGACTAACAGTTGACATTCACATCTCCGTGAGAGGGGGTTGTGGGTTTATTATACCCTTTCAGACACAAAATGTAATCTGCAGTTATTTTCCGTCATTTCACTTCAGCTTTCGGGAGATTGTCACATAAAGTTTATCCTTCTTCTTGCAAATGTGTTATCTGCAAGTTAGTGTGGCTTTTTCAACAGCCCATCCATGGTAGGTAACAAAATTATTTACCAGTCTACTGTCAGAGGGGATGGAAATAAAGTGTCAGACCTATGTAAACAGAGAATCAGTGCTTATTGCCCACATGAGAAATGGTCTTTAAAGCAGAGAGGCAAGATGATGAATACTGTTCAGGAATACGATTCAGCAGGTTGCTGTAGCAGACTACTTACCCTCAACTTCTGTGAGTGACAGTGTCCTCCAAGTCGGCAAATGTTTATCACTAATTTAACATGACCTAGGCCCAGCAGGGAGGGTTTTCTCTGCTGATTCTTCACAATAGTTGTGATAAATTATTCTGATATCTGAAAAGAAACCAAAATTTTTCTGATTCTTACCTACCTTTAGCCCACAACTGCTTGCAATTCATTCTCTCTCCTCCTTTTTTCATAATTTTTGGATAAACAATCATGCTAGGACCACTGAAGAAAGAATCTTTTAAAAATCACACCATTAAAACTATTCAGGTATTCATGAAGTACTGAAATATGGATAATGACTTGAACATGTCAGTAAAATGATCATCTGTCCCCAATTAATACTGATGTATTGCAGTTGTGAAGGCTTTTAATGATCACATTACTAGGAAATTATTGCTGCTCATATAATTTGTCCTTATAATCATGTATTTATCATAGATACAAAAGACAAGTTCCCCAAGAGGACTATTAAAGCCCATATTCTGCTGATGCTTAATTGGTAGAGAAGACAGTCTTTACACTTATGTGGGAACAACTGTCTTTTTATCAACATGAGTGTCTCTTTTTAATTACAGTATATATATGCTACATACACAGTATGTTTTATGGGTATGGGATGTAACAACATTTCTGAAAAATATCTGCATGGGGTGGAATAGATAACCAGTTAGGCAAGAATCAGCCTGAATAACTTTCAGAAATTGTCTTTAGAGAGGAAAGAGACAAACTAAAAATTTTAATAGTTTTTCTCAGCCTACTTTAGGTACCAGTTCTATGTGAGGTTATTCATTCACACAATACTTCTGTAATGCATGGCTTCAGGATCTGGATCCCAAAATAATGCCACAGGTACCTGAATAGTTTGTTCAATATGCCAGACAGGTTTCAGACCACAGAATTTTATGGACAAAGTTAAAATGAGTGCACCATGGTTAATCAGTAAATCTTACTCTGTAAAATTAATTCCCTTGTCTGATATAATTGCCTGACTGTCTACATAAACAGATTACAACTGAATGTTGTATATTCCATCTAGTTCTATCTGTAAATTAATAATATGCATGGGTACTTGATATACTTCTTATTATGATTCGAAATCCTGGAGTCCTGAAATTATGGTTTGTTGGCTATGTAATTTAGAGAGTTATCTGATGGATCAATTTTCCCTGCGATTGTGAAATGTGTCAGACCTCAAACCTACTAAATATGAAACTCACTGGTTTTGTTTCTGCACTCTTAGGGCAGACATATCCATCAATCTGAGGAGGCACTTTGCTTATAAGGACCACAGTATCACACACAGCTATAAGAAAGATCTTTGAATTGTGAAGTCATTTTTGCAGCTGCTCTTTTCTCTTGATTGACTAGTGTAAGAAAAAGTTACTAGTTAAATTCTGCTCAGCCTGGTCTAGTGATTTTGGTGTCTGCTTTAATTATTAAAATTAACATGAGGAGAATGCGGTTCTCTATTAAGCTTTCTAACTCTGAAATTTCCCTTGGATGCATGCTCACTGTGATTCACTTGGATCATTTCATGCAGAGGAGGCAGTAAATGCCTTCAGTGCAAACCTAAAAAGTGGATTAAGGCTGCTGCTTGCTGAGAGATATACACACATATGAGGGAGAAGGGGAGAGAAACTTGGCAGGTCTCAGCAACATCTTGGGATGTTCCTCTTTGGCATGTCACAGTGGATTAACATTACAGTCGCTCCAGCTTGGAGAGCCAGGAGAAGATGCCTGCTCTCACTGCTCTGCCTGGGGTTATCAGCAGGTGCCCATAGTCAGTGGTTGCCAGAAACTGGTCCCACATGAACAAGCAGTGACAACTAGTCTCCAGGTCTGCTTTATTAGTTATGTATGACAAGCCAAATGATACTCTTTGTATCTATCCTCTCCCTATCCCTGACATTATTGCCCAGACAGTGCTGTGTAATGAGACTCTACAGACCTCACTCTGCAAGGTCTCTCATGAAATCACCAGCTCTCCCTTAGCCTTCAAAAAGATCATTTGGAAGATTGACTGCATCTTTTTTGCCTTGGGTTCTGTGCTTTTATTATATGATGCTCAACTTTCTTTTTTTAATATCGTTCTTTATTATAAATAATACTTTTTTATTATTATGTTTTTCCTTGGGGATGGTTTTTTGTGTTTGCCTCTAATTATGTGTCTAGATTCCCCCAGGGAATTCAAGTGGGCTCTCCTACACATGTGTCTATCTTTATAAACTAATATTACAGGTCAGTTCTGTATTGTACTTCTACCTAGGAAAAGTTACTTATATGCAAGTTTTTACACACATACAGAATAATTGCCAACTACTATAATTTTCTCTCTATCAAATGTTATCAGGGTTATTTTGTTGGTTTTTTTCTTTCATAAAAATAAACTATATCTCTCCTGAGGGAAATTGCAATCTTTGTAAAAGAGTCAAAATGGTTGATGGTCTAGTAAACCCCAATGAAATCACTTGAAGCTCAGAAGAAATTTAGCTCAAGTCACTGCAATTATCATTCACAAATTACTTGCATGATGCCTGAAGCTGAAGAATAGATTTTACCTTCCAAGTGGAAGTGTGAAAATATTCCTATGTATACTAAACAATGTTTCACTGAACAAAACCAGTAACTAGACTGATACATTTTCCTCCTTCTTTTTTTCCCCTCTCTCTCAAAAAAAACCCCCCAAAAACCACAAAAAAATGAAACCAAACAAACCAGAAAATCCCCAAACAAAAATAAAAACACTGTACTGAAAATTTATCTCCTTTGACTAAAAATGAAACCTTTTATCCCTTGGCAATTTTTAAAAAGTGAATAGAACAAAGGACTAGAGTTACAAGGAGGAAAAATAATATGGTGTTACATTATGATCCAGTGTAGGACAATCAGAATGTTTGCTCCACTAGAAGAATTTCAATTTTTAGGATATGAAACCAAGAGTATAATTCTCAGACTTACCAAAAACATGTTCTTACCCTCTAGTCACAGCATATCCTAGGTCAGCTGTTCTCAACCTTTCCTGCTGACATAATAATTCAACATAAATAGTTAAACTCCCAGGTGAGGATCTCAGTTACAAGGTTAAGAAGTCATGGTAACATATTTGCTCATGGGTTCAATTAACACAAAAGTGTACTGTGTATTGTGACCCATCTCCAGCAGGAAATATTGCAGCTGTTCTAATTGTAAAATCTCTGAAGTTTGTTTCTTATGATAGATATCTGAGGGCAAGAGATCTTGGGTCAAATCCCTGATCTGAATAAGATATCGCTTGTCTCCACTTGGATGGGCTTTCTCAGAGATCTGTTTCTGTTGCTCAGTCTGAGATGAAGATTCCCTATTGCTTCTTGTTGGAGCTGAAAAATATGTTAAGTATGCATTGAGCTAGAAAGGAAGCTTGAGGATGACCCGTGTCAATGGCTGGCACACTCTCTGTGCAGATTAGCCAACAACAGTCTAATCTTCCCTCCTGGAAAGGCAAAATCAGAAGAGTAGCAACAAAAAAGAAATGAGACCCTCTTCCACCCCACTCAAAAGTATCTCTTTCTCAAGGGAGCTGTAGATTTAGGTGACTTTAGGCAATTGGTATTCAAATTTTGAATTGCACAAGATGTTTTTTAATGTGCCAAGAAATGCAGTGCTGTGACACTCACTCAAAACCTAAGTTTCCTGTAGGTCATAGTATGTGTCTTACCACTATATACTTCACAAATTTCTTCCAAGAGGTGAAATGTCAGCTGGATAGCCCAGATGTTATAAATGCTTTCTGACTTTGTCTCTGATGTACCAAAGAAATTTTCATTCAACACACAGAAAAGTGGGAGCTGTGGGTGTGAGGAGACAGGCCCCACCTCGGTGTCTGTAAAATATCTGTTTACCTGGAAGGAGTGTTGTGCTGGTTTAGCAAACGGCCAGGGCAAACCACAAACCAGACAGAGTTTTGTTTCCATCACTCCCCCCCGAAAATTAGAAGGGGAGTAAGGAAGACATGCTCTGGTTGGAAATTGAAAACTATAACAAATTTAATGGCACAGGGAGAAATAATAACAGGTGGGGAGAAAGGGAAAATGCATATATACAAATATATACAACCTGAGCTCAGATGACCAGCAATACAGGCTGCTGAAAGGTCCTTCACTGCAAAGCCGATGGGAAGAAGAGAGTCCAAAACCCAGCACTCGATGCAGTCGGAGGCTGCAGACCACGTGGCGAAGCTGGTAACCAAAGCTGGGCCTTTCCTCCAGGCTGGTTCCACGTAGCGAGCTGCTGGCAGGGGAGTGCAGGAGCAAGGTAGAACAGGAGACTGAAGCCAGAGAGACCACGAGGGCAAGAGAGAGAAAGCCCCCAGTCCTCCTGGCTTTTATAGAGTCTGGCAGGAAAATGGGTGGAATACCGACACCTGATACCTGACACCTGACACCCAGACCCCTTTCACAACAGGGGTCTAAACTCCACCCCTCATTCACTGGGTCTTGGCAGCAAAAGCCAATAAGATTTTTGTCTGCCCCTTTCAAACCATAACAAGTGTCATGTGTGGAGGAGACTGTGACAGCTTCATGAGACCTCAGAAGAGTGCCTCAAATGCACTTCAATGAGTTGATGTTTGTAGCAGAACCATGGAGCAGAGGAAGAGGTATTTATTAGCTCTCAACAGTATCCATACTCTGGAGCTGTGACTATAATTGCACTTTCCCTGTCCTTCCTTCTTCATATAGGCCTGGAATAAAGTTTGAGATTATATGCCACATTTCATGAAAACCATATTTCTTCTTTTTTTTTTTTTCTTTATTCACTCCCCCTACCCCACTCTTCTATTGCTAGATGTTCTATCTAGGGTACTCTATTGTTACATTCTTGTAGACCAAGGACACGAATATAGTCATCTCTTGTTTTTCCTGTGGCACAGCAATCCAGGGATCTGAGTTCTATTCATCTCAGCACTAAAGACTTCACTATGTTCTTGAATCAGGTAGCTCACCAACTAGATTTTACCTCATAGAAAAATGGAGAGAAAGAACAGTAATAAGAAATGTTGTTTCATCTGTCTGTATGGCTGAAGACACAGCTTGACACCACCTTAACAAGTGCAGAGTTGACTTGAGCTGCAAAGTTTGAATTCATAGCCTCAGTTTTCCTAGGGTCCAGGATACACTGTATAAAATGTTTTGGTATTTCCCAATGTCATAGAACCTTTCTGAAGTGTCTGTTATGACTAAAAAGCTTTTAACTGCATTAAAAAGCCAAATGGGTTAAACGACGTAAGGATTTCTACTTTTTTTTTAATAAAAGGAATGGTAAAAAAATCTCCTTTGTCTATCCTGACAAGTTGTGTGCCAGTTTCAGCTAGGCATGATTTAAGTCAGACAAGTTATAAACCCTGAAAAATGGAATTTATAATGGAAACAACTGACCCTGAACTTCAAAGTCATGTGCACAATGATATAATAGCTGTTACTTGGCACTTACTTTCCATCTCTCACTTTAGTCAACAGATTAAAAAAAATATTTTGCTCATTTATTAGCTTATAGGTTAGATTGCTCATGCACGGGCATTCAATTTCTCCTCTTCCTCTGGCTGTTGCATAACCTGACTCTACGATTCTGTGACCAGAAAGTTGTAAGCTCGACTTTGCTTCCCCTGCAGTCAATGTGGCTGCTTTGCAGATTGTCAATTTGCACAAAAAGATTTGTGGGTTTGGAAGCCTTGTAGGTTTGACCAACATTAAGCAATCTGTTTCCCAGACCTTATTCAGCATTTCTTCAATAAAAAAGTTATGTATAAAGAAATATTATACCAGTATTAGTCAGTATCACAGGGGAGTAAGGGCTAGGATACTTCAGTGGGAAACAACAATCTCCAAGAAGAATTTACCTGGCTGGAATAACATGGGAAAAAATCCTTGTGACTGTCCCACTTTTCTAGCTCTTGGGCTATGGGGAGCCACCTAATAAGCAGGGACAGCTCTCTTTCTATCACATCAGCAACTTGACAAATGTCCCAGAAGGAAACATTAAGAACCATACAGATTTACTTCATTCCTTTCACTACCAAAATACAAGTGGTTTCCCAGCTGTTCTGCTCCCTCTCCTTTCTCTGGCCTGCAGTGTCCCATCTAGGGAAGGTGCAGGATCAGGGGTACCCTGATGAAATTGCTCCTGCAGCTTGCAAGGAAGCAAAGGTAAGTAGTCCTCAGTTTGAAAAAAAAATACATTTTCCAATAGGAACACAGAATCACAGAATCACAGAATCACAGAATTCTAGGGTTGGAAGGGACCTCGAAGGATCATCTAGTCCAACCCCCCTGCCAGAGCAGGGTCACCTAGAGTACATCACACAGGAACGCATCCAGGCAGGTTTTGAATGTCTCCAGCAAAGGAGACTCCACAACCTCTCTGGGCAGCCTGTTCCAGTGCTCCGTCACTCTCACAGTGAAAAAGTTCTGCCTGATATTCACATGGAACCTCCTATGCTCCAGTTTGCAACCATTGCCCCTTGTCCTATCATTAGTCATTATTGTAAAAAGCTTGGCTCCATCATCCTGACCCTCACCCTTTACATATTTGTAACCATGGATGAGGTCACCCCTCAGTCTCCTTTTCTCCAAGCTAAAGAGACCCAGCTTCCTCAGCCTTTCCTCATAAGGGAGATGTTCCACTCCCTTAATCATCTTAGTGGCTCTGCGCTGGACTCTCTCAAGCAGTTCCATGTCCTTCTTGAACTGTGGGGCCCAGAACTGGACACAATACTCCAGATGTGGCCTCACTAGGGCAGAATAGAGGGGGAGGAGAACATCTCTCGACCTACTGACCACCCCCCTTCTAATGCACCCCAGGATGCCATTTGCCTTCTTGGCCACAAGGGCACATTGCTGGCTCATGGTCATCCTCCTGTCCACCAGGACCCCCAGGTCCCTTTCTCCTACAACACATAGCAAGCAGATGAAGCTACAAAAACTGGTTCTCTCCTTGAAAGGGTACATAGTAGGAGCAAAGGGGAATACTGCAGAATAGGCAGAGCTAATGGGTGAAAATTAATACAGAGACTGTGCAGCTAGGATTGATCTAGATTAGGAAACAGAACTGGTTTCTGGGGAGAAAAGAGCAGACAGGTGAGTGCTGAAGCTTCCTTTATCGTAAATCAGGGTATTTCTCATCAACTAATTGCTAGTAACTTCAGGGAGCTTGGAGCTTGAAAAGGTAAACATGATGTACATCACCACCACTCTTCAGCAGAATATGCAGAATTGTTCACAGTGAGGTCAATAGTAAATTCCAAATGAATTAGAAGAAAATGCATCAGGCTGTAATAATGGATGGGAAAAAATGTCCTTTTGCAAAATGACCTTGCCTTTGATTTGGTAAAAAAGTATTTGGAAGTTTTTAGATTTTAAGAAGTGGTCATCACCTGAAAAGATTATTAAGGTAGTT
Organism: Aegotheles bennettii; assembly: GCA_013398125.1. NCBI lineage: Eukaryota > Metazoa > Chordata > Aves > Caprimulgiformes > Aegothelidae > Aegotheles > Aegotheles bennettii. The sequence continues at coordinate 681,705 of VZRW01008259.1, forward strand.
TAAATTACCACTTTAACCTCATAGCAAAGGTGACATTAATTGGACCCAGAGGAACCCAGAAATCCACCCAGAGAACTGAAAATCAAAAGGGCTTAAGACTGCTTTCTAAGCTACATGATTTTAATCTTTTTGTCTCCATACCTATTACCTCAAAAAGAATATTCTGTGTTGAACAGGTGTGAGAAACACTTTTTTTCAAAAGGCGGCTTTAAGAGGAAAGTTTTCTTGCCTGGGAAATAAAATCTTTGAGGCAGAGTGTAAAAAAATTATCTCTAAAATATTTTCACTTTCAATGGGACAAATGAGAGTGGGTCTAGAAATGTTAGCTATTTGCCAGACAGAGCCATGTCAGGCATGTGGAATACCAGCATGCCATTAGGATTTTACAGAACTGGGGCCTTTTGAGAAACCAGCAGCTTTCAGACTTCTGAGAGTCACAGCATGTCATACCTAGCTTCAGCTGATCCATGCCATCATATCATCAACAGGTTCCTATAGGAGGAGGGAACCTGAGTGCATATATTGCATTTGATGATGATTTGATTATTATCTGAGGAACCAAATCACAAATATTCTGATAAACCAGTTATTTTGACCATAGCATTTTGTAATGAAAGGTACTTGAGATAGGCTTACATCATCCCTGAGGCTGAAGGGCAGCCCTGGAAAAGTCCCAGACTGGACTCCTGAGGTCAGCAGCAGACAGGAGTTGGATGCAGAAACACACGGAGTCAGGAATACACGGATCAGAACCAAAGGCAGACAACTTGACGGTGTCCTCCCAGGATGCCAACCACAGACAAAAATAGCTTGATCCTCATGATCCCTCAGATTGCTACTGAGTATGATGCATATGGGATGGAATACTTCCTTCAGTCATTTTGGGGTCACCTGTCGGGTCCGCTCCTCCCCACACAGGGCCACAGGTGTGAACCTTTTTCTCCCTTTTGTTTCCAGAACATAAGATGTTTAGCATTAGCAGAACCAAGAAATGACCTTGGTTCTGCATACGATTCCCTACCAGTAACTATTATCATCAAAAGTTATCAGTCCTATAGGCAAACACTGACTGAAAGAAGTGCACTTAATTTCAGCAAGTGCAGTTACTTAGAAGAGACTCACCTCTCTTCTCTAAATTTTACTCTAAAGTAAAATTACTTTAAAGAAATTTGGTTCCTTTCTGGCTCAAACAAGTAGTTGACATAAAGTATTGGTGCCAGAGATACAGAAGATATTGAAGGTTTCAAAAAGGAAAAATGCATACTTGAATTAAGCTTCTGTTTCAGAGCAGAAGACACAAATAAAGGCTCAAGACTGGCTTTAGAAATTTAAGAGTATTCAGTAGTTCTGTGCACCTAGAGAAGGTCTGGTTTTAATCAGAAAGGCAAGGCTAATTTCTAAATAATACCTCAGAGCAGCCCTTCTCATTAAGGAATTGACCTTTTACCAATTTAAATTAGAAAAATCTTTGTTATCTCCACATATTTATATACAAATGCTGAAAATCTGGTAGCCTCTATAGTTTTGAAAGTGTAGATGTTCTCTCCGTGTCTGTGTTATCATTTTTTACATGAAGTCAATACTTGGCCCAAATGACTCTCAGTATGTCTCTCAGTATGAACAGCCTAACTTTCAATATTCATCTCCAGTGTACTCTTGAAAAAAAGAAGCCATTAAATGTTCCTTCCTGTAAAGCAGAGAAATTAATGGCAGCTACATTTAAATACAGCTTACATTGTTTAACAGGTAGTCTTTTATAATGCCAAGTTAATGAGAATGCCAATCAAGGACAAATACTGTATGTTAAAATATGCAAATGATACACTAGCATAGTGAAGTTGTCGTCATCTTTAAATCACATGACATGGTTCCAATCTGTAATAACTTTTTCAGGAAATGGTCGGATTTCAATGAAAAAGACAAACTTAAGTGATCACTAAATTCACAGTGTTTGTTAGTTCTGTGACAGCTGAGGGAAGAAAGCAAAGCTAGGACATGCTCAAACATAATTTTATTTTGTGTAATCTGAACAAAAAGCAGAGTTCATTACATCTTGAAGAGAATGTGATTGTAATCAAGTAATAATTGAATTTGAAAAAACTAACCAGTGATCTCTGAAAGCCATTAATTGCAGAAATATCTTATAATTCTGCTTTTGCAAGCAATTTCATTTGTATTTCAGGACCTGATTTTTTTATTATTTTTTTTTTAAGTGCTGAGTGGAAGTGGAAACATAGCCAGCCTCTGCAGCAAGAAGACAAGAATATCCCCTAAGCTTAACAAAGCTGGAGCTCTGGTGGAGCCCTGTGCTTGTTGGAGGTTGTGCAAACAGTTCTAACTACAAAATTCTTTCTCCAGACTCTGCATAGAGGTATTTGTAGTACTGTCATATAATAATTAACTGTTAAAGTTAGCTAAGTTTGCCTTCGTGAACGGTAATTGGGATGTCTCATCTACCTCCTGCTACAGTGGATCTATGCATTTTAATTTAAATATTTAGTCCTGGTTGGGTTTTTTGAGGGGTGAAGGAGGGTTCTTTGGGGGGTGAAGGGAAGTGTGTGACTACTTGGAAGACCTCTGTGGCTTCAGGCTCTACAGAAAAATAAGCTTTGTTCCAAAGGGCCTGCTCTATATCACTTGCAAGGCTACCTCTTCCCAAAAGTTCAGAACTTGTGAGGTTCTGGTTTATTTCTTCAGAGCAGCAGTATTCAAAGGAAATGTGTGGCATATTATACAACAATTTTTACTTCTTGACCTGATATATTTCTTTGGAAAACATTGTACATTCCAAGAAAATAAAATTTTCTTAGTTGACTTGGGGAGTTTGTCTGAGTGTTCGTTTTATTCTGGACTGAAATCTCAAAAGTTACTGCCTTTCTTACTTGCATTTTCACCTTGAAAATCTGTTTCTGTCCCTGATCTATTTACAATTGTTTAAGGGGAATGGTTTGTTTCAATACCACTTGAGTTCAGCATGTTTCATGCTCTAATAAATACCAAAAGGTATCCTGATGACTCTCACATTACCTTGAAGAGTTTCATTATTATATAAATTATTATTTTAATATGACTTTAAATGTAAGATACTTAAGGCATATGCCATGTACACATTGTATTTTATACACTTAATTCTTTGACATAAATTTTAATTTAAGAACATTATACCATTCCCTACTTCAGTGACACGTTTCTCTCCTACACTTCCTTTTTAATATAATAGGAATTTGAAGAGTAATTTAATTTTCTTCTAATATTGGTGAAGAAAGACTGCTAAATCCCTCAATGCATTCCTTTCTTTCCTTGTGGGGAAAAAAAAAGACACATTATATATTTATATAGGTAATATTTTATATATATATAATATTATGTATTTTATAATACTGTTTACGTTTCTGGTGTCATCAAAGTGGTTTCTTCTTTGTTTTTTAAAAAACATGTCAGTAAAATAAAACATGGGAAGAATTTGAATGGCTGCAGGGCATCTTCTGTAAAAATGTGTCTTTGGAATTTTCTTTCTCTTAACACATGCCAAAATCTAGTTTTTACAACAATGATGAATATATTTTATCAACTCTTAATATTTGTCAGTGTGACCTGAATGATTTTGGTTTATTCCCTTTTCCTTCATTTTATTGGGGAGGATGTGAAACTATGCAACTTTATAACTTTTTGAAGTTACAACTTTACCATCACATTTTAGCAAGGCAGTGGTTTGGGTTTTGTTTTGGTTTGGTTTTTTATATATTGAAAGTAAGGAAAGCTTAGCCCAAGTTGTAATCCTTCAAAACCAGTAAGGAATGTGCCAAATAAACACACAATGATGAGAGACTGAAAGGCTGAACCTCTCTCCTTATGCTGCAACCCACAATAGCACTGAAAAGTAACTGGTAGCATTGGCTTTCTTGCTCTCTCCTTTGCCCCTGCCTGAATGGACACTCTCCCCAGGCCACTGCAGCTCCTTGTCTTTACAGCGGTCAAGCCCCTCACCCTCAGCTACTTCTTATGTAGTGAGAGTGAGATATATTTCCTGAATGCTGGGAGTCTGACTGATTGCCTGCTCAGAAAGACTGAAAGCAAATTATTCCCACTGGGCCAAACTGACTGCAGTAAATCTTTTTCCTCTTCTTTAAAACACTGGGAGGCCCTGCTGAAGTAAAGAAAACTAAAGTTTAGCATCTGGACATTAAAATGAAATGTAGGAAGTGGCACACTTCCAGTGCAGATTAAGAGTAAAACTGAAGACCCCTAGAGTCAAAAAAACCTTGGGAGATTACTTGGTAGCCTTTTTGCTTTCAGAGGGAGGTCTCCCACATTACTGCCTGAACAGTGCCCTGGACAGCAGGGATGATGCCTGGTTATAATTTATTGTCCTTGTGCCCGTACAAGTCCCTGTTAAATAACCAGTGAGTGAGATGATAGTTTTATATTAACCTCATTATGTGTCAAATTAATAGTCATATCTTAAAACTCATCCCTTAGTTGTCTTCTATCCATCTATGCTTCATGAGCAATCAAAAGCTTTTCAAATCCTACAGACATCTGACTGCCAGTGGGTTTTATCCTGCCACTGAAATTTTTCATTTCCATAGATCAGCAGTGACTTGGAAGCCCACAGAGGCCATCACGAAGTTCATTTGCAACATACTTTCTGGTGTAAAACATCTCTTCTAACCTAGCTATTTTGATTTTTCTTCACCATATCATTAATTTATTCTCTTTTGGTTGGTTTTTGTTTGTTTGCTAGTTTATTTTTTAATGTTGTTTCTGAGATTATTTGAGGGAAGACTCTGCTTGTGGTGTTTGTATCCTTATTAGGAAACAGCTTTTTAAGAGTAAGATTTTCTAGGAATCAAGAAAGTGAGATTATGGATTCTTCATTTTCTTCAAGAAATGTGTTGCACTGAAATATGTCAGGGGTTCAGAGATTGTAGTTTGATTTTTAACAGAGCTAGACTTGAAAAATACATTGTTTTGAAAATTGAAACCCTTGGCCTCAACTGGCTTGGGAAGCTATTGGAAGAACTTGGATAAAACCTTGCTAGGTTTCGAATAAACTCTTGGCAGCCAAAGCCATGGGAAAGAAGTCAGAGGGATTCTTAACTACAGTGTTCCTAGGCATTTACTTAACATTTAATTCACAGGTATAGTGTATTAAAATTCACCAAACAACAGACAAATAAATGCATTACTACTGACTTGACAAATCCATATTTGTGAGGAATTGCCACATTTTCCAGCAAAGATGGAATTTAAGAATTTATTGTTAAAAGCATATTGCAGTAATTTAAAAAGCAGTTGGGGTCAAAAGAGACTATAACATTTTGCATCATTTAGATGAACAGAGGTTCTGTCTTTTTAATAGAAAACGAGGCTAATGTCTCATCTGGTTTTGAAAATGTTCCACCTGTCTAATTAGCATGACTTACATCTTCTTTCAGTACCTTTTGAAACAATTGTTTTTTTCCAATCAAGTAGATGATGTGGTATAGTGGTACCAGGATCAGCTGAAAATGAACAAGATAAAAGGTGTTATTAGCATATTGCTATTGATTAAGAATATAGCATGTCATCAAGTTTTGGAAGAGTTTTATGTACACACTGGGGATCAATTGTGGGATGCGATAAGGGGTTGCCTTCAGAGCAATAAAAAGTAGCGCTCGTTATTCTGAGCTTTGCTAGAGATGTGTGGAGCTTACAGGCTATTCTATTCTGTTCTATTCTATTCTATTCTATTCTATTCTATTCTATTCGACCAGAAACACCTGGAGAAGAAGACAGTCCTACTTTTGATCCTAATGGAAGTACTGTAGGCACAATTTTCTTTTAATTACTTCGTTAAACCAAGAAAATGTTCTCCTGCCAGCTTCAGGGTAGTAAGAAACATGACAGATCCCCAGTGTATTCCAAAAGATTATGACAGCCCTTTATGAGTACCTGATGACCTGCAGGTTAACTGTGGGTTAACAGCTGCAGAGCTCTTCATGATCACAAACGCTGAAAAAATATACATGTGGCTGAAAGTTCACAGTCTTTCCAAACTAATTGGAATGGTTTTAAATTGACATTATGAAGTATGGGGATATTGGCTTATGCTGCACAGGAGAGAAATCACTAAAGCATTAATCTATGTGATAGGAACTGTAGGATGGAGATTGGTCAGCAGTTAGAGGTCAGATATTTACCATATACTGATCATTTATTTATATCTATATGCATATGGGATTTTCTTAGATTTTCTGAAACCTTTTTAATGTTAAAATAGTATTTCAAGAGTTTAGTATTGTGTCTTGTTCAGAAATTTTTATTTAAAAGATCATCTCTTACTTAATGTTTCAGTTTTCAAACTAGTTTCCAGCTATTCTCAATGACCTTTGAAATAATCTAATGCAGGATAACAAATAAAAAAGAGAAAGATTTCAGTGGTAAGAGGCCTACAAATGAGGACTTTTAAAGGGGCAAAAATGCTAGCATAGTAATTTTTACTTTGATTTCCATCACTGTGTAAAAAAAAAAAAGGTATATTAATGTTTTTGAGCCCATGGGCATTTAAATATTAAGTTCATGGTAGGCTGTTATGGGAAAAGAAAAGTATGCCTACAGTCTTGTTCTTAATTCCTCAGCCTACAGCAGATAGATGCAATCTGTGATTCATTAGCAAAGTAAATATATATTCTTTAAATAAGACATGATGCTTCAGTAAAAGGAAGACCATTTCTATAATAAAAGCTGAGGTCTTGAATCTGATTCAAGAAATCACAACCACAGCAGAGGAAAGAAGGAGATACTTCATTCCACTGACATTTTTGGAAGCTCTCTGTCTCTGAAGCACGTGGGAAGGCAGAATACTTGCACAACATCTACAGAACAGATGGACAGACTCTGATTCAACATGAATTAGATAAGTATTAGCTTTCAGGGAATTTCAAAACGTCGGTTTTTTTAGTTTTTTTCTAGTTTTGTCTCCGGGTGGTTTTTGGGCCTGTTTCTTGTTTCATAGAAACAATAACTGGCATTTTTTTCATAAGATGTTTTGAAGTGCAGTACTTTTCTCCAGTTGTACTCACATGAATCCAATGGAAATATTTTTTATATTTTCTGGAATCAGAAGAAGGAACTATATATGATTGGAAAACTACAGGACCATATGAGAACTTCCACTGGTATTTCTTTTATGCGCATAGATGCAATTCTGAGACAGTCCTTTCTAGAAATTAAAACTGAGAGTGAGACTTTGGTGATTAATATTATGCTTTTGCAATATTTCCTTGTCTGTTTTTGTCCTTAGTTTTCTCCCTAAGTTTTCTCCTATCTATACTTAGGAAGCATCTAACATTAAAAAATCAATTTAGATTTCAATGGCAACAGCTCTGTCTTTGGAACAGATTTTTTAGTAGAAAGACCATCCACTCTTAACAGCAACTATCGAGATGAACCAAGGACTTTCATACAAGATGGTCAGATGTTTTGAGTTTATTCTCTTGTTGTCTCTTCCCCTAATTTGAGCAGTTTGTATATTTTCTCAATATCAGCTGTGTATTGAAATGCATAAAAACACCTGTCCGGTTTAAGTAAAGGAAAATCAAATTCAGAATTGAGAAAATATTAGATTTTACTTTCCCAGTGTAAACTTACATTAAGTCATTTGTATGAGCCTTAGAAGGCAATTTTTAATGAGATTACTAACTTGTGTATTTTAACCTGAGGTTCCCCACCTCTGCACACAAGATGAACCTGTGATGATGATTAGGGAGAATGTGTATGGTAAAGCTCTGGTCTGGTTCCTTGATGACAGTAGAAGAATATACTTATGAGTCTTGATTGCCATTCTAGGTGCTAGAGGAAAGTGTCCTACAGTGTACACATATTCTGCTTATTTAGCCTTGTCTTATACCCATGAACGCACCCTCATTTCAAGCTCTACTTGTTTATGTCCAGTCCCCCTCTTTAGTCCCTCATTTCTCAAATACTTCTAGTGCCCCATCTCACTCAGCTGGCTGTAGTCACAGAAGGTCTTAGTTTTCTATATCAAGGAGTTTCTCTCAACATTGCAACCAGGATATCTCACTTTCACCTGGTCTAGCTCCAGTTCTTACAGTCCCTTATCTCCACATCCTAGTCTCTTTCCATATTTGCCTGCCTTTCTACTACTTAGTCCTCCATCCAGTTCCTCCCCTGCCACAGCACTTCATCCTCACAACTGAAAAATCTCCAATACACTTTTTTTAATTCCTCATCCTATAAATGCCAGGTCATCACTGTCCTAGAAATCCCTTATCATCCTCCTCTCACATTCCTTTCACAAACCCTGCAGCCTTTTCTCTTCTCACTTCCAGTGAACTACTATTTTATTCCTTTCTATCAACCATCTACCTCCTCTCGCTTTTTCTGTGTAATAATCATTCTCCATTATCCTGCAGTCACCACCCTAGCTGCAACAAGGAAAGGATCACTCAGAGGACAGATGATACAAATAAGAACCTAAACCTCTGCCTCGTTTACTCTTCTGTATCATCATTCAGCACTTTGGTACTAATAGCATGGAAAGGGAACCGTGTATTTTTACTAGAAAGAAAAATGCGGGTGCTGAAACCCTGCTACACTGCACCTGCTGATCCATCCTGCTTTTGATTTTATTTCTGTTCATGCTCTCATTGACAATGGGGAAGGCTAAGTAATGTCAATGTCTTCTCAGTCATTCTTATCACAAATGATCATATGTTAATCATTCTCACCCGTCTTCATCTCTCACTATTAGATTAAGACTTGTCAATTATGCATACACTCCCCTGCACAGCTATTGTTTACACATTCTGTAATTCTCTTCATTAGACCAGTGAGTGTGCATAATTATGGCTATAAGTTATCCATCCATTTTCTCAAGGACAGTGAGAATTGTAGTACAGCAAGTGTTTGGTTCCATGATAATAACTTGGACTAATTGAAAAAAAGAAACTCCAACTTTACAGAGCCCCATTGCATCCAGTGGAAACATTAATCTCTTCCTCAGCATGTGCATTCAGTGTGTAAATTCATTGCAGTTTTAGAGATTGTAGACAGAACATACAGAGAAGAGGTGCACAGTGTTGCCTTGATCTTCACACATTGCTACAATAATGGGGAAAAATATGAATGAAAATAACTTTGTTTTTACCATCTAATTAATAGGACAGATAATGAGTAGTAGCAAACTGCTTTCAGCAATTTTGAGAAAGTTCTAAGGCTAAAGGTGATAGAAAGGACAAACGAGGAGCACATTGTTTATTAACTGAGAAGAACAATCAGAAAACTCAATTACAGTTTAGTGAGTTTTAAGGAGCACTTCTTAAAAAATGAAAGATTGCATACTGTTTTCTTTCTGGTCCTTTAATTAAATCATGGCAGTCATCTGCTCTATAATGTGCCTCTGTCAAAGGTGACTAACTTTATTTATTTGTCCTTGCTTCAGAAAGGAATCATTTCCTTTTTCCTGAAAAGATACAAGTGTGGTTGTGGTTTGTCAAAGACAGAGAATAAGCAAAGCTCTGTGTTCTGTAAGACATACCTTCATAAGAGATCTGTTCCAATAAGTACAAGCCAAAAATTTTGTTCAGTATCTCATTTATTCAAGAGACAGTAACAACAAACATTTGGTTCATATTTCTCATTAGCAGATTTTCTCAAATAAAAATAATGAGACATATTGAACAATTAGTTAGCAAGTGGAAATGTCTCCATAATTACAATCAAAAAATTATCTACAAATAAGATGGCCTGTGCAGTCTAGTAAAAAGGGTGAATACTTTGTAATTAATTATTTTTCATCTGAAGCTCTCATTTGATCAACATATACTATCATAATGCATCTGTAAATGAAACACAAGTAATTATCTTCTTTTTTAAAAATAGGAAGCAGATTAACTTTTCATGTTAACTACTAAATTTGTATTTTAAGAAAGTCATCCCTGTTTCTTATTTAAGAGAAATCTCAATCTATTAACCTTACATTCTATTAGGTTTTAATTCTTTAAAGAATTTAATCTATATTCTCTCATTTCATAATTAAATAAATACAGTAGCCCATATGCTTCCCCAGTAAGTCAGTTACAGTGCTGAGCATTTGTATGGTTTGACTCCCAGGAGTCTCTGCAGAACAGACAGTAATTCTGGAGTTTTAAGTTACTGGTAATTTTAGCAGTGCATGATGTAGAAGGATCATGGTGCACCAGACAAAGCATATGGAAAAATGTTGTCAGGAAACCACTATTCCATAGAATTTAATGGCATTTAGATAGAAGTTAATTATTCCTACAGATAGGGTCATATAGAGAGTTGACTGTTGTGTGGCTGAGACTCAAAATATGCATATCTGATCAATTATTTCTGGAATTGCTGTTGTTATAGATTGTATTAGCCACATTCATTGGTAGTTCAAACACAACTTTTTTCTACTATGCGTTACTACCTTGCATATACAGGCTTACAGTTGGTATTTCTGTGGCACTTCTTCTTTTAGTGTGATAGTTTCCATGATTAGTTTCCATGACTGCAGACATTGCACTTGGCGGTTCTCAGTAAATACAAAATCTTGAATGATTCATAGAAGCTAGACTACTTTGGAGGTGAAAAAGAAATACTGATAAAATGACAAAGAAATAAAATGGTTAGGACACCTTCTATGTCATCTACAGTGATGAAAATCTTGTCTGCACAACGTGGCTCTATATCGCTTCTGTGATTTATGGTCCAGACTTACATTTAGAAGAGAAGATCTACCAGGATGGATCCCCAGCAATTCTCAGCCTGAAGACCACTTCTATTGATGAAATCAAGGATAGCTGCAGGACACACAAAAATTTCAAACTCAATACAAAAAAAAGGTAATTGATCCAACCCACTAAGGCTACAGATGGTTTTATTGCAATGAAAGTAGAACACACAAATTCACACGGGTGGATTTATCTAATGCTGAACATATTTATGATGCTCAACAAGAGTGCTTCATTCTGTGATCGAATAGCCGGGACCAAATCTGAAGGTATGTACAAGAAGAGGTGTTGAAGACAAATAGTTCAAAAATCATGGAAAAGAAATATCCAATAAATTAATTTCTAATTCAAGAAGCAATAAATACTGACCAATTGAAGAAAACTGTGTTTTAAGTACCTAATATTAATTCTGATGAAGTTTTTTGTAAAGTACTATTTTAGGATATGCAATATATGTGGTAATATTTTGATAAATACTCTTTTACTCTTTTCAGTTTATTTGGATTAGCAGAAACTCAAATGACTTGCAGCTGAATAAGGACGACATTCAAAAGAGGGATGCTGGCTTGACAATAAATCCAGGCCTTCTATTTTGAAATGACAAGCAACATTGTAATTATCTCAAAAGTGTTTTGTGGGTTTTTAGGATTTGTCCCTGAAATTATATATCACATTCAAGCATTTCCAGTGGAAATCTATATCAAGCTACAGCTACAAGCTCCCATTTAAATGTTATTTGGGGCAACAAGATCCACAGGGTTAATTAGGAAAGCATTATGTAGGCCACTATTGAGGAATGGGCTAATGACTCCAGACCGTAGGGGACAGAACCAGTTACACAAATATAGGACCTGAGAGGATGTTTTAATGGGGGCAGCAATAAAGTGAGAGCAGAAAAATTTTACTACCCACTGACGGTCAATAGCTTTCTTAACACAACATCTGCGACAGCTTGGATGGCTGTGATCATCAGCAGTTGCCCTGAGTTAAATATCTGACTGAATAAGAGTCCCAAAAATCTTTTGTCTCTAAAGCAAACTCATCACTCTGAACCTCTCTTCATGTGAAACTGACTCTATTCTACAAAATTTGTTGAATCAAATAATTCAGCTCAAATTATTCTTTACAAAGGGATTGGAGTCAATGAATCTATGCTGATTTCATAATCTGAGTATCTGGTCTACTAATTCAGCCCCTGGACTGAGAACAGGCTTTAAGACCACTCTTAGAGTTTGAACAGTTGATGCTGAACTCTAAGAGTATCATTTCAGAACTAATTTTTTAAAAAAAAATGTTGTGTGAGAAAATCATATGCGTTCAAAAATAGAAGACTCAACTTTGATGCAAAATGAACAGGCAGTGATTTCACATAAATCCATGTTGACAATATGAAAGACCTGAAATTTATCAGGATTATATTTCTTGCAAGCACACAAGTTTGAAAGTCAAAAGAGAGAACAAACTTTTCATCCACAGTAACAATGCTAGTAATGGTATGCTAAGTTTCTGTTACCAATTTAAAAGGAAGGAATTGGGCCAGATAAAAAGCATAATAAGAAAGCAATGGTAGTAATGCCTTTTGATGAAACAGAGATTGAAGAATCAAATATTCTACTCAGCATGAGCATCATCATTCTTTCTGTCCCACCAAATACATATGGCAGAACTCAAATTATGTCAATAACCCTTTTCTTTATTTGTTTTTCTAGTTGTTTTATTTTCAGTTAAAAGGATGCTGCATCAGACATTATTACTATAACAGTGCTGCTGACTAAGAAATACTTGTTTAGGCAGACTGATATTGGATATTCTCAAATGATTTCTCATCATCTGAGAGACCAAGAAGTATGTGTACTTTTTTTCTATATTACTTATAAGTCCTCTTTAAAAACTGTATACAGATGCCAGAATTGGAAGTTGTTCAATTTATACAACATAAACTTAGGAAAGAAGAGAAATATTAAATTCATTATGGCTTGAGAGAAAATAATTCTCTCTCATTAGCTTATGATACTTTAATAGAAAGGAAATCATTCCAGGAGCACCAAAATATGTCAGGACTGGATTCCTGTGGATTCAAGGTCATGCTCTACTGGGTTCTTTCCCATAAGAAAGTAAGCCTGAATCTGAGCCGTTCTTTCACTAAGGGTAAAGATAAAGCCTCTTACCTTTCTCCATCTGTTTATTTTTCTGGGATTTATAAAAATTATCTTTTTGACATTTGCCACCCTAACAAATTTCTTTTACACTGGTGTGAGAGGTGCTGTAAGGAGATCTCTACCCATGCTCACAGATGCACACAGGTATATTTATATGCAGTGTTTGCTTTCTCAAAATTTCTTCACTTGGAAAGCAAGCAAAGAGGTGACTGAATTTCATAATTTTTTTAATTAATTCTTAAGGAAGGTAAGAATAAAAACATAAATTGATGGGATAGCCCTAGCAGTTAAATATTGCATCCAATTTTGTCTACTTAAGCATAAAAATATGATAATGTTGAGCTGAATATAAACAAAGATGACAACTAGTGCATCTGTGTGATGATGCATTGGGAATATCACAAAGATGCAAAAGTACATTTTAAATTTGCCAAGTTTGTTTAAAAGCACACAGAACTCTCTGGATAAAAATGTCTGATTTTTACCAGCTCCCCTGGTAAATTTCTGAGATGTGGTAAAGGATATAAATCTTTCCAAAGCAGAAAAAATAACAAGGAAGCACTGATCATGCTTTTAAAATGACAGATTAAAAGAATTAACAGGCCCAAAAGGGTCTAGAAGACACTTAAATGTACTATGAGCCTTATATATTGTTAATACTTGCTGACTACCACAGTGACACTGACACTGGAGTGTGCAACATCAAGATGAGGGCAGCGGCATTGCAGCACCAGCTCTAGGAGGAAGTGTCTAAACCTCCTGTTGTATTTTTGTGGGAAGGAAGAATGGTGTCATCCTAACTGTCATCCTAACTGTCATCCTAAGACACCATGGTGGGTAATAACAATTTGTTCCTGATGCTAGCTGTGTTCATTGTCACTGTAACATTTTGGTGAGTGCAACTGTTGAAGTTCTTGCAGCAGACAGGCACGTTCTGCCTTCTGTACTTGTGAGTTGTGTACGTGACACAGCTTTTGACAGATAGGAAGTACTGTGCATCCAGGGTTTGCACAAAGTTAATTCAGATATTTTGTAAAGAATAGAGACAGACAGCAAATATTCCACAAAGGGGAAGTAACAGAAACATTCAGTAGCTGTGAGTTTACCCTATCCATTCCTTGGGTTGAAGAGGGAATATCTGTCATTTTGTATGTTTGTACAGCTCCTATCATAATGGCATGCTGTGCCATTTGGCCTCTAGGTGGTACCAGAATGTAAAGGTTTAATAATACATTACTTTTTATCTCTGGAGTCAAGGCTTTCTTTTAAAAATCTCCTCAAGTCCAAAATTCTTCAACTTTGTGCCCCTTTCTTTTGTTGGTTTTTTTTTCCTAGTGTTCTCTATCCCTCATTAATTCCTAGTTTGCTACCAGTATTTTCTCTTGCTTCAATGTGATTTGTTTTCTTGCTTTTTAAATGTGAAAATATTTTGGCCATCTAAGAACAGCCTTTGTACTTGTGGGGGATTTCAACTTACCAGACATCTGCTAGAAATATAGCACAGGAGAGAGGAAACAGTCTAGAAAGTTTCTACAGCGTGTGAAAGACAACTTCCTAATACAACTGGTAAGTGAACACACTAGAGGAGATGTCCCGCTAGGCTTGATATTTGTGAACAAAGAAGGGTTAATGGATGATGTGGTGGTCAATGGCCACCTCAGGCAAAGTAGCCATGAAATGATTGAGTTTTCAATATTGGGTGAGGTAAGGAAGGGCACTAGCAGAATGGCCACCTTGGACTTACAGTGGGCAGATTTTGACCTATTTATAAGTTTGATTGTCAGAGTCCCTTGGGACTTAGTGTGAAGAACAAAGGAGCCCAGGAAGTCTGGATTTGCCTTGAGAAGGAATTCTTAAATATCCAGAAATGGGCCATCCCCATGTGTAGGAAGACAAGACGTTGGGGAAAAAGACCAGCCTGGTTAAACGGAGAAATTCAGGTGGAAATTAGGAAAAAAAGGAGAGTGTATTGCCTCTGGAAGGAGGGCCAGATGTCTTGAGAGGACTATAAGGATGATGAGAGGTCGTGTAGAGAGAAAATCAGAAGGGCCAAAGCCCAGCTGGAACTTGATTTGCCCTCTGTAGTCAAAGACAATAAAAAGAGTTTCTATAAATACATTAGTAGCAAAAGAAGGGTCAAGGAGAGCCTCCAACCCTGGATGAATGAAGAGGGTAGCATAGTGTCAAGGGCTGAGGAAAAGTCTGAGGTATTTAATGCCTTCTTTGCCTCAGTCTTCAATACTACTGGCAGCTGTGCTCAGGAGACTCAGCTCCCAGAGACAGAAGAGCTGGGAGACGGAGACTTGGATGGACCCCTCATAATTCACAAGGAATTGGTTAGTGACCTTCTATGCCAACTGGACACCCACAAGTCTATGGGCCCAGATGGAATCCACCCCAGAGTAATGAGGGAGCTGGCAAAAGAATTTGCCAAGCTGCTTTCAATCATTTACCAGCAGTCCTGGTTAACTGGAGAAGTTCTAACTGACTGGAAATTAACAAATATAACACCCACCTACAAGAAGGGTTGGAAGGACAATCCAGGGAACTACAGGCCTGTCAGCCTGAACTTGGTACCGGGCAAAGTCATGGAACAGATCATCCTGAGTGCATCATACCCAGTCAACATGGGTTTATGAAAGGAAGGTCTCGTTTGACCAACCTGATCTCATTCTATGACAAAGTGACCCACTTAGTAGACGAGGGAAAGGCTGTGGATATGATTTATCTACAGTTCAATAAAGCATTTGATACTATCACCCACAGCATTCTCCTAAGAAAACTTGCTGTCCATGGCTTGAATGGGTATACTCTTCTGTGAGTGTAAAACTGGCTGGAAGGACAGGCCCAGAGAGTTGTGGTTAATGGAACAAAATCCAGTTGGCAGCCGCTCACTAATGGTGTTCCCCAGGGTTCGGTGTTGGGGTCAGTTCTGTTTAATATCTTTACTGATGACCTAGATGGGGGGATCGAGTGTACCCTCAGTAAGTTTGCAGATGACACTAAGTTGGGTGAAAGTATTGGTCTGCTTGAGGGTAGGAAGGCTCTGCAGAGAGATCTGGACAGGCTGGATCGATGGGCAGAGGCCAAGAGGATGAAGTTTGATAAGGCCAAGTGCTGAGTCCTACACTTGGGCCACTACAACCCCAGGCATTGATACAGGCTTGGAGAAGAGTGGTTGGAAATCTGCTCAGCAGAAAGAAACTTGGGGGTTCTGGTTGACAGCCAGCTGGATATGAGCCAGCAGTATACCCAGGTGGCCAAGAAGGCCAATGGCACCTTGGCCTGCATCAAGAACAGTGTGGCCAGCAGGAATAGGGCAGTGATTGTCCCGCTGTACTTGGCACTGGTGAGTCTGCACCTCGAGTGCTGGGTTCAATTTTGGGCCCATCACTTCATAAAAGACACCAAGGTGCTGAACCGTGTCAGAGAAGGGCAACAAAGCTGGTGAAGAGACTAGAAAACATGTCTTACAATGAACTACTGAGGGAGCTGGGGTTATTCAGTATAGAGAAAAGGAGGCTCAGGGGGGACCTCATCGCTCTCTACAACTACCTGAAAGGAGGTTGTAGTGAGGCAGGGGTCGGTCTCTTCTGGAACGCCCATAGTGGAGGGACAAGAGGAAATGGCTTTAAATGGCAGCAGGGGAGATTCAGATTGGACATTAGGAAAAATTTCTTCACTGTAAGGGTGATTGGGTATTGGAATGGGTTGCCCAGGGTGGTGGGGGAGTCACCGTCCCTGGAGGTGTTCAAGAGGTGTCTGGATGTGGCACTGGGTGATATGGTTTAGTGGTGATGTGGGTAGATGGTTGGACTGGAAGATCTTGAAGGTCTCTTCCAACCTCAATGACTCTACAGCTGTTCCTGATAGCCATATTTACACATGAGAGAAACCATTTAACACAGTTAAAATTAATTGAATGTTAACATTCTAAATATTCATAAAATAAACTACATTCTTAATTTTATACACTTTCTTACTCTGAGATGTTCCCCAAAGTTTATACAGTAAAAACAAAATAAAAAGCTGAATTAGATGGCACATGATTCTGGGATAAATGTTTTCATACTATTTTTATGCTTGTTGCATTTCTTCTTAAAACACATCCTAAAATTTTTATATTATCACCTCTGTCACACAGAGGCCATCCTAAAATTCTCATTACCTTGGTCAGCTCATACCATTTCTGGTTTTATTTCTTTTGTTTTTTTCTGACTCAGTATTTAGTCTTTGTTTCCACCAGTAGCTTTTGAAAGGCCCTTTGGGTCAGGCACATTACATTTTTCATATGTTGATAGCAACTGCATTAAAACTTGTACATCTCTGTGGCCAGTTTGCTTTCAGAGTCCATCAGCCCATGTCAATCCCTAATGAATGCGAGTGAGACTAAAGAAAAGTGAAGTAGTCAGATTGATGTGTTAACTTTGTTTTAATCCTTTAATCATCAAATATATACATATAATTTCAACTGCAATACAGTGATTGAGTGTCTTACAGAATTAATTTTTTTTACCAGAACATCATAAGCATTAGATGTTTTAATACATTTCACTTTCTCATGTGGTAATTTAATAGTATTTTTCCCCAGGGACAAAAAGTAACCTGATCATCCTTGTAAATCTGACCTGACATACTGAGTTATCAACTTACTCTGAGTAAACTAGGAAATGCACTGAAACCGAAATGAAATTAAAAGAATAATATTAAATATCCTCTAATCTAATGACTGTGTATTTGAACAAAAAAGTTTCAGGTTTTGGAGGTATAATGTTCTTCTCTGTTGTCCATGTGAATCAGACACAACTCCACCAGTTTTAGTGCAATCATTCCACATTTATGCTCTTGCAAATAAGAGTAACACTTAGTTTATTCTCAAACCCTCATGACATGTACAGATCTTCATCTCCTACTGTTACTTCCTGTCCTCAGCAGGGCAACCTGAAAGGAGTCTCATATGGAGCTGGCACATTATGGCTCATGCAAACCTCCACTAAAACTCCCATTCACTAAATAAAAGTAAATGTTATTTAGTTGTTTGTTTGTTTGTTTAAATTTTTTTCCTCCTTTCTCTTCAGTAAAGGAAATTCCCCTCACTCTCAGTCAGGATACTTTCAGAAAACACCATTTCAGCATATTCCTGCCTCTCCTTTAGAAAACCTGAATTAAAAAGAAACAAGAAATTTCCTTCAATTTTATCTGTGATACCAAATGTTTTTGAAGGCAATTATTGTTCACACATAAATACTTTATTTTCTCATCAGTTGCCTGTTTTGTTCTGCTTTAAAATAATACAATAATTTCTGACAAAAGAATTCTATACATATTCTCCTGGAAGAATTTCCACATAATTCCCACTTGTGATATGGTAAAGACATTGTTGGATGAAAACCAAAGATGGCAGATAACTCAATTATCCTAGAGATGCTCTCTTGCTATCATGAAATTAAATCCAGATGGAAAAAAGAAATAGACCCTACACGTGGAATGTCTGCATACCTCACAGTCCAATTAGACCAGTCACCATGATTACATTGCTAGGGGTTCAGCAAAGCAGGACTTAAGGTAGAGCTGGACCTGTGTGCACAAAGTCCACAGCACACGCAGGTGGTTGGCACATTTTGGAACTCGTCTGGTGTAACAGGTTTGCACTGCAGAAGCAATGACCTGCACGGTGTGCCATAACTCAGCACCTAGAACTGTGTGCCTGTGCTAACTCTCTGTGCAATACACATCGTCATTTGTCTGCCCAAACCAAAGAAATTGTGAGTATCCTGCCCTGGATGTCTGACATCCAAGTGACTGTGGTGTCCTCAGGGAAGCTACACAGATGAGATTCTTTGACTGTCTATGAGAAATCAGTTTACAAAAGAAATATGAATCTGTAATCTCTTTGAGCAGAGCTCATTTGTTTATTTCATATTTTACTGTAGATTTACTGTCCCTCTTGCTGAGATTCTAGGAACAGAAAGCCAGATTAACGGAGTGACTCAAATTGCCAGTAGCCAGATAGGTGTAGAATTTTTGAACCTAAACAATCGAAAAATTTTAGTCATAGCACACTGCTGTTATCACATCCTGGAACATGTAGAATGGTTTCAGGTATTATTAGCTTTGTTCCTCTGTAGAAACAGTTTCATATTCATATTTTGATTAAATTTAACACCAGGACAAAAAAAATCTGTTTTGTTAATCACAATTTCTTCCCAGTTTTTCCACTTTTTTTCTCCATGTGATCAAGCAGGTATTCTCTCATCTTTTCAAATGAAGCCCTGATATAACAGAGCAGACTTGCTTAAAATTGCAGCACCTAAAAATCAGAAGATATCAAGAAAACCTTTCAAACAAATAAAGGAACAAGCAGAACACTTATATCAGCTAGGCACAAGGAAGCATATCTGACAAATGTGGAGGGTGTATTACCCGTATTTTATCAGTGTCACCCTTGAGCATGTGCTAGTGGTTGCCAAAAGGATCTGAGTTAAAGTTCTTTGCCATGAAAAGGCAGCAATACATAAACGAAAGTAGACACAGACATAATTTTGTTAATATTGTACGATACTTTTTTTTTAATTTAAAGTGCTGTCTTAGGTTTCACATGTAAGATATCAATTGTACAAGAATACTGCACAGCCTTTGTCATTTAATAGTCACCCAAACAGATACCACAGATTCATGTTAGTGTTATATTTATGGACTGAGCAGCAATGTAAACTATACAAACACAACTACTAGAAAGCCTAGGGCACTTCCCCTCTCCCCCCTCCAATGGATAGTGTATTATAGATTTCTGAGAAGGAAACAAACAACACAGGCAGGAATATAATTGGGCCAAGGAAATACTCAGAGGGTGCAGAAGAGTGATCACCTGGCAGATATACGTGATGACTTCAATGATTGATACCATGTCCAAGCTCAGGAATAGGAGATATTGGAAAAGGAAACCTTTGCGTACTCCCATACTATAAGGAAAAAACTATATGTAGGATTGATTGTGAATAGTTATGAAAGGTAAGAGGGAACTATGGCTTGGAAAGTGACAGGGCAGGGAGAATGATGGTAAGCGTATGTAGATATAATAGGTTTAGTTTAAGGAAAGACTGTTAAGAAAAATTCTTTGAATGGTTTCTCTATATTCCTCCTTTATTATGATTGATGGTATATATGAAGTTCCACATTTAGCATTCAAAAGACTAGTCAATATTCATCTGCAACAGATTTTAAAAAATCAAGGCACAGTCATATTATTATGTTATCATCTGATTATGTTATTATAGAGTAATATAATTATATTACTTAATTCAGAATATTATTTAAGTATCCATAAAATCAGGAAAAAAGTGTGGAGTTAAGCCTGGGAAAAAAAGAATTGAAATGACACATATATATAGACATGTCTGTTGTTAAAAGTTAGCTGATGACTTTGGCTATTTATTAGGTTACTTAAGTGATTGTCAATTTATCTGAAAGTTTCCTAGTCTCTTCAGGGAGAAAAAAACCCTGCAAAATAAATCAAAGAAAACTGAAGAGGCACATCTTAACTATTTATTTTTCCTCCATATAAGTTCATTTGATTCTTTCTCTCTTGAAACCATGCTGTATTGTTTTTTTTCTCTGATCAAACAGCATCCAAATATAATGAATAATATGCCTCAGTTATAAACAATGCTTCCAGAGTAAATCAATATGGGCACACAATAGAAGACAAAAGATTTATTCGAAAAATTTCTAAAGGATTAGTGATGAAATATATACATTAAACTATGAAAAATGCTAAGATGTTGTCAATATATCTAGCATTGTTTTCACAGACCTTTTTGCCTTCAGACTAGTAGTAAAGACTTTCATTTATCAATTTGCATTTAATATGGCAGTTCTGATCACTTGGGTCCTAGTTATAACAAGGCAATTGACACTAACTGTCTGCTAAGGGCCAATACTGTCTCCTGGCTCAGGAATCCCCTTGAAGAATGCCTTGAGTGCAGCTCATCCCCAAGTCACTCTGAGAAATCTGTGTATTTTAAGTTAATACTAGAAGTAAACTTCTCCTAGCTCCTCGTTCATACTTCTGCAAATACCCATGTTAACATCTTTTTATCATACACTACCTTTTAAGAACCTGTAGTTAAGTGGCAAAGCAGTAATACATATGGGAAATATTTTTCTCTTCCTGTTGGTCAGTAAATCATGAAGAAAGTCCTGCAATGTGCATTTGTACTTGCGTTTGTTTTTCATATACAGTGCTGACAGACATGACCTAGTTGAATTGTCTCATAGACTTCAACTTTGTAAATTTACATCTACTCTTAAAAAAAAAGTCAAAGGATATTAAACTACAAAATTGATGTTGAAAGGTTTATCAGTGTATTATAAATGGCTGTGTATATTAAGACTATTTAAAATGCACCACCAGTTCAAGCTTTTCTACCACTCCTGGATGGCAAGACACCCAGATGTCACTTTAATAGGATTAATTAGTGTGGTTTCATCAAGTTCTGCTTTTGTCCATCTTTTGAAGGTTCATGCTTAACAACTTTAGTTGTGCAGTATAGGGTGGTTATTAATCCTTCTTGAATAAAGATAAACCCCTGCCTCATTAATAGGCTCCTGTGTGGTTACTTACATGAAGTGACTGAGAACTGTTCAGATAAGAAAGATTAGGTGGGCTCAGGCCCTTAAATGTAAGTTACAATGCTGAAAAATATCTTAGCCCATCAGTCCTGGTTTTGATCACAAAGCAGGATTATAATATCTTCACTTTTTACTTCCCAGATGAAAGCCTAATTTAGACACCTATTCAGGATGAGCACTTCGCTGGTTACAATCACCTATATAACAAAAAAAAAATGTCAAAAGTGAATGGCCAGTAAGATATAACAATTGACAAAAATACACTTTTATTAGGAAGCAAAGATGGCAATATTCACATCCAAACCAATGGGAAAAAAACTCATTTTCATTAGTAAAACTTCAAAAATTA
Source organism: Aegotheles bennettii (assembly GCA_013398125.1). Classification (NCBI taxonomy): domain Eukaryota; kingdom Metazoa; phylum Chordata; class Aves; order Caprimulgiformes; family Aegothelidae; genus Aegotheles; species Aegotheles bennettii. The sequence continues at coordinate 703,589 of VZRW01008259.1, forward strand.
CTAGAAAACATAAACAATTTTACCCTTCTGTTTCCATTAGTCACATGCTGTGTGATTAGCATGACAGGAGATAGAAAGGGGAGGAAAAAGGCTACTAGTATATTTTTTGTACTGCACAATGGCAACCCCCTGATTTCTGTTTTTGGAGACTGCATGATTAGGTGTAGTTTCTCTGTCCCCTTCAACCCAGGGGAGAACAGTCTTCTTAGATTCTAATGCAGAATGGCAGCCAACCATTTACAAGGAAAATAGTGAAAGAGAATAATTCACACAATATCATAATTTTTTTTATTGGTTTCTATAAAAAAGCATAGAACGGGAGAGTACCTTTCTTCACAGATTCATTCTCATTGCTACAAACTGATCTAAGGACATTCTGGATATTAGTACAGCTTTTATTAAACACCAGTGTTCTGACTGCATTCAAGGTAGTAGCAAGCAAATCTCTATCGTTCTAAGAATTATGTTGCTGAGATACGTGTATTGGGCACAATTTTTTATTGGCACAAAAGGAATCCAATTTCCAGGTTCATTACCCAAAACAACATAGAAATTTGAAACAAGAAAACATTTTAGTGGTTGAACTATAGATCAAACTATAATTCATAGGCCACATTCCCTCATGGATTGTGAGGATAAGGAAAAGGGGATGGAAAAAAGCAATTTTTCTGCTCACTTGATCGATGTTCTATTTGACCTCTGAAATGCCCTCATGCCATAACCTTTTAAATACCATCTGCTCTTTTTGTGAAGAGTGTGATGGGAAGGAGTCACTTCTAGACAGCAATTGATTATAAAAGCATTAATCAAGGGCATGGATTATCTGCAGCATGACATTGTGTGCTGTAGTTAAGCAATTTCACCTAAAATGTGATTGGAAAAGTTAATCCTGTTTTTCAAGACTAATTTAGACTTTGTATCAAACAACACAGGACATCACAAAAACAGCTGCAACAAACAGGAACTGAAAATTTGTCAGCTTCCATTATGAAGTCTAGTAAACTTTGGCTCTGAGAATAGATAAGCAGTAGGCCTATAGTCACAATCTTCAGTTTTTCAAAATTGAGTTTATGCTGCCAGTTTTCGCTCCCAAGTCCCTGGAATTGTTCTTCTCCTTCTTGCAGCACATCAAGACAAATTTCTTTTTTGGTATTTGATATTCTTGGGATTATCTGTCAAATTGTTTTCTAGCACTACTTTTCTGTCGTGCACTTACCCTCAAAATGTCTCACACAAGCTTCCCCCTGGGCCTACTACCTAGGTGGGCAAATTGCAGCAGAAGGAGGTGTAAGGGGTTTGCACAAGACAACATCTAGCGCCGGTGGCATGCAACAACTGGAATGGAGATCCAGCTCCTGGGGCCTTGCTTTGACTGCCCTTTCTCATTAACACTCCCCTTCACGTTTTAGGGTGATGTGTGAGAAGTGAGCTCATGTAGGTATGGCAATTGCTGATAGAGAATGCTGCAATAAATACATGTCAAGTGTATTGTAAGGCTGAGGTAATTTATTTTTATCTGAGGCTCCAAACAGGCTGATTATGCTATGAAAAATTAGGATATTCTGTCCCTTTCCCAGTATCTGTTGTCATCATCTTCAGATAGTGCAATTTGCAATTAATAAAGTGATCTGTCACGCTATTATAGTTAAAGTAATCACTAGGGAGCTTGACAATGGTCACTTCAGACAGCTGGATTGCAGGGAAGTACATGTCTGCATTGAAGGGCAGCAAAAATGGCTTCAGCTGTGCCATACAAGTTGCTGGATCACAGGAGAAACATGAAAGTTCAAATTGTTGTTGAGGGCTGAATTCATGTTCTGCCTGGTTACTTCCCCTTCCTGAAGTGCTTTGACATTTCCGCATGTCCATCTATTGAAACCTACTTTGCTTTCCCCAAAGTCATTGGGTACAGCAACGGTTTTCAGCCTTCTCTGATCAACAGACAGTACTACGAAAAAATAAATATACTGAGGGAAACAGCTTGTTTTACTCTTCATGTCTGCCTCCTGTTTAATTGTTTAATTTCCTTTTCCTGCAGACAACACCAGGACACCATACAGTCTGCAAATTATGACCATGTATTACAGATGAAAGTCCTCACCTCAGAGACATAAATACCACATATCAGAAGGAATAAAAATCCAAAGAATAAATGCCAACACAGAACCCAGGGTGTCAATAACCTTTCTAAATGGAAACCCTGTATCCCCATTATATTATCCTATATATAAATAAAAATGGTATAAAGCTTCTTGTTGAGCAAGAGTAAATGCTATAATGCTGTTCCCAAAGAAAAATGTGGAGCCTTGTGCCATTTACTGTTTCTGTTGATTGATTTTTTTCTAAATTGAAGGCACTCTTCTACAATAAAAACTAGAAGCTCTGTGTTCATACACATAAACCAGATCAGTTTCTAGCACTTCAGATTTCTCAGACTGACAGCAAGTCATGGTCCCAAAACATCCATTGCTGGAATTTCATTTTGTTTCTGGTCTCTTTTTCAATTTAAAAATAATCTATGTGCATGTTCAACCAGCATACATAAAGTACGTTTTGAACATCAGTGTCACTGCAGTCCTCCTCTTGAGAACAAAATTCAGCTGCAGATGCAATGCTGATAGGTACCTAATAATTTGTGGATCTCCTTAAAGCTGCAGTGAAAGATGCAGACTTCATGAAATTGTTCTGGCATAGTACCACGATACAGATAATGTCTACTCTTCTTCTGGGGACCTGCCTTTGCAGACCCATGTTGTATTTGGATTTAAGAAGAGCAGTTCCAAGGGCTGGTGGATACCACAGCTAGAAGCAGGAAGATCACGCACTTCTGATGGCTCTCCTGAGCTCATTTGCTACTTTCTGCCTCAAATGCCTCATGCTGAGTTCTGCTTAGTGGATCGGTATCTGAACTGTTGAAACGGAGGTTGATGCGATTGACAGAAAAAGTTGTTGATGCTCAAAAAATTCCTAGTTAGAAATATCTCTTAGGTTTAAATGGAGATGTTTCTGTAAATATTCACTAAATATAAATTTCATAACTTAAAAGGAAGTTTGAGTTTCAGATCTCCTGGACAACAAGAACTCAGGCATTTAAGACCAAATGCAGATTATTTAAGAAAATATTTTATGAAAGATTCTGCTGTGGGTCTTTTTTCATCTGTTCTGGAACTACAGTTAGTCTGCTAAATTATACATATTACTTGAAATTATACTAGAAAATTTTACTACATTTCAGTGGTCTTTAATAATAAGTTCTCTTCAATTTGTAAAACATAAAGCCTTTCAAAATGTGGCGGTAGCAACCATCATAAATGCTAGTACAGTACACAGTTTTCCTGTAGTGTTAAAAACAGAGAAGCTGGTAATCTAGCCTTATCATAGCTTTGCCCTGACATGGCTTTGCTTCCTTACTGACTCTATTTGGGTCAGGATGAAGATCCTGTCTATATTAGGATTATCTATTCTACAATTCCTTGTTTTTCCCACTCTATCCATCCAGTTCATAAGTTTTTATTTATATATTTGTATATTATGCAATAATATTGGCTCTAGTATTTTCTAATATTTTCTATTAGCTTTCACAAAGTATTGTGCATAATTTTATAACTTTATGAATGTTTTTTTTATACAAAAAGCAAGGAATTTGCATGCCTCACTTTCCACACTCAATCACAGCTTATTCTTTTTTTAATTCTTCCTTCTTCCTCTACTTTTTTTATACTTCAATTTATATTCTAGGTTTCCTTTCCAAATGAAAAAAAAAAAAAAAAGAAATCCATGGCGCACTTTCATGATATAATGAAGAGCTGCAGAAACAGGAAACTCAAGTGCCAATTTCCTTTCCAGATCAGATCTCAACTTGAGAAGTAATTGCAACCAAAAGGACTGATGAATTTCATGAAATAAAATTACTTTAGGAGGTTTGATTCATAACTGTTCTTTATAAAGCCCCCACATCTGTGCATCTATAAATAGATAGCCATCAAAATAACAAAATGTAGTAGCTCACTTTCAAGTTTCAAGAGGTTGAGTGTAGACCTGTAGAAAAGGACTTGGAAGTACTGGTAGACAAAAAGCTCAACATGAGCCAGCAAAGTGCACTTGCAGGCTGGAAAGCCAACCATATCCTGGGCTGCATTAAAAGAAGCATGACCAACAGGTCGAGGGAGGGGATTCTGCCCCTCTACTCTGCTCTCATGAGACCCCACCCGGAGTGCTGTGTCCAGTTCTGGAGTCCACAACATAGGAAGGACATGGAGCTGTTGGAGCAAGTCCAGAGGAGGCCACGAAGATGATCAGGGGGCTGGAGCACCTTTCCTATGAAGACAGGCTGAGAAAGTTGGGGTTGTTCAGCCTGGAGAAGAGAAGGTTCTGGGAATACCTTATAGCAGCCTTCCAGTACCTGAGAGGGGGCCTACAAAAAAGCTGGGGAGGGACTTTTTACAAGGGCATGTACTGGGGGAACAGTTTAAAACTGGAAGAGGGTAGATTTAGATTAGATTTCAGGAAGAAATTATTGACTGTTAGAGTGATGAGACATGGGCAAAGGTTTCCCAGAGAGGTGGTAGAAGCCTCATTCCTGCAATCATTCAAGGCCAGGTTGGGTGGGGCTTTGAACAACTAGGTCTAGTAGAAGGTGTCCCCCTGCCCATGGGAAGGGAGTTGGACTAGATGATCTTTGGTCCCTTTGAACCCGAACCATTCTATGATTTTTGTGATTCTGTGATTCAAGTTATATTTGGACTCCATCTTGAAGGTCTTTTCCAACCAGAGTGATTGTATATATTATAATTCCCCTTAAAAAGACATTTGGGCCCAAATCGCTCAAAGAATGAAGACAGCAGGTATTTTAATCTCTGGTACAAATGACTATATAACATTCAGGTCAGTAACAGGAAAACTGGGTCCTTTTACTGAAATGGAAGGGCCTGAAGTAGGATAGCCAGGAACCTGACAAATGAAGTTCTATATATTTGTTTCCTAGTTAGACCTGTCAGCCAGCTGAAATATGGCCCAAATTAATCTTACAGATCTTTAGGCATCTAATTCAAGGTGCCTAAGATAGGAACATCATCAGTGTAAAGCCATGTAACCCTGCATGTCCAATAAGACTGCATGCTATCGCAAGTTTCTAAAATATCATGTTGGTAGCTCTTGGTCTACAGAAGCCGTGAACAATATATGGTAGCAGAATGTATAGGAAAACTACACACACTTGTACATAAATGCCTGTAAAGTATGGTACACTGTTCCAGCGCCCATTAGAAAAATCCATTTCAATACACCTTCTGATGCTTTGTAATCCTTGAACTGTCATGTGTCCAGTATTGCTTGTCAGCTTGCACTTTCTAATCACTTATGAAACAGCCTAATGATGATACTTCATGACCACAGATTGAATAATTTTATTTAAGGATATCAGAATGGAGATATTATCTCCAGATCCAGACACTGCCTTCCCTGTAATATTTCAATGTCTTTAAATTTAATTAGGCAAGACTTTTTCTAGAAAGAATACTTTTAATATCACAAACATTTACTTTTCATTTAAATTTTTAAAATATTTATTTCAATTGATATATAAAATATCATATGAATCACCGCCTGAAAGCACTGCCTACTTGCAGGTACTGGCAGAAGACAGCAGACAGTCTGTAAGAGCATCTGTCAGCAAGTGCTAACACATATTTGTCAACTGCAAGGGAATGTGTGTGGGGGGTATCTTTTTGATTGTACTCCTTTTTTTAGACCACTTTGTGATGGCTTTTAGAACAGAGAACAAACTGATCCAGGGAATACCAGAAAACAGTGTTCCACAATAAATTACTTTTCACCCTGCAGAATACACTCTTCTCACAGAGAACATTTTTTTCAATTCCTCAAAACAGTCTAATTATATTGGCAAGTCCTGTAGTTAGATCTCAGACAATAGAAAGGAAAGAGAGCCAGCAGAGCTGCAGAAATACTTGTATAAAGGAACATAATTAGAGAGTTAAACTAAGGAGCAATGAACAGCTGCATAAAAGAAGGACAAATTCATTAAAACAGTTTTCTACTGTTCATTTAACATTCTATTATTGAAAATTAAACTGTGCAGGTCTCCATTTTTGAAATTACCATTCTTCACTACTTAGGCTGTTGACATGGGGAGTTTAAAAATGTCCGCTTACTGGCACAGCCTGCTCTGTGGAGACTGCAGACAAAGAAACACAGCCAAATATCAGAGGATAGCTTAACAAAGAGCTCTAAGCAAATGATTGCAACATATTTCTAGGTGTGGGTACTTTTCATCCTTTTAAGTTTGACTGTTAAGCTATAATACCGTAAAACAAGATAGACTGGGAAAATTGTGCCAGATTGCAATGAGATGAGACAAAAAAAGGGCCAAAAAATCTTGCCATCTCTTGCAAACATAATTTTAATTTTTATGCCAAAAATAATGCATTTAAACAAGTGCCTGTCAAATAAGCAACGTTGATTCAGCCATTTGAAATTAATGACTTTCAAATGCTTGACATAAATTATAAAGCCGGTAATATGAAAAATTACTTAAAGTAGAGAAAAATGATCCCGAAATAATGTTTTAGATTTCCGTTTCCTGAGGGACAGTTTAAATACTAAAAGAGAGAAACATTAAACCTGCACCAATAATCCCAATTCTTCTTTCACTGTAGCGTAAATGATAATTTCAGGGTTTCTTTAATGGACAACCTGGAGTCTATGCCAAGTCTATCATGTGGCTGAACTGACACTGAGTGAGTAACAGGGACTCTTCTTTGAACTGAATGAATTTGCATCAATACTTATTTAAAGCTGGTTTATAACCTTACAGTAAATCTTTTGACATGATGATGCAGTGACAACCTCTGCAATACTTAATTCCTTTTTCTTACACCATGGGAGCCTCTCTATTCCCTACAATTGGCTAAGACATTTTTACAACACTTCATGGCTAGTTATGGTAAACTTTCATTGGAACATTGCCTGGAAAAAAAATATTGGTAATTTAACCTAGGTGCAAACCAGAGACTTTTTTCTCATAGAAGTTGTTACTCTTAACATAAGCACCATTCAGTCGTTATCTGAAAGCCTTTGGTTTTCCAAAATTTTAAAAAGTACAAATCTAAGTTAATATTGTGACAAATGAGAGGCTAGTTAGCCTCACTTCTGCTGTCCAACATAGTCTCATCCAGAACCCTTCCCCTAGATGAGAAGAAAAGTATATACAGAAAAAGAGAAAATATATACATTTATCAAAAGTGTACATGTAATTTCTGTGGTTAATTTAAATTCCAAAGTGGCAATTTCAACTGACATGACAAGGCAGAACTGGGATGCCACAGAGCTACCCTACTCAGTGAAGCATGTGTCAAGTGGAACATCCACTACTTAGGAGGTGAATGACAGCAAGCTTGGGAGGAAAGGGGGTATTTTTCAAGCAACCACAACAGTCAAATCCTTTCCTCCAGATTTTCAGTAGAGTTACTAAGATATTAGTACTCATATTTCAGAAGAGAAGGCTTTTTCATTTGCATCTCAACTGAAAAAAAAATAAGAGAGGGGTTGCTGGTTTTTTTCTTTTTGTTTTTTCTTTCTTCTTTTTTAACCAAAGGAGCTTTAAAATTGATAGAGGGTGGGAGAAATGAAATGGAGAGCATGCCAGATAAAAATGCCAGAGGCCAAATCAAACAAATGTCTGCACTTGGCACACAGATATTGCAGCAATAGAAATAGTATAGATTTTTTTTCTGGCTCCAGGGACAGCTTATACATTTGCATTAAGTCTTTGGATAAGATACATAACAGCACGCAGAGAAAAGAAACACAGCTTTTCTTCTTGCAGGAGAGTGTCTTATTTTTCTCCCTGTCCCCATGAATCTTGTATTCTCTCCCGTGTGATGGTCCCTAAGCCATGTCTAGGGGAAACGGGGTGCTGCTGTTGCTTAGACCCAGTGGGTGGTAGGAGCCTCCCAGCCCAGGACACAGCTCATGAGAACTCACTCATTGATATACACTAGGCAATCAGACTGAGCAAGACCTGCTGTTCCTACTCCCCACTGCCTGACTCCAGGCACTGAGCCCAAGTGATGGACACCATCATCATCATCAAATTTGAATGAAAAGGAATTGGTTTATGGCAAATTTGATTGTGTTGGAACATGTTAACCAGGAGACTTAGAAGTGCATCATTCAGGTTATGAGTCCCAAAACTGCTTTAGACTGCAAAGTATGCAACTTGACTAAGGTCTCGCAGTCTTTGGCTGTGCACACTAAAAGAAACGCAGCTCCCCAAATGTATTTTGTGGATGCTAAAGTGGATTAACATTTAGGTGAGATCTTCCTACTGGCATTTTTAAAAGCATTCAGACCTATAAAATTTATGCATTTTGAGAGACTGAATCCCTTGAGGGCAGAGTAGACCTGAGGGTTTGAAAGTTTTAAGCTTAAAATTGCACATTCTTGTCTATAGGCACTTACATGGTTTAATTGCTATTCTGAGCACATTTTTCTTTCACTTACAAATCTATTTCAGTAAATTGCATTTATAGCACCTTATTAAGATTAGTTAAAAAAAAAAACACAACAAAACAAACCACACGCCAAAAAATGAATTTAAACAATCGCCCCAAGTGTTTTGATAGAAAAAAGGGGAAAGAGATTAAGGCCATCAGCCAGAATACAAATCAATTGACGGTGTAGGAAATTATATACTCCTGTGGCTTAGTGAAATACAAAGTAATGTATACGAACATCTTAAAAAGGGGACTCTCTGCAGTTTTCCTGAGCTATCTAATAGTCAGACTTTCCTTGCTAACAATACCTTCTTTTTACAGAGACTAAAACGTTATTTAAACAATTATGTGCTATTAAGTAAAAGAAGAATTACAGAGAAAATTGCACCATTAGTAAAATTTAAGTTCTTAACTTCATATAATAAAAGATGGTAACCTTTTTGTAATGGCATTTCAATTTACCACTTATTATAAAAGTCTAATTTAGAAGGTAAAATGAATTCTGGGTCCAGTCTTACTACTCTGGCTGTTACATTTCTATGCAAGTTTTAATTCATAACACAGTTCCAGCAAAATTAACTAAGAATATTTTAGAACAATTCAAGATCTTGGTTTCAGCACTGAAGTATATTAGAGATGACATCTTTGATTAAAAAGTTAAGGCAATACATTTATACATAAAGAATACAGAGCACTTCTTATATTTAAAATACATCCCCTAGCAATCCTATTTTGTTCTTGAGAGTCTTTCAAAACATCATTTTCAGTGGTCATAGTAACTACTGACAATTTGGTTCCCTTGTTCCTTCTATGAAATGCTATTTCTTCTTCATTATGTATTGGAAGTAACCTAATTTTTAATTCTAAAACAGAAAAAGTAAAATGGAAATTATTTTTGAAGAAAACTTAATAAGTAATTGTTGTAATTTAACTATAATAATAATAATTTCTATTATTATTATTACCATTACCCGCTTGAAAACACCTCTCTCCTCTTTCTAGCATCCTCTTTTATTAGTCAATTTTACATATAAGTGTGGAGGTGGGATGGAAAAGAGGCAACCTTTTCAAACAGCCTTTTTCCTGTATGAACTGAAGAACATTTTGGTTAGAACCATCCAAAGGCACGTAGCTTTTAAAAGCTCATCAAATTACAGGCCTGATTTGGTGGAATCACTGAGTCACTGTGGTAAACTTCACCAGATTAATTGGTGAGAAATGCGGTTTTGTCCAAACAACCAGACGTGAACAAATTGTAAAACAGGTGAGCCCTTAATGTTATTTTTATTGTATGCTTTGAGACCTTTATTCTACCCTTCTGCAAAAAACTTTTTGCAACATTCTGAAAATTACTGCCCATAAATAAGGAGACAAAAAACATGAAACAGGGGGGCAGCAATAATGGTGTGCAGTATGAGGTACCTCAAGATTAACCAGCCTACAAGAAACATAAGTGCACTTCCTCATGTGTGCCAGGGTCCTGCCTGGAGGTGGGCATGCCCAGGTCTCTCCAGCTTCTCTCCCTTCCAAACTCCAGACTGCCAGAGAGGTAGAGAGAGATGGAGAGGTAGGTGGAGAAGTTACCTGCAGAAATGTCTGTGCTGGTTTTGCCTGCATTTTAATGAATCCAGAGTTTATTATAACTCACCTACAGCTGCCCACAGCATGGAAGTCAATGTCTACAGCTGCAATAGGGAGCTCACCAGACCTGGCTTGCGAAGAACTCTCCCTCCTTAGCCCATGACTGTTTTTTCATTCTGTCATCCCAACAGTTTGAAAACGCCAAAGTATCTTAAAATATTACCTAAAATAACTATTTTTTTTTTTATTTTAGCAGAACAGGAATAAGGATTTTGGTTAAAAACTATGGTGAGCTGCTATGGTGTGGATTTCAGTGGATTTGCAGAGACAGAGATGTGCTTCATAAATTGACTTACATTTGTCATTATTTACATTGTCTCAATGGTACACCTGCTGCATGCTTTATAATTATGTTACTAGCACTACATTAATGAGAACAAGTGCATTAAGTTTTAAAATAATTTACATTTTCAAATGCAAAGCTTACATTTTTTCACAGAGAAGGAATAATACCTGAAACACCTTAGACAGTCATTTCTCCATGAAGCTGTCACCATTGAAAAATTAACATGAACGCACAGATGTACCTGAGACACCACAGCATGTTACAAGAGTTCTGGTACTAGAGCGAGTAATGACCTTTGGTATTTCAAAGCTATTTGATGGAGTGAGAGCATACACATACATGTTGTACTATCTTAAAAGGCTTCCCTTTTAATGCTGACAGCAATTCCTTGGTGAAATCTCACAAAACAAGACAAGGTAGTTTAAAATCTGGCCGAAGAAGGTTTTGGAACCTAACTGTCACATAACTCCCTGTCTCTCACACTCTGCTTTGCTTCAGTGTTCATACGAACTCAAAACATAACAGAGAATAAAAATTGCTTATTTCTTTATAATATTGTGAACTGACCAGAGTTAGACTACCATCCTTATCCTGCCCATTATTCCATTATTGAGCAGAGCCTTAGCATTTGCTTTCCCATTCTGTTTAGGTCATTTCCAACACCTAGCAAACATAAACTTAGAATACTGTAAACATATATAAAAATAATGATTCCTAGTTTTTTTGTTTGTTTTGGTTGGTTGGGTTTTTAAAATTATACAAGTTGGTCCTGTGCCTTGGGAATTATATTGTATGTTTAGAGAATTAGAGAAATCAGTTCACTGGTTTTACATGTTATCTGCTTAGGCAAACAACTGTACAGGATAGCCTTTAATATCCTCTGAAATTTAAGGGAAATTTTATCGGCTTTGCCCAATGAAAAGATACAGTCTCTGAAATCAGAGGTTTTACAATCATGGTTAGCACCAATGGTCATATTCTACAGAACAATTTTCCTTTTCATGAAGAGGACATTAGAGACTTGCTCATCAGCCCTTCTTAACTTTATATTAAAACAGAAATCCTTATTATACAGATTTCAGTAAAAGAGTCACACCAAGGTCAATTGTATGAAATTCAACAATGCCAGTGCCGGCTCCTGCATTTGGGTCACAACAACCCCATGCAACGCTAAAGGCTTGGGGAAGAGTGAATGGAAAGTTGTTCGGTGGAAAAGGACTTGGGAGTGTTGGTTGAGAGAGGCTGAGTATGAGCCAGCAGCGTGCCCAGGTGGCCAAGACGGCCAACAGCACCCTCGCTTGTGTCAGAAATAGTGTGGCCAGAATGACTAGGGAAGTGATTGTCCCCCTGTACTCAGCACTGGTGAGGCTGCACCTCAAGTACTGTGTTCAGTTTTGGGCCCCTCACTGCAAGAAGGACATTGAGGTGCTGGAGTGACACCAAAGGGCAACAGAGATGTTGAATGCTCTAGAGCACAAGTGTTATGAGGAGCAGCTGAGGGAACTGGGGTTTTTCAGTCTGAAGAAAAAGAGGCTGATGGGAGACTTTATCACTCTCCACAACTACCAAAAAGGAAGTTGTAATGAGGTGGTTGTTGGTCTAACAAGTTATAGGACAAGAGGAAATGGCATCAAGTTGCTCCAGGAGCAGTTTAGATTGGATATTAGCAAAAATTTCTTTGCTGAAAGGGTTGTCAGGCAGTGGAACAGGCTGCCCAGGGAAGTGGTGGAGTCACCGTCCCTGGAGGTATTTAAAACACATGTAGATGTGGTGTTTAGGGACATGGTCTAGTGTTGGACTTGGCAGTGCTAGGTTAAGGATTGGACTTGATGATCTTAAAGGTCTTTTCTAGCCAAATAATTATATGATTCTTTAAAGAAAACCAGTCATTAACAGAAGCCTAACTGTAAGTTGTTGCTATCTGAAACCATGACCTACATTTCATCTTTCAGCGTGTGGCAAACTCCCATGAATCACCTTCTATTTACTGCAGGAAAGTATGTGCATATAAGGACTTACCATCGAAGAGCTGGCGTGCTGTGAAATTGAACATTTTGTGTGTTCAATGTGATCATATGCTGTCATATCTGCAGTTATAATTCCGTATCTAAAACTTTATTTGCATGCTAAAGAAAAATGTGGTGCTCCTTGTATCAAAGAACGCAAGACCTGCACATTTCTTGCAGGATCTGTCCCAAGCACCTTCTGTTGTCACATAACAGGAAGTGTTTCAGGCCTTTGCTTACCTACCTACTCAAAACTGCTGATAAATTCTTAGTAGCAAGCATTTGATTGCAAAGAGAGAAAAGATACTCACCCTCAAAGGCTATTTTAAGTCATGCTATTGACTCAATATGCTTAATATTAATACAGCTGATAACATTAAGCAGACATAAAAGTATGTTTACTTTATCTATACAGTTGTAAAAGAACAAAGAAATAAAAAACAATTGAAGTGCTCTGCAACAGCTGTGTGTCTTCACAAAAGAAAGCAATGTCCTGTTGTGCAAATAGTCTGGCGTGTGTGAAGATAATCTGACTTCTAATCATTTAAGAAATACAGATTATGTAGAGAAATTATAGATTGACTGAACTAATTTTAGCTATAAACCACACATTGGTCTATATTTGGATACTCAGGACAGGTTACAAAATTATAGGTCTGGAAAAGATGCCAGCTTCTGCACTCACTACTAATACCACTGTAGATAGGGAATATAATGCAGTCACACTCCAGTGACCAGATGCTCTGTTGAAACCAGACATCCCAGACCACCTGTTTTCACATCCTTACACACACTTTGGTCTGTCATTCAAAAGAGTCTTGTGTTATAATTTGGCATTGGATATGACTATTGTTATGGCAGTGAGCCAGACCAAAGCACAATGCTCTCTATCTGTTAGTAATATCCAAGCAAAGCCATACAAAACAACAAGACCTACATTTCCATTTCTATAAACATTTGTTTGTAGAGTGATGGAGAGAAGAAGGAAGGAGACTGACGGAAAAGAAGTGAAATGGTTCAGTCTCTGCAATTACCAAATAATACATTCTTGTTAGCATTTGGAATTTTCTAGTTCCCAAACATCTCAGCCACTCTGTCTCCTGCAATTTTCAAGATAACCCACAAAACACATGCGTGTCACTATGCCAGGAACATACTACAAAACTGGGAAAATACCAGTGGAGATACCAGAAACCTTGCTCTTTGTTAATACAATTCTTAGGCAGTAGAAAATATATCAATTCCCTTTAGGCAGAACAACGGGGTTAGGTTAAAATACTGGCAGAACCAAAAGTGGCCTAATCAGTCTGACTTTGCATTGAATCCTGAAGCTGTAGTACAAATGTCAGTGATGTGGAGAATAGTAACAACTTCCGAAAATTCAGAACCACTACATGCAGCCAATCTTCAGCTGACACATCTAGATCCAGAAGAGGATATATAACCTTTTACACATTTCTCCTGGCATCTTTTGCATTCACATTTTGTAAAAATAAAGCCATTATATACCCTAATGTTCTTACTGTCCTGGCAGATCCCCTCACTGGAACCATGTGGTGCTTAGGAGACGGTCTGGCTAGGTAGCAAGCACTGTCTCCTTGATGTGCCTGAAGGTGGGCAAGCTGAGTCTGGTTATCAGAGTACACAGCACTTTCACAGAAGGTACTAACTTCTGGGACAAGAAAATCAGTGTGTGTGTGTGTGTGTGCCTGGACAAACCCTCAGAGAGGAGAGGGCCTCATAGCAGTAGGTACTGGGAGTGAAGGACAGTGAGTGTCCTGCACGCTGACAGGTCTCCTTGCATGTCCTGTAGTATTACAACTTTGCCTAGTGAAGATTCTTTGCATGTTTTTCATTGAGAGATGTACTTCTGACACTTTGTGGCTTTAGAATTAAGCAACATCCTTAGCCTAGGAGTACTAAAATCACTGTTTGGCCAAAGTGCAAAATCATTTTAATTTTCCTTTAGTTTACCTTTTTTTTAACTCGATGGATAAATGTTTACACAGTAGATCAGTAAGTGGAAGGAAACACCATGGGTATTTATGTTAAAAATCTTTAATCATGAAAGAATATGGGAAACTATATAACAATAACTATGTAAATAAAGTAGATCAGTTTATTCAATGAAAGAAAAAATCTCTGCTTATTTTTGGCAACAGTTTGCAGAATGCATTATGAAGAATATTTCACACAGTTGTTTTAAGACAGTCATTAAATGTATTATAGAACTGATTCTCATATATGCTCACTTCTCAAGCAGGAACTGACAAAGTCCCCCATGGGAATGTCACCTGGAACAAAGGGCTTCCAAGCTTCCTCTGTGAATTCCTATGAATGATCCTGTCATGGCTCATATACAGAAATACTGAAGATACTCTTAAGAGATTATTTGCTGCTTGGTTGTAGGTATTTTTTCCTTTTCTCAATGGAATTAACTACCATTTTAACAAATATTTTGCCTTATCGTAGTCAGCATACTTGTATCTTATTAAAACTATCACTCTATATGAAAAGTTAAGGTAACTTTTGTTAAATGGAGAAATGCTATGCATAAATGGCAATGGATGGTGATCCTTCATTGTTTTACTGCTCAGGAACATAATGGATAATAATGTTTTGAGGTAGTTTTTTTCTGTCTTGGTTTTGCAAGTAAGAAGCAATCTACTTTCTGTATCCTCCTGTTCATCAGTCTGTCATCAGGATCCAGTATATCATCATTTTCTCAGAGATGCTCTGTGTAAGATGTGCAGAGACTGCTGCTTAGAGCTGCCCAACTATAATGTGTATGTACTCAAATTATGATCCACCTAGAGTTCTACATTGGAGAATTCAGTATTAAGTCATTTAAGCATCCAACATTTTTGTTACTTAACTTTTGTTTAGATGAGTCATGGTACTGTTTTCATGTCTAAGCCTCAGCAAGCTTTAAGGGTTTGCTTCCAAATGAATTTCCTGTCAGGCCACATGGTAAAAACAAAACAAAAAAGAAACAGACATTCAAGCTTAGAGCTTAAAGGGACTGTTTTCATTTCTCTCTTCCCTTTTCTACTAGAGGAGGGACTTGAGGCTCCCTTGCAGAAGTACATGACAACCAGGAGTTCCTCTGTGAACCTGCTTCAGTTTTTATAAAAAAAATTATTATTAACTGGGGGAAGAGAGTCTCTGATGTGGTAGTTCTCGGCAGGGGGAAGTGAGAAAATAAGGGATCCCAGCTCTTGCTCTCATCTATATTTGTACAACATGCAAAGTGCTGAAGGGACAGATTCACTGTCTGAATATAAATTCAGATGTTTATTCAGAATCAAGGCTTTCCCAGACCTTCACATTGTGATCAAAGTGCCCATGTCATCTAGCATTAGGGGCCAGAGTTATTTGTTTTCCATGTTTTTCCCTTATTTTTCCAATGCAGGTTTTTATTTGAAAAGAAAGGGGAGAAAAAAAAAAGCTGCTTGTCCTCTTTCACATATTTTCCTCATCCTGCCTAAAAGGTGGGGAAAAAGCTTATTAACTACCTCTCAACCCTCTTCTTTTATTGCTGTAGGTTTTATTTTTTCCATTTAATGATAGTTATATAACCTTTGGCCTTGAGTGTGGGAAAAGTCTGCTTTAAAAGTCAGGTTTTATTTTCTTTTTAAGAAACAAAAGCTTGTATAAAATTTTAGGAGTAATTTTTCAGCTTTTCAAAGAAAAACTGAGTGTTCCTGTGTCCTGGCCTATACCATTCACATTAATCAAAGTCACATTTAATAATGAGGAAACTAGAACCGCTAAAATCAGTACCACACTCCCAGGGTGAGACAAGAACTGCATTGAACAGAACCAGAAGCCCAGAGTCAGGTTTCTGCTGAGCGCATGATGCTGACACTTAAAAAATAAGTTACAATCACAAGTAAATAACAGCATTCAATTTCATCTTAATGCATGTTTTGCAATATCTCATGTACTAATTCCCATGAAATGGTCACAGATCATCAAACTAATAGGTGGGGAAGAAAATTTTGAGGATTGTCTAATAGGACTGGCTATCAAACTAATTATGAGTCATTAGACAAGCTCTCTCAAGGCACAGCATGTTTAACTGTAATCAGGGGATAATAAAGTTCAGAAAAATTTCTATCTAAGAGGGTGGCCTTTAAAAATAGAGATGTTGGGGATTCTATTGAATACTTTAAATTAGATATAGATTAGTCACAAATCACTGAGAGAGCTTAACAAGAAATCAAAATCAACACCTTGAGTATGGAAGCTTCTTGTCAATACGCAGCTTGCTAATGTGCAACATGAGCAACGTTTAAATATATTCCACCCCACTGATATCTTGGATGAGCTGATGCGATATGTTCCGTCTTTGATACAGTGCTCAAACACCACTAAGTACTCCAACAAACATTATGGTACTAGATTTATTTTTTTTTTAATCACTTCTGTCACTTTTGGACTACTATCAGTTAAAATATTTGCAGTAGGACTGCTTACATTTTCACCTATCATATAAAAACAAATCACAAACATGGCCTAATCTAAAGTTTATTTTAATCGACATAAGATTTCTAATTGTCCTGAGAAGTCTTTGGATGAAAATATTTCTTTAACTAAACTATATATCGCCATTTAGAGGGCATCTTCATTCAAAGTACATTTTCTTCTCAGTTCACCTCATACTTTCTTATGTTTCTTTGGCTCTCCAGCTGGATGATAAAATGACTCAGCCCTTCTAAAGATGGAAAAACTGCATCCAGTCCCTTAAGCTTGCAGGACAGTGTTCACATGTCATAGAGATCAATGTTCCTCTGATGATTTGAACTTCTAGGACATCTTACTTTTTTTTTTATCTTGCAGTAAAAAATACAGAAACACCACATCTACAAACTCCAATGCCAGATCAGATTTTTTTTGTCTTCAGTAGACCCTGCCATCACAAGAAACAAGCAATATAGGGTATGTTTTAGCAAAGGATTTGAATATGTTTTACATAAAATAGCCAGAAAGTCCCATTTAACATGCATGGAGTTATTCACCTTTAGGTGAGCTGGTTTGCAAAAGCTTTATTATACATGGTCCTAGTTCCTTCACCTTCATCTTCTGTGTAATAGATTTTCCAGTAGGTTTTCTAGCAGATGGTGCAGTTTTAACTGAACTCAGATTCACAGAAAGAGCAAACATTCAGTACTAGGTCCATACATGAAAAAGGTCAATGTTACATCAACATTTGACTTTATAAAGGCCCACACAGATTTCTTAGATCTAATGTCCACTTTTTCCTTCTATACACGCCCAAACTCTTGTGTACTGCACCCTCTATAGGATAAAATACACAGCGTATCATAGGAAAAAGAAAAAGGAAGTCTTATCTGGATATTAAGGAGATTATTATCTGCAGTTGAAAATCTAATTGCTGATTTTGGCAGTTAATTTTCAGTGATGTATTTGTTAAACAATAGGATAGGTTCAATCCATTAGAACAGAAAATGTCAGATTGAAATATTGCTAATGAGTGGATTTGTGCTTTATGCTATGCAGTAGCAGAAGTTCGGCTGGCTGGGTGCTGAAGCAAAACTGAGAGAACTTTCTCAATATGTAATCAGTGTGCCGTCATTGTATCACTAATCCAAACCACACAATACTAATTAAGCTTTCTCCTTAGGTAACGTGCAAGCAATAAGTATATTTTAAATGCCACTTGCTATCTTTTTCTGTTATTCTGACAGTTTTTAAGTGCTTCATGACTGACAGATTTCTGTAAGTATAAAATTGTGTATCAGAGGGGAATAGGGTGTACAGGTAGAATTTCAAAGTGAATAAAATGTTCTTAACTGCTGTTAGTTTAAGGAACAAGGCAACACTACTTTGGATTTGAATTTTTATACTTTCTTATTCAAAATCAATATTTATAATAGATACAAACAGGCTCAATTTAGACGCATATAATTTTGTAATACTTCAAAATATGACATAGACTTGCACTAAGGAGTGATTTGATTTTTAGCACTTTGTCTTACAATTCAGTACATTCCTGGTCTCTCTGCCCATTCTATTTTTCATAAATAGGTAAATAGAAACCAATTACCTTTCTCCTATACACCACCAAATACTGCTCTTTAAGTTTAATTTTTAGCTAACTTGGTTTGTGTAAGGAGTGAAAAATCCTCTTATAACTTGGCCTTTCCAAGGTGATCAGCAAACTATCACAAACTTAATTCAGGAAATCCATCTTGTTAATTGGCAAAAAGACTATTCTTTTTAGTAGAATGTACATTTTATTTTAAATGAGAGCTACTCTTTCAACAGATGATTAGATGTCTATCTTAGTTTGTAGCGTGCATCATATCTGTTAATATATCACTAGTCCTGGAACAAAAACTTTTCCTCATTGACAGTGACATTGTGAGGAACAGTTATTCATGAACAGTTGGGACAACCTAAATAACAGAACTGCTACGTAAACATAGTTTCTATTAAATAGGTGGAAAGACTTTTCTAAACTAATATTTTTGTCAGGTTTTGGTTTTATTCCCATAGCTTAGGGTGTTTGCAGGAAACCTTATATTTTGTCTCACAAGTCAATTACAGTGATATGTTCGGTTATATTTCTTTGCATAAGAACTCCTTTGTAAAAGAAGTAGGGTGCCAAATGTTCATTTTCATCTTTATCATTCACTTTTGCCACTCAGAGAGTGAAATATGTAAGTAGCAGAGCAACAAAGAGGAAAATAACTTTTATGAAAGGCATCCTTCTGTAGAGTGATGGATAAACGGAGTGGGAAAAAATTTTTTCTGAGGCAGTTCCAATAAAATCGGATGATTCACAGCAAGGATGAATTTGGTTCACTGTCTTCCATGCACAGATGAATTCTTTCATTGAGAGCTCCTCTTAGCAACTGTAGCCACATCTCATGGCAGCGAATTGAATCTGTGATAAACTTACTATAGAATACCATTGAAATGAAGCGTTATATCTCTTCATACTAGTCTGTTATTATGGAGGTGCTTATCTAGAATCATCATGATGAAGCAGGGAGGAAAAAAAAGATCTCATTTTTGAAAGTGGAGAAAAAATCAATGAGGTAGTGCTTTTCATTTCTATTTCCATTAAGAGGCATCTGACCTTACTTGCCACATCTCTAAAGATAAATTTTTAAGAGAGAAAATATTCAGTATACAATGTGGAAAAATTTTATTATGTAATTGTATCAGTTTGTAATAATTAAAATAAGAGTGGCAATGACACTTCATTGTGAGAACATGCCTTCAACTTATTCATCAATCATTTCTTGTGGGAAAACAAAAAAAACCTGATGTCTTTTGAAGAGTACCATTGATCACTGAAACTTACACAGAAATAAAAAACTATAGCAATCACATCCTGTCTTCCTCCTCTTACCTCATTCAGGTTTGGAATTTTTTTTGTTTATTTCTGTTTAAAGATCTTCTGTGTTTCTTCTTCTGCAAATCTTAACATGCTTACTTAGGAGTTTAGATTTTTCCCTCCCTCCCCATGGTGTAGTCTACCATAATGTCCTGACAATGTCTCACTCTGCTGAACAGCTTTGTAACCAAATAAGGAGTAAGATAGAGGGAAATACAGTGTCTCTGTAGTAATAAATGCCGACATTCATAAAAAAACTAAAATATCTGAAGAAATTAACAATGAAAAAACAGTGGTGGTGGTGAGTTGAAAGCATAAGCTATGAAAATAATCCAAAAGTTTAAAAGGTTATTTGACCTTACGGAGGAATTCTTGAGTGGAAGGGATGAAAAAAAGGAATTGTGTTATTAGCTACATTTTCAGCTCACTGTATTAATTATTTAATCTCCACAAAACAAGAGCAGCAAGAACTTCTATAGGTATATACGGCGAAGGGGGAGAGAGAAGCCTCTGTCTCCCATTATCAGCTTCGCCGTTTTTACCGGGAGCTCGGGAATGGAGCAGGAATCAAAGAGCAGGAAATCGAAGAGAGAGAACTTCCTGGTCTCTTCGGCTCTTTATCCAGCCTTAGAGGAAGTTTTGGTTATGGAATACAAATACTAGTTCCTTCTGGAGACGGGTCCTCAAACAGGACAAAAAGTTTCAAACCATAACAGTATATCAGTGATAAAAGGAAGAATAGGGAAAATGTGGGCCCTCTCCAGAAGGAAAAGGGAAACTTGGTCACCCAGGATATAGAGAAGGCTGAGGTTCTCCATGACTTCTTTGCCTCAGTCTTCCCTGGCAAGTGCTCAAGCCACACCACCTAAGTTGTAGAAGGTAAAAGTGAAGACTGGGAGAATGAAGAACCACCCACGGTAGAGGAAGGTCAGGCTCAACACCATCTAAGAAACCTGAATGTGCACAAGTCAATGGGACCTGATGAGATACACCCTCAGGTCCTGAGGGAACTGGCAGATCAAGTTTCTAGCCAATCTCCATCATATTTGAGAAGTCATGACATTCCCCTTTCCCACTGAAAAAGGGAAGAAATAACCCTAATTAAAAAAAAAAAAAAAGAAAGAAAGAAAGAAGAGCTGGGGAACTACAGGCCAATCAGTCTCAACTCTATGCTTGGTAAGATCATGGAGCAGATCCTCCTGGAAACTATGCTAGGGCACACAGAAAACAAGGAGGTGAGTGGTGACAACCAACATGGCTTCACCAGAGGAAAATCATGCCTGACAAATTTGATGGCCTGCTGTGAAGGGGTTTCACAGCTGGTGGATAAGGGAAGAGCAACTGATATCTACCTGGACCTGTTCAAAGTGTTTGACACTGTCCCGCACAACATACTTGTCTCTAAATTAGAGAGGCATGGATTTAATGTATGGACCACCTGGTGGTTAAGATATTGTTTGGATGGTTGCACTCAGAGTCGTGGTCAATGGCTAAATGTCCAAGAGAAGATCAGTGACAAGTGACATTCCTCAGGGATCGGTACTGGTACTGGTTCTCTTTAGCATCTTTGTTAGTGACATGGACAGTGGGATCAAGCGCACCCTCAGCGAGTTTGGCAATGACATCAAGCTGTGTGGTGTGGTCAACACGCTGGAGGGAAGGGATGCCATCCAGAGGGACCTTGACAGGCTTGAGAGGTGGGCCCATGCAAACCACAGGAAGTTCAACAAGACCAAGTGCAAGGTCGGGGTAAGGTCAGCACCTGGGCTGGGGCAATCTCATGTACAAATACAGACTGAGTGAAGAATGGATTGAGAACAGCCCCGAGAAGAGGACTTCAGGGTGTTGATTGATGAGAAGCTCATCATGAGCTGCCAGTGTGCACCTGTGGCTCAAAAAGTCTATGGTATCCTAGGCTGTATCAAAAGAAGTGCAACCAGCAGGTTAAGGGAGGTGATTCTAAGAAAATCCCAGTCAAAAAACCAACCCACAACTTCTTCTGCAGGACAATTCAGAGCAAGTTTTGTCTTAATTTTTTCCATATTCTATTTACCAAGTATGGAAAGCCTGAGAAAACTGGACAGCTAACTCATGTACCTGGTGACACCATTTAAGCATTCTGTCTAAAATTACAAAAATTCAAAATGAGTTCATTCAACCATTTCAGCAAGTGCTGAAATGCTGTGGTGATGGGCATACTGTAGGCAAACAGCAAAATGTTTTTCATAACAACCAAATATTCTGAAAAAAATCAGTTGTCAAAAAGTAAAGTTAGTTATGATCATAATGGATCTTTCTTTGTGATGATGGTTACTTGGCACACAGATTCATGCCCAAACCGTATATGTGTGTGTGTGTAGCTATGTATGTATATATGCAGAGGTAGGAAGATTTGATATCACAAATCAATCACAGCCTTCTCCCATACAAGTTTTCTGGGTTTTATCTTCTGTCTTTTATTTATATCTTAATAGGACTAGGTTTATGCCTTAATAGGAAAATAACATTGTAGCCTCCTTCAACTGTGCTGGGAACTCAGCACTAGCAGTCCTGTCATACACATATTGGTATAAAATACGTTCCTAACTGTGGCTTCTAGCTTATAAAAATGGGCTGTGGAGGTCTAGGATGCTCTCACACAATTCTATCCCATAAAGCAGGAGAGGAACACTGTGAACAGATCTTACATCTAAGTATCTTAAGACCCAAAGGGTGCATAGATCATCTGTGTATAATGTAGGATGATTGAATAACTGAGCATGTTACCCCTCTAAAGAACAGTATTATCATTTCAGCATTTCCTCATGTATGAAGCTTTGTACAGGGTCATGTCTGTCAGTTCTCCATTTAGTAGCTGAGGTAGGTGAGAATTTGTCTGCTTTCAGACATAGTATATGACCTAGAGTTTGGTTTCAGAATAACTTGTAATTTTGAACCAAACGAAAAACAAAAACTCATATTACCTAGCATTTTGCTGAAACTTGGCCCTGGCAAAAAATAAACTATTTGTAGAGACACCACCATTACTTTTACATTTCTGAGTTTTGGCATATCTGTCACAACAAAATGGAAAGGATGTTCAGGCATTTCCACATAAGGTTTAGCATGACAGATGTAAGGGAAATCATGAGACAACTACAATTTTTTTCTTTCCTTACTTTCTCCCATATACTAAAGTTTGGTCACTGATGTTTCACAGTAATGCAGCATTTTCCACTTTTTAGGAAAAGGATTTAAACCAATGGTTGTCAAATTACAATCACTGCCAAGTAATCTACAGTTGATTTATCTGAATTATGGCTCAAATAAAGAACCAGTTAAGGTGCAGAAAGATGAAGGCTGAACTATAGCAAGCAGGCCCTGCTGAAGCTAAACAGGCTCTGTCTGAAGTATTTGGATAACGGTGTACCTCTCGCTACAGTGGTGTCCTTTACAATCCATATTTTTGCACTATCCTTCTTTTCCCATTTACTCAGATGGTCTGCCCAGTTAACTTTTCAATATTTTAAGCCAACACACATTAATTCTCCATCCAGCTTCCCAGCTAGTAAACTGCTTTTTGTTTTGTTTCTATTTTTAAGCCAATGTTAATATTTCATAGTCATTAAACATTTCAGTGAAAAAATAAAAAGAGAAAAAAAGCCCCCAACAACCCCCCAACCCCTGCACTAAATAAAATGCACAACTTTATGCCATACCATTTTCAATAGTGAATGACATTACAAGGCTGACATAACAATATATAATAGGCAAGATGAAAAAAAAACCTGCTCTAATGTGGCATTTGCAAAGGTTACATTAGGGACTCCTGACAGTTCAGCCACCAACCTGTGACTATGGGGCATAGGTAAGAATCCGTGAAGGAGAGAAAAATAACTCCTCTACACTACCTATGACTAAATAACTCTAAAAAGGCAACAAAGGAAAACAGTTGGTTATGAAAATTCACAAGGGTGGTTTTACATGTTATGTAAAAATGGCAGCACAAAGTGAGTTTCTTAGGACCATGTGTACTTCGTGCAGCTTTGCTCAGCAGCAGAGTGGTGCTCAAGCTGTGAATTGTCAAGTGCCTATGCTATAAATTATTTCCCAATGTAAACAGAAATTCAGAAATATCACTGCCATTACATTCAGTGCTCAGATTGCCCTAGTATGATTTAGGAATATCAGTTTTAACCATTCACCTCCTTCTACAGGTAAGCAGAGTGAAGAAGAGACAAGTTTCATATGGAAAGAAGCTGATTGAAGGTTTTTAAAACAAATAAACTTCTGTGTCTTCATTCTTTGAAACAAAGGAGATTGTAAGCCTATTTTGTAACAATGCACACTAAAATAATTCTCCTGTTAGAGTACTACACTAGAGTACTACTCTAGTACTCTAGAGCTCTAGAGTAGCTCTAGAGTGATAGTACTACTCTAGAGTACATACTACTAGCTAGAGTAGTTTAGAATATATTTTTTTTGCTTACGTTAAAATTTGTATTTACAAGCAAAATATATATTTTAAGACTAGGAGTCCAAAGACAGTGTGTCTGAAACCAGAAGAAAATATTTTCATTTTTTTAGAGTAAAAATAACAGCATAAAGGGGAGCAGGAAAGCCATGAGAAAGAAAATTGCATGAGTACATATTATCTTTGTAGTGCACAAGCAAACTGTTCCTCTCTGTTCTTGTACCCTTTTAAAACTATGGAAACAGTGGTCTGGCTAATGATGCTAATGGACCCAAAAAGAAAATCTTGATTGGTTCATGTTCTGACAGAGCACACTCCTAACTATAGAAAACATGTTTTGTGTATCTGAGTCAAATAATATAATATTTTTCTCAGCATTTAGAAAGTTAGTAATATTTCTAAATTGCACTAAACTTGCAACATGAATATTAATTTATTTTTCAGTCTGTATTACAGGAAGATTTTTAAGGAATATTGTTTTTGTAAAGTGAAGAGCAATCCTGAAATACAAAATTTAACTATTATTAATATATTAAATTAAGATACTCCATAAAAAACATCTCTCAGTACCTCTGACAGGATTTTTATAAATAATCATGAGCTTTTCATCAGTACCAAAAAAAGGTGACAAGTCAGCAGTCAAATGGAATTAAAAAACTCCTTACTCTCAAATGCCAATCTTTCTACTCCTTCACAAAACCTTAGATTAAAAGAAAGAATTGGGACTAAGGGTCAATTGAATTGAATTGTTTCAGGCCAGGGAGAAAAGCAGATTCCATCCACAAAATTCCTTTGTAGGGAAGAGCAAATAATCTGTTGTCTTCTTTAATGATGAGCTCCAGCTTCAACTTTTTTGACCAAAGCCCTAATCAAGAAGGAAATGAGGCCACCTCTGAAACAAATGAGTCTCAAATAATTTAGGCCTAATATTAAGGAATTAAATGCTTTCAGAAAACAAACATACAACCAAAGAAAATCTTGCAGCTCTGGTGTCATATACTCTTTGAGAGTATGTTGACAAGGTATGGTAGTTGTTCCAAACATACATTTTGATTTCCAGATGTGATTTTAGAGCCACGGAAGAGGGAGGGGCATTTTTGGGGTTCTTAGGATCCCCTGAAACAATAACTGTTAGAAAGCAAAGTCCACATTCCACCAAAAAACTGTTTGGAGCTGTGTCTATCTAAAAAAAAATAATAATTAAAACACAAAAGTTGCAGTGTCTTCTATCACCGTAAACCAAGCTAGTCAATGCAGCTGCACACATGAAAATATGTCCCAGGCATTTCAAAGATAGGGATGAAAGGAAAAGTTAAGAATATATTGACAAACAGCATGTCAGTTTACAAACTGCATAATTTCTAGAGTTCTTCTTGGGTCCCCTCCTGTCCCCACTTCAGCATAGCTGTGTTCTAATCTTATATGCTTATTGATTATATTACTTCTTCTTTCCCTAGACAGTTTTAAAATATACACATCTTGATGACTGAGATGCTTAGTTTGGAAATTAGTGCAGGAGTCTCTTAGCTCCTCTCCAGTTGTATCTTGTGAAACAGGCTCTTTAGAGATTTTCAATACAACGTTTTTTCATTATCACTCAAATTACATCTTCAGGTTTATTGGCAATAATGCTGAAGAAGGTGAGTTTCTGCTATAACTCAGCTATCACCATCAAGAGTTAGGATTCCAAGAATATGTACATTAAAAAATATACTGCAGAGACTGTAGAATTCTATTTCTGCAAAATGCTATTGAGTAAATGGCTATTCTATTGCACAAATCACTGTTATAGTATCAGATAAAATAGCCATATTATACCATGAAGCAACATTCACAAGCTGAAATGATGAGCTTGTAGATGTAATGATGGGTTATTGGCTAAACATTGATTTACAAATTCATTTAGGGAATAAACAAAAAAAACTCCAAACAAACAGATTGAGAGCTGGATTTTACTACGTATTTCTAGTGTTTGCTGTGATGGATGAGTATTCGTGGGTTTGCATTGCTTCAGTGGTAATGTTCAGCCTGGGCACTCGGCAAAAGAGACACATAGAGACACATACATTTAAGTGGTTCTCTAGAATGAACTCCTGATTTTCACTGCCTATTTCCAAACTCTACAAAATCCTTTCGGGATGTTGTTGACAAACTTTCATAATCTGCTCAGCTTCACCCAGTCTCAGAGAAATTTTAATTTAGGCAATTAAAAATTAACATTGTAGATGAAATTTAGGGTTTTTCTTCTACTTTATTATTTAGTTATTTTACTTGAAATTTAAGTAAACACATTTAACAAACAAGTAAGGGGTAATTTAGCAAATAGCTTTTGCAAAGAAATAAAAAAATAAAAATATTTTCATTAAATAGGAAAGGATTTGTTTTCATATATTGAAATCAAATTTGACTAAATTTTGTGTAAACATTCTCAAACTCCAAAGATTTCATCTGACTCAGAGTGGAAGCAGGAAAACAGATTATTTTTTTTATATTCAATTTAAAATTACTTTTTTTTTCTTTCAATTTTTTTTCTTCAGTCATAACATTAAAAATCCATTATTCACATAGCACTCACCCTAGTGTCACATTTTTAAACAAGATAATTCCACCTTGCTGGAGTAGCTGCAACTATACAAATTGGAGAAGAACTGGTCTTGAATTCAACACAAAATTATTCATTATTATATAAAATAGCCCTCTTCTGTATTTTCTGTCTAAGACTTTATCAAAATGAGAATTAAAAAGATGTTACACTGTGGGTCTGATCATGCTTAGTATTTGGTATTTCCTACCCCAAAATTTGGAAGCTGTAGGGCTTCCTTCCCCCACTCCCAGGGAAGCTTTTTCAGCATTATTGTTGTCACGGATAAGACACCAGTGTCTGGTGGCAAACAAAATTACCGAGTGTGTCCCGACGACGGAGGGAAGGACAGCACAGCACGATTAATGGAATCAGGGTGAAGTCGCTTATTCTGGAACAGCGGCCACCTTATACACAGTGCCTGCAGTAATACTCCACATTTGACTGATTCTAGAGCATCAGCAACATCCTTCCCATGGGCCAGGGTGTCAGAATATGTTACAAACAGTCCAACTCACAACATTTCGCACCTTTCTGCAGCCTTAAGCCTACGCCCTGCTTTCTCAAACAGCAGCACCAACAACATGGCTGTCAGTTGTCTTTGTGACGCAGCACAAAGGCCTCGGTGCTTAGGTTGCTCACCGGATGGCCCTCCATTTTCAGCCATCCGACAATTCCCCCTTCTTCTTTTTGAGCAACCCAAGCACCTTGTATTAGTTTTTTAATAGCTTGCTGTAAACATTGCCATAACACACAAAACATTATTGAACAAGTAACTAACATAACCAAAAACATCAAGCCCCCTTTTAGCACGTCCTTAAGCCAACCCCCAATTCCCCAGTTTTGTAAAATACTATCAAGCAAACTGTGACTTAACATAATCTTTCCCATATTGTCCTGTAACTGCTTTAACCTCTTATGTACTGACTCAGAATGATCAGATAAGTTCATGCAACACATCCCTTCAAAATCGTCGCAACCATGTCCCTGAGCAAGTAACAAGAACTCTATGGCAGCTCTGTTTTGTAATGTCGTGTGCCTTATGCTGTCTACGTCAGTCACCAAATCATTTTTTCTCTCGCCAGGCAAAACGTTTTTTACACTTTTTAACTGTCTGTTCCCAATCTGGGCTGAAAACGGTCCTAATACAAGGAACCAATATCCCTCTGCTGCAGACCCCTCGTTTTATACCCCCAACATCCCCTTCTTGATGACTCTCTCTTTGCCACACGCTTTGCTGCTCAAATAACCGTGGTGTCAAACCCCTCTCGTGACCTGTGAGACAGCAATCCGAATGGCTTGGGGAGTTGGTTCAAGACACTGGCGATAACACAGCTCGCACCACCCAGATGCCAACAGTGCCCTTTGAT